>JADBJO010002182.1:0-40000 GCA_016801955.1 Conus betulinus
TGGTGAGGGAGATGACTTTTTCTGTCATTGTAGTTAAGTGAGACAGATAACAGAGGTTTTTTTCATAACTCATTTCTTCACTGTTGCCTGTATTCTTACCAACAGCTGCTATCCTTGTTGCATTATTTGACGGTGTAACAAGTCCACCGATCTGTCCCAGCCACCTGTAACAAACTGTACAAAACCTCACACCACTCCCTCCTCCACCTCTTCCCCCTCTTTCATTCTCTCTCTCTCTTCTGTCTCACCAACAGCAGTATAGATTTCAAATCTATGCCAACTGTCCCCTCTCACCCCTCTCTCTCTCTCTCTCTGCTTTTGTGACACTTAAACATTTACGACATTTTCCAATACGTCACCTGTCTCTCCCCCTTCCCCTTCTCTCTCACATATCTACTCACACAGCAATTGGCTAGTAGTCAGCCCTCCTTCCTCCTCTTCCCCCCCCCCCCCCCCCCCCCCCCCCCCCCCCCCCCCCCCCCCCCCCCCCTCCCTCATTTTTACCAGCCGGGCCCAGCAAATCATGCAAATATGTTAAACCACATTGTGTCAATTAGCATGCATTGATCTAGGCTCTACAGCACAAGCATAGTTTCACACCTTCGAAATGGGTCCATTGCATGGTAAAGGGTGGGGGATGACCCCCCCCCTCCCTTTTCTTTGTCTTGAGTGACACACTGTCAACCAGAACAGAAACTGGACTGGACATTTTAGCATATAAAAAGGGAAAAGTCAGTCCCTCCCATTCACTGATTCCTCGGACCAGCTGTAGATCAAAACAGTGTAGCCACAAAGACCACAGGGGTAAGTAAACCAGAGAGACTGCATGGTCAGCTCACTTGATCTTAACTCCTGGTCTAAGCTTCAATGATCTCCCAGAAATGTAATTTGAAATTGTGTTTCTAAATTTTGAATCTATGCATTGATTGTATGTTTGCCATGTGATTTGACAGTGTAACTTTGTGCTAATACTTGGTGACATTTATCAAGATGATTTGCCACCATGTGGTAAAAGCTATCACCATGTGGTTAAGATTCTCTGTTAACAATCCGACCACCACTCTTTGTGTACAATCTGACTTTTGTCAGTATGCAATTCTGTCAGCTAAGATGATAACTGAATGATAATTTTTGATCAGAAAAAAAACAGTATGCCCATAATAGGTGAAAACTGTTAAGCTGATTTATAAATACTAGTGATTGTTGGAATGCTTTGTAGTGTGTGACTCTCTAAGTCTACACCACAGGTGTATTACTGTCTTCTACCCATTTGTAAACTCCACTCAACGTTTAAACAAAAGTTGAGATTGAGAATTACAGCAGAAATATTTATTCTAACCTAATCCTTTGTTGGCTGAGATCTCACAGTTTTAGTTTCAGTTTCATCAAGGATCCTGGCTACCCTGATCAAGACTTGTTGTAAAGAAACACCACAGCCCTGCCAGTGAGCAGTAGGTCTCCACACAAGTGGATCAGTCACCAGCCACAAGAGAGATGTAAACTATCCTCTCTGACATCAAGTAAGTTCTGATATTCCAAGTGGACTCCAACTCAACTCATGAATGATGAAACAGTGAGAACCAAAACAAACTGATTTTTCTATTGTGAAATAGCTTTAAATTGTTCACCCTTGTATAAACTAGTAAAGTTGATATGTGAAAGTGCACTTAACTTGTGTCAGTTTTTTGTTGTTCAGTCAGTATTGAATGTTCAAACTTCTGTCTAAAATTATCCCTGAGCCACTCTAGAGTCCTGACTATTTGCTTTTGTTGTACTTAGTGGATCTTTGATTGTTAAGACTTGTATAACAGATCATTATCATGGCTGAATCAGTGAAACTTAGATGGAAAATCAAGGAGCGGGGAGAATCCCAAGGCCTCTCTGGTCAAGATTTAGTCACATTTGTGGTTACACAATCTGAAAAGAAAAAGCTGCAGAAGAGGCTAGTAAGCAAAACCAGCTTGAATTAGAAGCAGCTGAGTGTGAAAAGGTTAGACAGCATGAAGCTGAAGAGCAAGACAAAGCCCATAAAGCTGAAGAGCAAAACAAAATAAGGGAGCACAGCCAGCCAAAATTTTCAGCCTCCCCTTCAAATTCCGGCAATGTCGTTTTCTTTGGATCCATTCAATTAGAACACAAAAAGTATTGATGCGTACTTGGACTGGTTCGAAAGATTAGAAAATGAGTTTGGCCTAGACCCAGAAAAGTGTAACATCAAACTTGTGCAAGGTCTCAGAGGTGCTGCGTATAATGTTTGCACAAAGTTACTACCAAACAAAGTAACTAATAATTTTATGATGCTCTCAAACAAGCCTACTCACCCATTATGAACTGACAGCTGAAGCATACTGAAAGAAATGTCAAAACTCACGGCATAGCAGAGTTGAAACCTATGGCCAGTTCACAGATATGTCAGCGACCTATCTCCAAAAATGGTTGAAATTATCCAACCAAGAACAGAGTTTTGATGGCCTGACTGAGTTCATCCTCTGTGAGCAGCTGTGTGATACTATGTCCACTGAGTTACAAACTTTCATGGCAGAACAAGGTGCTTCCACACCACCACACATGGTGAAGCAAACTCACACAAAAAGAATGCATGACAAACAAAATAGGGATTCGAACTCCCACCGTTGCAGCAATCTCAAAACCAAAACCCAACACCAAGTGGGAAGCCACCACAAAGTGATGAATGACAAACTGGTAAACCACAAAGTGGTAATTCAGCCCTATGGGCCAAAACAGTGCACAGAAGTGTTACTGCTTGCGCTGCAAAATGACTTCTCACAACACAGCGGACTGGAGAAAGTTTTTGGACCAAGACTCCAAACAATTGCCGCATAACAGGTTGTGTCTACCCCTAATGGAGGTGATACCCATTTATCGTACCCAACATCACTGCACCACCCATCAGTGAGCAGGTGTTAGTCAATAACAAACCTGCCACATGTTTGTATGACACAGGATTGTCTGATGATGCATTAGTAAGGGCATCACTTGTTGAGCCAGCAGAGCAGACAGTGCCTTTATAAGGGGCTGACCTAACTCTGTTTTCCTCAACCTTACTTGTTGTCACAATTACGGTTGACAGTAGGTATGTCAAAGGACAGATAAATGTGGCAGTCATGGACAATAAATCATGACCTTATCTTTGGAGGCCATTATGTCATCCTCGGGAACCCATCTCAGCCTGCAATTGTATCAACACTTCAGGCGAGGGCTCCAAACCAACTCGAGCCTCCTCAAAAGGAGATGAAGCAGCTCAGTGAGCTGACCCAACATTAGCTAAGTGCTTTGAGAAGCAGCAAAAAACTCATCATCCCCTCGCAAGGGTGAATGTTTCAGGTGGAATGGTCTTTTATACCGTAGGATAAATAAAGACCCACCCTCACTCGTAATCCTGGCTCCATACCGGACCCGAGTACTGGTAGTGGGACATACTCTCTACTCCAAAGGCCATATGGAAGTAGGGCCTACTACACAATGGGTGATGAATTAATACTATCAGCAAGGAATGGCAGAAGACATCAAGCAATATGTTGATTCCTGTCCCATGTGCCAAAACTGGTCATCCAGTCAGTGGGCTGACTCTTCCCAAGGTCCATCCTGACAATCCAGCAACAGACCAACAGAAGACAAATATTACATTCCGAGGCTTCATTGGTGTCCTGGTGACCCCAGAGCTAGTGCCAAAAGTATAAGGGACCAGAATCGGTTTGGGTCGTCAAGTAGGAGTTTCTGTCAAGTGAGAATCTTTGGGGGGGGGGGGGGGGGGGGGGGGGGGGGGGGGGGGGGGGGGGGGGGGGGGCTATGTGACGAGTCACTTGACGACTCCACCCAATCAGTCCCAACCACCCTCCTGTACAAACTGTACAAAAACACATGCCACCCATCTCCTCTTCCCCCCTCTTTCTTTCTCTCTCCCTTCTGTTTTACAAATGGCAATGTAGATTTCAAATCTATGCCAAATCTCCCCTCTTAACCCTCCCCCCCCCCCCCCCCCCCCCCCCCCCCCCCCCCCACCCCACCTGCGTTAGCGACAAGCGTCACGAAAAAAAAAAGTTTACGTCATTTTCGGAATAGAATATGTCACATGTCTCTCCTTCTTCCCCTTCTCTCTCCCATAACTACTCACTCAGCGATTGGCTAGTAGTTGACGTATTACAGAGAAACCATCAACCTGCTTCCTCCCCCTTCGATCTATGTTACAAGAAGTCTCAGATGCAAGGGGAAACTTAAACATGGTGTATACGGTTAAAAAAAAAAAAAAAGGACTGGGGATATTTGAAACAGGAAAAAAAAAAAGACGAATTTAGGTTTTCACCTTGCCGATTTCATCTTTTATCTGCAGAACTAGGTCCATATGCCTTTGATCATCATAGTATCACTTTCACCTGCTAGCTGTGGATGTTCCCACAAGATCGATCTATAGACAGGAGCAAATGGTTTACTCTTATCGATTAATGTACATAATAGTTTTTTTTTTCCCTCCACTCTAAACACAACCCAACAACATAACGTGAGAGAACATGATGTGTTATAGACAAACTTTACAAAACCCAGCCTATTCCTGATCTAGCAAGTTACCACTTTGACACTTCCATTTAAAATACTGTTAAGCAACTTTTCTGAGGACTGAATAAAACAGCCATCTCGCAAAACTAGGAGCACAAGAATGAGCTGAAAATGCTTCAGTTCTTTCATTGCAGTTTTCCCGATAAGAAATAATAGTAGGATTGGAGAACGACATCAGGAATAGAATTCTTTGATTGCCTGATTGCCTACACTACTTAGCTAAGATAACTAAAAAGTTTACACTGAACACACATCGACCACTGAGCTTTCTCTGGATGTTACATTTGTCTGTGTGTCTATTTGAGTTCATCATCTATTATTACGTTGTCTTGTGTTAACATAACTTTATAAGGAGAAAGGTTTTAATGCTGAAAAATATTAGCATGAAAATTGCATTTTCTCTGATCCAAGCATCACTCACACCACAATTACTATTAGTCTGAATTAGCCAGCTTATTATGATGATCCAAACACTTGAGTGCTAGGCTTTATATTATAAGTTCTGTGCATATATGTGAAAATTATTGAGAAGAGTCTCTATTCGTTTATTGTCAAATATATGTGATGACGAGATGTGAAATACAACCACTGAACCAAAGTCAACTAGACTGATCATCATAAAAAGGGATTCAAAAGGACAATGAAATCTTCCTACACATGCTTTTTTTACAATCATACAAATCGATCGATTTGACTATACAGAGAAAAGTCTCTTCAAACATCCTGTGATGCGTAGTTCAATGAAAAAAAAAGAGACAATCTCCTAATTTGCGGGAGATGATGATATTGGAGTGTAGGGTACTATTTGTTTCCCTTGCATTCCATCTTTTTCTCTTTTAAGCTGCATCCCCTTTCCTTTAGTCCTGTTCCAGTTTTCTCACCAGGGTGGTGCAGTGGTGGTCTGGGACAAACAGCTGTACATAAAAGAAGCACACAGCAACTGTCAGACACAAATTTCTATACACCACTCACAGCATCAACCCTCCCCCAACACCAGAAACTCATCTCAACCACAGTTAAACAAGAAATTAGACATAACAACTTACCGAAGACAGCCAAACTCCTCATAATGACAGACACCAAACTTTCTACCTGCTCCCTAAAATACACAAAACAACACATCCGGCAGACCCATTGCATCTGCATGCAGCTGCCCCTACAGAACACATTTCACAGTACTTAGACTCTCTCCTTGTAGTAGATTGCAAGGGACATAACTGCGGCGGTGTGCGCGCGCATTCCAAGATGGCCCAAACTGAGCTGAACGTTGTGTTCTAGCAGAAGAATAAATAATACTTTTTCGTTTCTGACCTGAGTGTTTGTGTCTACTTCACTGGCGACGAGGATGGCGGCTTTCGGACAACTAAAAGAATTCGGACTTGAGGAAGGGGAAGATTGGGGTCAGTATACGGAACGGTTAGAGTATTATTTCGTGGCTAATGACGTTGATGATGAAGACAAGAAACGAGCAAATTTTTGAGTGCATGCGGTAAATCTGTATACAAACTCATGTGTGATTTGCTTGCCCAGCCAAACCTGGCACCAAGACATTTGCAGAACTGAAAACAATCATTCAAAATCACCTCCAGCCCAAGCCCTCTGAAATAGTTCAGAGATTCAAGTTTCACACGCGTTCACGTTATGAGCAGGAGTCTGTAGCAAAATATGTGTCACAGTTACGTCATCTGTCGCAAGATTGCAACTTTGGCGAAGCGCTTGATTCTATGTTGAGGGATAGATTAGTCTGCGGCATTAACAATAATCGGATTCAAAGACGTTTGTTGTCTGAGAAAGACTTGACTTTTGAGAGGGCGTTTGATGTTGCCAGGGCTATGGAGTCAGCAGAGAAGAGTGCAGTAGATCTGCAGGAAAACGCTGTGGGATCCACAGCTGGGGGAAGTCAGAGCACAGCTAGCATCGATATGATGGAAGATCGACAGGAAGATGTCAGAGCAGTGAAAAGAGATCGTTCAATGAAAGACTTGGAATGTTGGTACTGCAAAAAGAAAGGCCATTTTCAGCGAGATTGCAGATTGTTTCGTGCTGAACGAGAACGACGCAAGAAGGACATAAGGAGCAATCCCAAAGCACGTGGACCCATAAAAAAGGTGGATGACGAACCGGAAGCAAAATTGTTTTCTGTTTTCAAGTTAGAGAGCAAAGAAAAACCATATCTGGCTACAGTGGAACTGGAGGGCGTCGCTGTGGAAATGGAGATTGACACAGGGGCTTCTGTGACAGTGATTAATGAAGAGACCTTGAAAAAGATCAGACGTAGGGGTTCTTTTCCACTGAGGACATCCAACCGAAGACTGAAAACGTACACAGGTGAAGAGATTCCGGTGTTGGGGGTAAGTCAGTGCTCAGTGACATACAAAGGGAGTTCCCCAAGGACCCTGAGGTGATTGTAGTAAAGGGTCCAGGACCATGTTTGCTGGGCAGAGACTGGCTGAGACACATTCGGCTGGATTGGCCTAATGACTGGTGTCAGACTGTGACAGAAGGCAGTTGTAATCCAGAACTGGAAAAAAATTCTGTGCGAGGCATCAGAACTGTTCGAGGAGAGTAGAGGCACTATCAAAGGTGTTAAGGCCAACATTGTGGTGGACCCTGCAGCCCAGCCACGTTACTTCAAACCACGCCCAGTGCCTTATGCACAACGTGAAAAAGTAGGCCATGAACTAGATAGACTGGAGGCTGAGGGCACCATTGAGAAGGTGCAATTTTCAGACTGGGCGGCACCAATTGTTACTGTCGTGAAAGCCAGACAAAAGCCTTCGCATTTGTGGGAGACTACAAAGTAACTGTTAATGCAGTGTCCAAGTTAGATAACTACCCCATTCCCAAACAGATGACCTGCTGGCGGAACTCAGCGGAGGACAGTTTTTCTCCAAATTGGACTTGACAAGCGCCTACCAGCAGCTAGAATTGGATGAGGCTTCCAAAGAATTCACCACCATCAATACACACCAGGGCCTTTACCGGTACAACAGACTGCCTTATGGGGTGTCATCGGCGCCAGGCATTTTTCAGCGTACAATGGAAAACCTGCTGAGAGGGTTGCCAAGAGTTTACGTTCACATTGATGACATCTTGGTGTCAGGAAAGACACAAGAAGAACACTTGATGACGCTGCAAACAGTGTTTGCAAAATTGAAAGAGGCCGGAGCCAAGCTGAAAAAGAATAAGTGTGTTTTCTTGGCCACTGAGGTAATTTACTTGGGTCTCAAGATTGACCGAAGGGTATACGCCCTGTACCAGAGAAAATCCAAGCTATTGAGGAGATGCCTAGACAGTAGACGTCAAACAACTACAGGCCTATGGGTATGGTGAACTACTATGCCAGATTTCTCCCCCAACCTGTCCACGGTGCTGGCTCCCCTCTACTCTCTGCTGCAAAAAGGGGTATCTTGGTCCTGGGAAGAACTGCAAGAGAATGCGTGGGTTAGAGTCGAAGAAACTTCTTCGTTCACCCCAAGTACTGGTCCATTTTGACTCCAGTAAAGACATCATCCTCTCCTGTGATGCCTCAAACTATGGGCTGGGAGCCATGATATCACACCGGATGGAGGACGGCAGTGAGAGACCAGTGGCGTTTGCGTCCAGGACAATGAACAACGCAGAGAAAAACTATAGTCAGGTGGAGAAAGAAAGAAGCACTTGCCATCAATTACGGGTGAAGAAATTCCACCAGTATCTGTACAGTCAGAAGTTTGACATTTACACAGACCACAAACCATTGTAGGGCTCCTTGGACAAAACAAACAAGTCCCCAGCATGGTGGCTGCCTGAATACAGTGCTGGGCAGTGACCTTGGCAGCATACGAGTACAACCTGATGTTCAAGGAAGGCAGGAAACACAGCAACGCTGATGGCCTCAGCAGATTGCCCACTCCAGATGACAGCAGAAACAGAACTCGAACCAGGGGAGATAGTTCTCCTGATGGATCAAGTGGAGACCATGCCGGTGACATCCAGCCAGATTCGTCAGTGGACCGACACTGACCCTGTGCTTTCACAAGTGAAAAGTTTTGTCTTGAAAGGCTGGCCTGAAAGCCATCCATACCAGAGATTCAGACCATACTTGGCCCGGAAAATGGAACTGAGTGTACTGGATGGCTGCCTGTTGTGGGGAACTCGGGTGGTAGTGTGCCCCCAAAAGGACGCAAGATTTTGCTACAGGACCTGCATGACGCCCACCCAGGAATGACTCGAATGAAGAACTTGGCAAGATTATATATCTGGTGGCCAAATGGACAAAGAAATTGAATCTACAGTTTAGAGGGTGCCCGATCTGTCAGACCTTTCGGAACCTACCTTGCAGCGCTCCTCTTCATCCTTGGGAATGGCCAGATCGCCCATGGACCCGACTACATGCTGACTATGCTGGTCCTTTTCTGGGAAAGATGTTCTGGTGATCATAGATGCCCACTCTAAGTGGATTGATGCATATGTCATGAACACATCTACGTCAAGCGCAACCATTGAAAAAATGCGCCAGTCTTTCGCTACACATGGCATACCTGAAACCTTAGTCACAGACAATGGGACCTGCTTTTCCAGTGAGGAGTTCAAGGAGTTCATGCTCAAGAATGGCATCAGACATGTAAAATCAGCCCCATACCATCCATCCACCAATGGGCTAGCTGAACGGGCAGTACAAACATTGAAGCAAGGGCTGAAGAAAATGACCAGTGGTTCGATAGAAACTCGCATTGCTCGACTCCTATCAGCGTACCGGGTGACCCCCCAACAACTACAGGGTTGTCACCAGCGGAACTCCGTTCAACAGGAAGGTGCGCACACACTGGGACCTAATTCAGCCTGCTGTGGAGAAGCGAGTGGCCCAGAAGCAGCTGCAACAGAACTGAACCATGACTGTGCTGAAAAGAGAAACTATGTAGCAGGTGATCTGGTGTACATCAAGAACTTTTCAGTGGGCAGTAAGTGGTTGCCAGGGGGTGGTGGTACAGCTACAGGTCCCCTGTCCTACCTGGTTCAGGTGACAGACGGCCGCCACCTGAAGCGGCATGTGGACCACGTTCTGTCTTGGGCCAGCAACCAACAGGAGCCAGACCACCAGTTCGGTCAGCCTGAGTTTGATGTTCTGCCTGCAGCACCAGTGAGTCCAGAGCCAGCATTGCAGCTGTCACCAGGGGTGGATCAACAACAGCCTGTCACGCCATGGCAACCAGACCAGGGACCCAGCAGTGGTGAGGCGATGGCAGCAGCAAGCCAGCAGCAGGACCAGCAGCCTGGCAGTCTGGAGGAAGGGGCAACACCAGGTCTGGCACTCCAGCCCGCCTCTCGGCCCGGTCGTCAACGGAGATTACCAGCACGTTTCAAGGACTATGTTTTGAAGACGTTCAAAGATGTCCAGACAGAGGTGGAGTTGAAGCAGAAGGACTGATACCAAGGCGAAGCGGAACAGCTGTGTAGAGCTCAGTGTTGTAGTGCCCGTGACTGGTACAACACTCCATTTTGTTTTGTGATGTGCAATTCAGGAAGACATCACAGTCACCTTAAAGACTATGCCTATAATGGTTAGATTCATGGATCCAGAACTCATCACAGCTGTGTAAATTTTCGAAGTGTTGTAGTGCCCGTGACTGGTACAACACTTCATTTTGTTTTGTGCAGTGCATTTTTTTTCCCTATAACTAAGTATTATTATGGAAGTGGAGTGAAGGAAAAATAAACGGTGAATTTAAGTGACATTAGAAATATGCATGACATTTTGAGGACACTATATGGATAACATTTGGTTGTTAGTTTATATTATTTGAAGTGATTAATGTGAATTTAAAAGTTAAAGAGTTAATTATATGTTTTTGTTAGACTATATTTGTTATTAGTTTAGATTGATATTTGGAAAAGGGTGAGATTATATTAAAAAAAAAAAAAAAATTGAAATGAAGATTTTGAATACTGAGGTTTAGTAAAACAGACGTTCTTTGTTTGAATTATTTATGTAACCAGTAGTGGTCTTAAAGGTGGGGATATGTAGTAGATTGCAAAGGGACATAACTGCGGCGGTGTGCGCGCGCATTCCAAGATGGCCAAACTGAACTGAACGTTGTGTTCTAGCAGAAGAATAAATAATACTTTTTCGTTTCTGACCTGAGTGTTTGTGTCTACTTCACTCCTCTAACCCATAATACAAGGCCTCCCCACATACCTCAAAGACACTACACACACACTCAACATGATTAATTCATACAACACAGATCCCACTTTCCAACCCAGCCTCCTCTTTACACTTGATGTCGTCTCTCTCTACACTTCCATCCCTCATGCTGATGGACTGAAGGCCCTCACATTCTTCTTAACAAACGGCCCCCAAACCAACAACACCCTCCCACAGCTACACTGGTCAGACTTGCAGAATTAGTCCTCACCCTCAACACTATTGAATTTAACAATCATACATTCTCACAAATTAGTGGTGTTGCTATGGGAACCAAAATGAGACCATCCTATGCCTGTCTCTTCATGGAAACCTAGAACACCGCCTACTAACCTCTTACACAGGGACCATCCTATGCCTGTCTCTTCATGGAACACCTAGAACACCGCCTACTAACCTCTTACACAGGGACCATCCTATGGCTGTCTCTTCATGGAACACCTAGAACACCGCCTACTAACCTCTTACACAGGCCCAACACCAGACCTCTGGTCTCCCTCAAAGATGGACTGCTTCAAACCTCAGTCTTCTATAAATCTACTGATGCACACTCATACCTGGACTACACATCTTCCCACCACCAGTCCACTAAAAACGCATTCCATATTCTGAATTCCTTCGCCTACGCAGACTCTGCTCTAGCGAAGAAGATTTCACTATACAAGCAGCCAAAATGTCTGAATTTTTTCACCAACCGTGGATACCCTAGTGCCGTCATCAATGATGCTCTCAACCGCACTGCAGCTAAATCCAGAACATCTACTCTGGAAACTAAGCCTCCCAAAGAGACAGACAGACCCACTGCCTGCCTTCTCTTCCGTCCTCACAATCTGCCCATCTGCGGGATCCTGAAGTCTAACTGGCACATAGTAGAAAATCATGAACCTGCCTGTGATACCAAACCAAATGATCACTTTCAAACGTGACAAAAAAAAACTCAACGACCTACTGGTGCGCTCTAAACTGAACAAAATCTTCACACCTAAGCCACCAGGTAGTTTCCCCCCTGCTCAAACCCAACTGCAAAATATGCTCTCTCCACAAACCAGACACCATCTTACATGGCTCCACAGGCTCTTTCACTATTAAACGCACTTTCTCCTGCCAGAGCCACAACATTGTGTATGCCATCCACTGCCAGCTGTGCGGTAAGATTTATGTAGGTGAGACATCTCGCACACTTGAGATGCGCATCTCTGAACACCTTGCCGACATCCGCCACCATCGGCCCAAACCGGTCGCTCCACACTTCAACCATGCCCAACACGACATCAACCATGTCAAAGTCTTGGCACTTTGGCAATCAAAGAGTAACAACTTGGAATGCCTTATGCAGGAATCGCATCTCATTGCCAAATTGGGCACCGTCCATCCTCATGGCATCAACATCCAAAGGTAGTATTACCATTCCACCTCTGCAGCTCCAGCCTGAAATATCCTCCACCTACACACACCCATACTACCCTACCTCCCACTGTTTACCTCAGACATAGGTTGCAGCTATTATCCTTTTCCCTTTTCCTACACTGTCTGAGTCTCTCCATTTGCTACATCAATCGACTTACTCACACCCCCCCCCCACCTCCTCCTGCCCTAGTAATGATGTGTGTGTAGGGGTGTTGGTGGGTATGGTGGTTGCTGGGGGTGGAGGTGGGGGTAACCAATGAAAGAGGCTGACATTACAAATGGAACACACACACACACACACACACACACACACACACACACACACACACACACACACACACACACACACTAAATAGAATGCTAGCTCCTTTATCGTTGGTCATTTCCATTCCTTTCCTGGCGCCTTTGTTTTCGCTGGGTGTTACTGCACTTACTATTGCTACTATCATTATTATCATCATTCTAGTACTGTCTGCTGTTGTTCATTGAGCATTTCAGCTCCTTTCCACCTAATATCATCCTACCTATATTACTTAAAACCATTATTACTGTATCACTATCATCCTATCATTACATTTACTGTTATCTTATCAAACATCATTACATCATTACAACAACACTCATGTCATTGTGTTGTATTACCGTCATTATCATGTTTACCATTACACTTGTAAGCAATTTGTCCTACTATCACTAATCCCATTGCCAGCGTTAATTGAAGAATTAAAATAATGATAATACTTAGATACAATAACTTACTTATTATTAGAGAGAGAGAGAGAGAGAGAGAGAGAGAGAGAGAGAGAGAGAGAGAGAGAGATTGTGTATAGGTGTGAATATGCTGCCCCTATCCTCCCCCAGTTAGTATGTAAACCCATCCCCTTCTTCCCTCCACCCTCATAGCATCAACACCTTAAAGTAACATGTACCAGCCCACCACTACAATCTCAGCCCACAATATCCTCCCACAAATCACACATACTACTATATCTCCCACTATTTACCTCACACATAACTTAAAGCTATCTTCCTTTCCCTTCCCACCACACTCTCTCTATTTCTCACATCAGTCTATTGTTTATTCAGATACTTGTCCACTCCATTTCCGTCATTTGGTTTTCTTGTATTTTCATTTACTATTTAGTCAACATGAACTCCTCTTCCCTCTTTCCTGTGCATATGTTATGTAAATATTGATAACTATGCGGCTTTTTCAGAACAACTATATAATTTGAGGATTGGTGATAAAGACCGAAACAAGGGGGGGGGGGGGGGGGGGGGGGGGGGGGGGGGGGGGGGGGGGGGGTCAAAAAGAAAACAAAAACAATGCACAACGTTTCGACTCTTAGAGTCTTTTTTCAAGTGACATGAAAACGACAGTACACGCACGCAAATTTTGCTGTGTTAATGACGTAAAGAACGGGGAGACGCAGATAAAAACAACAAAGACGTCACAATAAATTTTGACGTGACAAGAACTCAAAACACACACACACACACACACACACACACACACACACACACAAAAAAAAAAAAAATAAAATAAAATAAAGGAAGCTGGGTAGACACAGGCTAAGAAAGGTGAGTGAATGGAAATCAGAGGAAATCTGATTTGAAAGTAGACGGTTGTTGTTGGGAGGGAGGGCAAAGGGGGGGGGGGAGGAGGGAGAAGGGGAGGAAAAAAAAAAACAAAAAAAAAACTTTCACACACACACACACACACGCACACATGTGCGCGCTCCCCACCCTCCCGGCATCACCCCCCCCCACACACACACACACTTACCATTAGAGAGAGGGGGGGGGGGGGGGGGAGGGGAGGGGGGGGGAAAGAACGTTTACATCTCATAAAGATATGCGCCTTAGGGTGTCTAGGCATATATATGATATAAACATATACAACCGCAAACAATTTTGTCAACCTCAAAAATCTTTTTTAAAAACAAGGGTAGGGTAGTGCTGAAGACCACGAACAAGCTATGCACCCTATCCTAGCTGCCGTCATGTGTAAAAAAAAAAAAAAAAAAAAAAAAAAAAAAAAAGGACCTCCAACGGTCATTCAGGCAGTATAGCTACAATGGCGACTCCTCCACCTCAGTCCTTGATGTTCAGTCCATGGGGAGTGAGCGTCCCTAGCCTAGAGAGATCAGAGATGATTCAAGGAATTTACGGTGTATGGCATCTGAGTGGTTTTGGTGAACAGCAGAGACTGACATATGAAACACGTTATGTCCAGGGCTATTGAAATGTGTACCTACGGGGGTGTCCTTATTCAGGTTGACAGCCTGGAGGTGTTCCCTGAATCTGTCATCCAGGGTACGGTAGGTCTCACCACAGTAGAGTTTGGAACAGAGGCTGCATGAAAGAATGTACACAAGGTTGGAAGATCGGCAAGTGAAGGGGGATCTGATGGTGAAACTTTTGCCTGATGGGCCCTGAAGGTGTTAGTGGTTGTATTTAAAAAGGGCAGGTTTTGCATCGGGGTTTGTTGCAGCGGTGGTTTCCTGGTGGAGAACTGCTTGGTGAGTCTTTGTAAGTGGCTCGTACTAGATGATCCCTGAGGTTGGTGTCACGCAGGTATGCCACTAGTGGGGGTTTGTCGAAGGTGTGTGCTTCTGTGTGTATGGCTCTGTGTGTGTGTGTGTGTGTGTGTGTGTGTGTGTGTGTGTGTGTGAGGGAGAGGGGGGGGGTGGAAGAGAGAAAGATAGACAGACAGACAGACAAGGAAGAGAGACAGACAGATGGACAGACAGAAAAACAGACCGACAGAGATAGAGAGACAGAAGCAGACATGGAGACAGTCATTGAGAGAGAATGGGGGGGGGGGAAATACGAGAGACATGGCGACAGGAAACAGATGGACAGACAGAAAGAGAATCGTACAGTCTACTTCTTAATTATGGAACCACGAAAACGTTAAAGAATAAGGGCAAAAGAAGAGACAGACAGAGAGACTCAGAGTCAAGCAAGTGGAGACTGAGATAGGAACAGGTATGGAGGAAAAAAAAAGAGAGAGAGAGAGAGAGAGAGAGTGAGTGAAAGTGAGAATGTGAGAGTGAAAGAGAGAGAGGGTGAAAGAGAGAGGGAGAAAGTGAGAGAGAGAAGGTGCGTGTTAATTCTTAGTAAACATCCTTTCTGATGAATTAGAGAGAGAGAGAGATGCGGATACGGATGATTTATTCAGAACAGGCCACGGCCCCTTATGAAGGGGGTGGATTAAACATACCCAGAAAGTGATAATACAAACAAATTCAGAAAAAAGGAACGAAGAACAGCACTTGGTCAAGAACATGCTAAGCTCCAGCATTTAAAAGCCTTATATAAGTACAATGCAAGCTTTCTTTCTTTTTTTTTTTTTACAAGATTTTCTTTAGTGCAAGACAAGAGTAAGATGAGTCTAAACAAGGATGGTTGTCGATAATAATCAGGAGGAATTAATTCATCTCTAAGATCACTCAAGACAGTACACTGCAGTACAAAATGAGCTTCATTTTCACACGCGTTTTTACAAAATGGACAAGTAAAATCATCAGATTACAATGTTTCCTGTAACGAAAAGGATGAATTAAGATACCCGATACTCTAAATCTAAATCTTGCCTCTATAAATTTAAGATGTCTGTCAATTTTCATTGACAAGTAAGTCGGAATACAGTGCATGGAGTTATATTGTTTATATAGATCAAATCTAATACTATCATTCATGCGAGAATTCCATTCTTGCCATCTGCTATCAACCAATCTGGTACTGAGCGTTCGAATAAAAGTCGATTCATATCCTACTCCCTGATTTAACTAGGCATATCCGAAACCCAGTTCATGCAATCTAATTCTCAATCTCGTGGCCCCTGGCATCTAGGTTAATAATTATATGACATCTTGTAAGCTTTCTTCGGTAATCTACAATCATTCATTTGTATCCCTTTTAACCAGTACGTTATACATCCAATTGTAGCATTCAAGTATATTGGTATCTGTTACTTTCCCCATAAACCAAATCATTGGAGGTTTTTAACTGAAACACCAAGAAACCTCTTCAGGGCAAATAAACGTATTTTCTCACAATCGACTGCAGCTGTATCCAAACCTCAAATTTCAGCACCGCAAAGAACACTTGGTTGGATTTGGGAGTAAAATAATTTCACAATACTTCGAATGACTGATTTCCCAAACTTGATAGTTTCCTCATTATACACAAAACAGCATGCTTTGCTTTGCTCGCAAGACCCTTTCCAAGCAAATCAAAACTTAATCGGGTTTAAAAAAATTGATTCCTAAATATTTTAATACATTTACGACGGGCTTAGCTATTCCGTTATAATTCCAATGTTCTCTTGCTCCCAAACAGCCATCTTTTCTGAATACATTGTATTACATCTGCATATTTACTTTCAGTTGTAAAGAAGCAGCAGCGCGCCATCAATTATTCAACCGTGTTTGTAAACCAATGACAGTTTCAGATAACAAAAAACAACATCCTCAGCCAGAAGAAGTATAAACAGTTCTAAAAGATCCTCCGGAAACTGGGCTCCAGGTCTACCATTATTTATAACTTCAGATGTTAATTCGTTGATAGACAGAGAAAAAAGAATAGAACTACTTACTATACATTTATACAATTTACCATGAATACCATTTTCAACAAAATGGGCCATAAATTGCTTCTGTTAATAGAATCGAAAGCTTTTCTCAAAATTATTATTACACATAAATTGTTCACATGAACCCGTACTATACAGATTAGCAGTCAAGAGGTGAAAATAGGCCAAATGACCATCGATCAGTCACCCTGGATACTAAGGAAGAGGACATAATTTCACACAGGGATCATTTCACTAGATAATCACAACGCCAAGCTGCTACCTTCTGAAACGTTCATAAGATAGCAGTAGTATTACTACTATCTTATGAAAATTATAGTAGTGTTTTCAGAAGATACTAGTAACGTTTCAGAAGTTAGTCGCTTGACAAACGTGAAACTGGACTTGTGCAGTGTGTGTATGACTGGTGGGGAGGAAACGTCAGCGATTGTCAGTGCTGTTAATCGTGCGAGTTTCATCTGGCTGCGCAAAATCAAATTTCAGTGACTATGTGTGTATGTGAACGGTCAACTAAGTTATGTCAACCCTTCTTCAGGACTTTTTTTTGTCTTTCTGGGCTGTTCAGAACAAGTTACTTAGTTTTGAGTTGCAGGGGAGTTTACAGCTGCAGAGGCCAAGCCGTGAATGCAGGTCAGGGAAAGGGGGTGTTTTCTGCAGGCCGCTCCCCACCAGCCAGCTAACCGCACTATATTCGGCCAACTGAATGTCATCTGTGCATAGCTGGTCTGGCAGCAATGTGTTCGGCATGGCTGAGTGGCCATTACAAATGAGGCTATAGGTTTGATAATTAGTTATTGTCATGAAAAATGTAATATATCTGCGCTCTTGAGATGACTGAATTGGCGAATTCCCAACAATTCACGACTGGATTTATTTTCTTGTAGACAACATAGATGCAGCATGAAAGCTTGTACGCAAGTGGTCAGACAATATTAGAGCGATGACAAGACACACAAAATTGTGCAAAAATGACGTCATCACTTTCTATGAAGTTAATTTCCCATTGTTAAGCAGTACACAAGTTTAATACATGCCTCTGCTCAGACTACAGCAACAAAAATTTTGGATTAGAAATGTGTAAAGCCTTGCTTGTTTGCCCTTTCACTAAGTGTCTCATGCAGGACGGAAAAATAAAGCTGTGGGCGACATTGAAGAAAACCCTGGCCCCTCAGTAGAAGAAATGTTAACAGACATGAAGATGTCAATAGATCACCGCTTCGACAGTGCAGCGACTGGCATTGACATGCAGTCTCTTTTTTTCTACGTCTCTTCAATGTCGGTCCAACTTCAAGATATAGATGTACAGCTTAAGAATCGAGAAGAAGAAAACTGTAGTTTGAAAGAAAATGTTGAAGTGTTAGAATATAGACTAGAACAAACGGAACAACAATACGAACGACTCAACATATTGCTGAGAAAGGACAATATTGTATTCTATGGACTATCAGAGGAAACAGACATGGATGAGACAGGGGAGGACTGTGAACAGACTCTCGTCGACTTACTTAAACAGCATGACTCGTCAAAAACTTGGTCTGGAGACGATTTCTCCTCCATACACAGACTGGGTCAGAAAAAGCAAAACCAAACCTGACCATGCCCTGTCTTGGCAAAGTTTTTAAAAGAACAAAGAAACGAAATCTGATCAGGAACAAAACCATACCGATCAAATTAAATGAGGTTGGTGTTCGCCCCAATGACGACTTGACAGAAGAGCAGAGTCGCAAGTTAAAAGACCTGAAGGCGGAAGGGTATACGTTTTTTTAAAAATTTATTTATTTATTTTTTTTTTACCGTGGCTCCGAACTAATCAAATTTAGAAGTCGAAGACAGGATGACAGTGGCTTTGTCAACAACGGCCGACGACAAGGACAATGGCATGTAACACCAGCTCACACAAAAACCAGCGTCATGCACACAGGATGAAGGGACCACAGGCACTGCAGAGAGCTGCCACATGGATGTGTGCGCATTCTTAACTGGAATATTCAGGGCTTGCTTTCTAACGTATATGACCTTGATTTTATGCACTATTTTCACAACTTTGACAATATTGTTTTACTGAAACCTTCTTTGAACTCAGGAAAGCATTAGATTGTTTTCCCAGCTATATTCAATTCATTAGTCCTGCAGTTAAACGCTCGGTGCACGGTCGAAACAGTGGGGGTGTGATGATAATGGTGAAACGTTCATTGCAGTCGTTCACTGAGCTACTGGACACAAGATAATATTGTACTTATTAAGTTTCATAAAAGTATGTTGAACAGAACCAACAATATAATATTGTGTGGTGCATATGTGTGTCCCCCAGACAGCCCTTACTATAAACAACCACACATTTCTGTCAATTCTGGTATCTGTGTGATTGAACAATGTATTTTAAAATTATACTCAAACACTGAAAATGATTCGTGTGACTTTTTGATATGCGGAAACTGAATGCCAGGACGGGAACACTAAATGTTGTAACACATGAGACAGAGGGAGACACGTATGATCTGGTCCAGTCAGACTTGTGTGAAACAAGGTCGTCTCAAGATGATACAGTGAATGCTTATGGTCGGCTTCTCCTTGAGTTCTGTAGTGCGTGTGATTTAACAATACTGAACGGATCGTGTGTAGGGAACGAAAATGGAAGTTTTACTTATGTATGTGCTATTGGTAGTAGTGTAGTTGACTATTTCATTTGCTTAAAGGTGCTGAAAGGTGACAATATGGAGCAAAAAGTGGGTGACATGTTTACCTCACAACACATGCCTGTAGAGCTGACAATAAATTACAAAAAAAAAAAAAATGGTCACAAATGAGAATAAGACGACGTGTACAGAAAAAATCGTATGGGATTTAGATAACTCTATTCATTTCCAAGCAGCTGTGCAAAGTCCCTTTTTCAGCAAGTCATAGTTGAAGCAACACGTCTGTTACCAGTGTCTGTGAACGATGCTGTCACCTGCTTAAATAATTGGTTGATTAAAGCAGCGGAATGCATGAAGCGCAAAATTTTCACGGGCACTAAGTCAAGCCCTTGGTATGACAGGGAATGCAGAGCTGCAAAAAAAGGGATTAGAAAGCGGTGGAGAAATTTCAACCGCTATAAAGTCAAATCAGCTAAAACTCTAAACATAAATTTTTTACAAGAAACAAACTCAATGCGCTCAACAAGAAAAGAAATGATTCAGGTAAGTTCTGGAGTGAAATCAGGTCTCTAAATCGTAAGACAAAATGCACACCAAACATCAGCACAATGAATGGTTTAGTCATTTACGATCTGTATTCAATTGTTAATCCTGTTATGGACAACTTCCAAGATATGATGAAAGTCAAAGGTATGTTGATGAGCTCGATAGGCCAATTTGCATGAATGAAATACATGAAAGCATTCGCTCTCTGAAATTGTGCAAAGCTCCTGGACCTGATGGTATTTTAGCAGAAATGTTGAAAAGCTCTACCGATTGCATCATGATTATCCAAGCATGTGGAACTGTGCCATTATTGTACCTCTACACAAGACTGGAGATGTTGATAATCCTGACAATTATCGAGGAGTGTCTCTAATGAGTATACTTTGGAAAGTGTTTGCCAGGTATTAAATAACTGCCTCACACAATGGGTAGAAGTTAACGAAAAGATTGCCGAGGAACAAAGTGGTTTTAGATCAGGTCATTCTACTTCCAACAATATATTTGTCCTGTATTTTATAGTACAAAAGTACTTTGTGAGAAAGTCAGGAAAAGTATATGTTTGTTTCGTTGACTTTAAAAAGCATTCGATACAGTTAATCGCAACATTTTGTGGAATGTACTTAGAAAAAATGGTGTTGGAAGTTAAAACGCTAAGGATACTGCGATGTATGTATCAAAGTGTGAGATCGTGTGTAAGATGTCCTGATGTTCTTACTGAATTCTTTGAGTGCCCAGTGGGTGTAAGGCAAGGCTGTGTATTGCCACCCACGCTATTTTAGTTTTTGGTAAATGAACTAGCGTCAGAAATTGCTTCAAAGGGTGACTTTGGAATACAGTTAGCACCCGACTTTGTACAGGTCTTGATATTGTTGGTTGCTGATGATGTTATTTTAGCTTCATACTGTCCCAAGGGCTTACAAAATCAATTGGTATCCTCAACAATTTGTGGACAATTATGATATGAAAGTGAATCTGGAAAAGACGTAATTTTTGTATTCAGAAAAGGGGGATTTCTGGGAGAGAAAGGAATATGGAACTATGGTGATGAACAAAAAACCATTTTCAACAGTTACATATATTTAGGGCTACATTTTAGAACCAAGCTTTCACTAGCCTACGCGGTGGAAGAGCTGGCCACTAAAGCAAAAATTAAAAACAACTCAGCTCCTTAGATGCCTTTGGAAATTAGGAAATATTTCAAGAAATGTGTTCTTTAAGATATATGACGCTCAGACAGCTCTTATTTTACTGTACGGGTCTGAGGTCTGGGGCTACCAACAGCTCGATGTACTTGAGAAGACACATATGTTTGCCTACAAGCGTTACTTGAACGTAAGTAAGCAAACGCCAAATAAAATGGTGCTGGGAGACCTCGGCCGATATCCAGTGTATGTTTTAGCAGCTGAAAGGCGTATTCGATACTGGCTAAGAGTTTGTAATATGGCGGAAGAAAGACTACCCAGGAAAGCCTATAATATGCTAAACTACCTTCAAGAATTGGGCAAAAAACATGGGTGTTTTACGTGGCACAGTTCTTATTTGTAAATGGATTTGGAGATGTTTGGTTGCAACAGAGTGTTGGCGATATGAACAATTTCATTCATATTTTTAGACAGAGATTCGCGGATCAGTATGCACAAACTTGGCATGATAAATTCCAGCAGAACGTTGTGAAACGTATTCTAGCTTTAAGCAGTTCCTACGAACAGAACATTATTTGAATTACGAGACATCACGGTGTCAGAAAGAAGCTTATGTTAAGTTTTGATTTGGCATTTCTCCAATAAGGGTACATAAACTGAGATACAGAAGGGATGTGTTACCAAGACATTTATTATGTCCGGCTTGCGAAGGAGACGAGTCACATGTGTTGTTTGAACGCAGGGTGTGTAAAATATTTAGATAAAATGTGAATGCTATCAATAACGCTGAAGGAAGTGTGTCGTATATAATATCATGTGCCACTGAACAAGTCTCACGTTTTCTGTACAATGTTTTCCAAAGAAGATCACAGCTGATATAAGAGGAAGAACTGAAGAGAGTGTGTGTTCATGCTGTGGAATGATGATTTTGAATGAAAAAATTAAGCTCTAGCAAATATTCCATAGGAAAAGTAAAGTTAATGGATGGATGCTCGTAAACTTTAATTGATAATGATTGAGGATCGCGGTTATTAACGAGAACTGAAGACTGATCGGGGATCAAGGTGGTAAATGATATGTTAGTGGGCTTTTATGGATGATTGAAAACTGACAAATGATCAAAGATGGAGGATGACTGATGACGACTACTGATCAATTATTTTTTGAACGGTATGGTTGAGGATAGAATACGGGGGAGGATACACGATTGAAGTCAAATTAACGAACCATGAGAATGAATGATTCAAATGATAATGATGACTGATTATCAATATTGATTAGTGGCCTCTATGATTGATTATGATCGACAGAATATCAGTGGACAATTATTTTGACGGTCGAAAATGCTGAGGCTTAACTATTTGTGCGTGCTCCTATTGATATCCTGTTGATTAATTTTCAAGAATTTATTGTTGGCCTGCCTTCATTCTAATGTCGATGTGCGTGGGACTACAAATTGTGTGAATGGCATTGTCCATTTTGCTATCCCCTTGAAATGAACATGTATATATGCTTATTCAATGTGTCAGTGTCAGTGTCTCTCTCTCTCTCTCTCTCTCTCTCTCTCTCTCTCTCTCTCTCTCTCTCTCTCTCTCTCTCTCTCTCTCTTTGCATCTATGCCATAGATTTGTTTTTCGTTCCATTCTTTTTGTGCGATTATAACTATTAGTGTATATTCTATAAGCCTACTTTCGATGGCCAGAGAATTAACCCTGTATGTGTGTGTGTGTATGTGTGTGTGTGTGTGTGTGTGTGTGTGTGTGTGTGTGTGTGTGTGTGTGTGTGTGTGTGTGTGTGCATGAATATACCAGACCACAGAATTGATATCTTTCAAACACATTAGTTTGTGTTGTAACACACACACACACACACACACACACACACACGCACACACACACACACACGCACGCACGCACGCACGCACGCACGCACGCACACACACACACACACACACACACACACACACACACACACACACACACACACACACACACCACACATATATATATATATATATGTATATATATATATATATATATATGTGTGTGTGTGTGTGTGTGTGTGTGTGTGTGTGTGTGTGTGTGTGTGTGTATAAATGTGTGTATGTGTGAATATATATATGTGTGAAATATATATGTGTGAAATATAGATGTATGTGTGAAATATATATATATATATTGAATTATAAACAAAGCTTGCTCTTATGTCTCAGATTGTAGAAATAGGGGGATGATAAGCCTTCATATCTGCAGTGGTAGATCATTCTGCCTAACTGGCAGTATGCGCTTGAGTGGGTGAATGGGGAATGATAAATGCTGCTTCTCAAAATGAACCTTCAGCAAGCTTATAGTCTCCAAAGTGGCACCTTTGGTTAGTTTTTTTGAAAACTCAACAAACATACTATGGTATTGCACACCAGCCTTTTTCTAGGATAGCATTCTTCTTAAAACCGAAAAGGCAGAGGAGTCAAATTTACCACTTCCGCGGTCACTGAGGAGAAACAATCAGGTTTCGAAATATCGGTATCTGACCAGGAGTTACATGATAGTGAGCTTTCTCCCCATTGGAGATGGTCTCTCCCACTTCGGAGACTATAAGCTTGCTGAAGGTTCATTTGAGAAGCATTTATCATTCCCCATTCACCCACTCAAGCGCATACTGTCAGTTAGGCAGAATGATCTACCACTGCAGATATGAAGGCTTATCATCCCCCTACTTCTACAATCTGAGACATAAGAGCAAGCTTTTTGTTATAATTCAATATTTTTTTTTGCAGTCATTGCAACACCTAGCTGCTCTGTAAGTTGCTGGAATGGCGCTCGGTACTTATCCTTGGAATTTTTTTGTTTTATTATATATATATATATATATATATATATATATATATATATATATATATATATATATATATATATTAGTTTTGTGTTGTAACACACACACACACACACACACACACACACACACACACACACACATATAAATATAATATATAAATATATATATATATATATATATATATATGTGTGTGTGTGTGTGTGTGTGTGTGTGTGTGTGTGTGTGTGTGTGTGTGTGTGTGTGTGTAAGACATCTCTTTTCATAAAAAAAGATAGCTATTGAAGACGCCTCTTGTCATAATAAGGTATTCATTAAGCATCTCGAACATACAGATACTTTGTGAGAGAAAAGTTGTGTGAGCTACATGTTGTTCCCTTATATCATTCAGATAAAATCAAGAATAGACCATAAGTAAATGCATTTAAAAGATAATTGGCATGTGTTTTTGTTCAGAGTAAAATTGACGTATGAAATCTCTTCTCTCTCTCTCTCTCTCTCTCTCTCTCTCTCTCTCTCTCTCTCTCTCTCTCTCTCTCTCTCTCTCTCTCTCTCTCTCTCTCTCATACACATGCACTCAATACTAATGATAATAATAGTAGTAACAATAGTAATAGTGATGATAATTATAATTATTATTGTTGTTGTGATATCTGGCAGTGAGAACAGCAGCTGCAACTAAGAAATCAGTCTCAGCGTAATGTGTTTATTCAAAAGTGACAGTTGAGATACTTGATATACATATACTGAAGTTCGACATTTCAACGGGCCCAGTCCTAAATGCACATTGACCGCTGATTTGTCACAACCCGCCGATATGTCGCGCGTATTTCTTGTGAAAGAAAATATAGCTTATTTTGTTGTTTCATGATTTTCTATTGCTTCTAAGGTGGGACCTTTGTTTTTTTTTGTTTTTGTTTTTTGAAAATTCAACAAACATACTATGTTATTGCACACCAGCATTTTTTCTGGGATAACATTCTGATTAAAACCTAAAAGGCAGAGGAGTCAAGTTAGGATTTTCCGAGGTCACTGAGGAGAAACAATCAGATTTCGAAATACCAGTATCTGATTGGTAGTTATGATATCTTAGAGAGTTTCCTCCCCTTTGGAGATTGTCAATCCCTTGGAGACTGAAAGCTTGCTGAAGGCTCATTTCCAGCAGCCTTCATTATACCCCATTCACCCACTCAAGCACATACCGTTAGGGAGAATTATCTACCACTACAGACATGAAGGCTTGTTTCCCCCTATTTCTTCAATCTAAGATATAAGAGCAAGCTTCGTATATTCATATATTTCTTCAGAATTATCTACCACTGCAGACATAAAAGCTTATCTCTCTTTTTTTTAATCCAAGACATAATAGCAAGCTTTGTTTATTTACTATTTCTTGCAGTCATTGCAGCACCAAGCTGCTATGAGAATTGCTGGTGCTCAATTACTTAACCTTGGAATTTATTAGTATTATATATATATATATATATATATATATATATATATATAAAATGCTGAACAATTAAGTAGTGGGAGAAAACAAGTGCAGGTTAACAATTCTTCCATCATTACAGTAATGATTTTGCAAAGATTAGAAATTGAGAGGGGTAAAAATTTGAAGATGAAATAAATGGGAAAACGTATATCATAAATATGAAAACCCCTTCACTAGCTGCATGAGGAAACTATCGCAATCCCTCCCGAAGACAGATCTATATGTGTCGCCTGCTCCAAGGAATTTCGTCCGCTGGATCGGACTCATCAGGAGACACGGCTGATTGTGTCTGTGCTCTTGGCGTCAGATAGAGACACACCACAGTCCGTAATTCTGTGGTGTTCCGACCGACAAGGGTTCGAAAAATAATCCAACAGCACCTGCAAAGCAGCCAGTGAAAAGTAGTAGAATAATCAAAACGAAAGTGTGGAGAGGAAAAAAAGTTGCTGAAAAACTAAAAGCATAATGCAAACCGTATAAAATGTAGGGGACAAGCTTTGAGCCTCTGCTTGAGGATCCATTTAAGGATGCAAGGGAGATCAAAAGATATGGAACAGTCTGAGTGGTCAGCTCTGCTGTTCAATAACCCAAGCATCGTCAGCGGCTACGAATTGTGCAGAACAACCTTTCCTTGGATCTCCTAAGAGATGCAATCACCCACTGATTGACCAAACAATATACTGCTGAACAATTAAGTAGTGGGGGAAAAACAAGTGCAGGTTAACAATTCTTCCATCATTATAGGAATGATTTGGCAAAGATTTGAAATTGAGAGGGAAAATTTTTTTTTTGAGATGAAGTAAATGGGAAAATGTATATCATAAATACGAAAACCCTTCACTAGCTGCATGAGGAAACTATCACAATCCCTCACGAAGGCAGATCTATATGTATCGCCTGCTCCGAGGCCTTTCGTCCGCTGGACCGGACTCATCAGGGAGACACAGCTGATTGTGTCTGTGCTCTTGACGTCAGATAGAGATACACCATATATCTTTGAGCAAACTTTGTTTACAACTAAACATTCACATATATATATATATATATATATATATATATATATATATATATATATATATATATATATATATGTGTGTGTGTGTGTGTGTGTGTGAGTGTGTGTGTGTGTGTGTGTGTGTGTTTAGTTATAAACAAAGATTGCTCTTATGTCTTAGACTGAAGAAATAAGGGGAGGTAAGCATTCATATCTGCAGTGGTAGATAATTCTGCCTAACTAACAGTACGTGCTTGAGTGGGTGAATGGAGAATAATAAATGCTTCTCAAAATGAGCCTTCAGGAAGCTTATAGTCTCCAAAGGGGAAACAATCTCCAATGGGGAGGAAACTCACTAACATATAACTCCTGGTCAGATACCGGTATTTGGAAACCTGATTGTTTCTCCTCAGTGACCGCAGAAAGTGGTAACTTGACTCCTCTGCCCTTTTCGGTTTTAAGAAGAATGCTATCCTAGAAAAAGGCTGGTGTGCAATACCATAGTATGTTTTTGTTGAGTTTTCAAAAAAACCAACAAAAGGTGCCACCTAAGAAGCAAACGAAAATCACGAAAAAGCAAAACAAGCTACATTTTCTTGTGAAAAGTAGAAAATGTAAAAAGATAACCTCTTAAGACACAAGTGCTGAGTGCCAGTTCTTGGAATGAATCCGCAAGGGACTAAATTACAATAAACTAATAAATTCCAAGGATAAGTACTGAGCACCATCCCAGCAACTTACAGAGCAGCTTGGTGTTGCAATGACTGCAAGAAATATTCAATTATAAACAAAGATTGCTCTTATGTCTTAGATTGAAGAAATAAGGGGAGGTAAGCATTCATATCTGCAGTGGTCACTGAGGAGAAACAATCAGTTTCGAAATACCAGTATCTGACCAGGAGTTTATATGTTAGTGAGTTTCCTCCCCATTGGAGATTGTCTCCCCCTTGGAGTCATGAACCGGGTGTGGCCCAACCCCCCTAGAATGTCAGGAGATAAGGGCCGAAACACTTGCTTGAAGGGAGTTCGCTTCTGAGGACTGGCTGCTGCCACGCTCTCCACGAGTTTCTTTCTACTGATGAATGGGTAAACCATTGACTTCCGGGAATAGGCCAGAGGACGTCCGGGAAAGACTTGAGGACACTGGGAAAGACCAGAACCAAGGGCTCTGTGGGCTGGCTCCCCACTTTGCCTTCAACATGTGGCTACTAAGTACAAAAGGAAAAGATGCTTGTGGAAAGCGTTTCGCTACCACCTGTGGCATGAAGATCCACAGAATAAAGATGGGATGTGTGAAGGCTCATCTGAATGAGCAGCAGCGCACTGCAACAGCAGATAAGACGTCGGAAGACCAAGGCCAGGATTTAAACCACAGTGCCAAGGACATCCACGCTGTTGGTTCGGATAAGGAATTTGCGCAAGCCGTCGATGCCAGGCGCCTGAAACTCAACCTGCCACGAGCAAACGAAACTGAAGATTGGGAGAAACTCGATGCAAAAAATCGTCCAAAGACTTGATGCACTGATAGGGAAAAGCACCCTGGAACACAAACTAGCCACATATGGGGACATTGTGTATGCCACATGTAGAGACGCCTATGGAGCAAAACTACCCAAAGAGAAAACACCTCCAAAGAAATCCAGACGCCAAGAAGAGATGGACAAGATCAGGGTCCAAAAGAAAAACCTCAAGAAGCAAATGAAGACCGCACTGCCAGTTGAAAAACAAGACTTGGAAAAACTCTGGAAAGACCTGAAAGCAAAACACAGAGCCTTCAGCAAAGCGGAATCTGCGAGGAAGAGGAAGAGCAAAAAGAAGAAGACACAAGAACGCTTCTTCAGAGACCCCTTCCAGTTTGCCAGAACACTGTTTGAGCAGCCAAAATTTGGGACCCTAAGTGTGGACAAAGGAGTTGTTGAGCAGCATCTGAGGAAAACATACTCTGACTCACAGAGCTAAAGCGCCACTCAACATTCAAGGTCTGGTGTGGACCAATCTGAGGAACAGTTCAATGACAAGCCTCCAACGTTGGCGGAAATCAAGAAGGTGATCGACAAAGCCAGAGCCAAATCATCTCCAGGGCCAAACGGAATACCTTACCAGCTGTACAGGAAATGTCCCAAGGTGCTGGAGTGGCTCCACAGGCTGCTGCGATCAGCTTGGAGAAACCAGAAGATCAGCGGCCAGTGGATGACGGCAGATGGTGTGTACATCCCCAAAGAGCAAAACTCAAGTGACATCAGCCAGTTCAGGCCAATATCACTACTGAATGTCGAAGGGAAAATCTTCTTCTCTGTCATGGCAGCAAGGCTGACCAAGTACCTCATGGAAAACAAGTACTTGGATGTGTCAGTCCGGAAAGGTGGCATTCCAGGCGTGGCTGGCTATGTAGAACACGCCACAATGATCTTGAACGCAATCCAAAGAGCAAAAACAGAAAAGAGAGACCTGGACGTAGTGTGGCTTGATCTGGCAAACGCATATGGATCTGTACCCCATGAGATGATACAGTTGGCTCTGGAGATGTACCATGTGCCAAAGAACATCCCCGACATGCTCACGAAGTACTTAATGGCTTTTCAATGCAGTTTTCTACCAAGGAGTACACAACAGATTAGATCAACTTGGAAGTAGGCATTGCAATGGTCAAGTCAAGTAAACTTTATTATCTCAATTTGAGAAATTAATTTGTGGTCGCACACATTCACAGCAAATAAACAATAATTTTGTCACATTACCCATTTTCTCACATATGACAAACATTCATATAAAGGAATTTGGATTTCAATTAAACATCTCCTCGGTTCATAAAATCAATGGACAGGGGAATAAAACTTTGTTTAAATCTGACACTTCTGCATTTAACCGATCGATATCTTCGTCCTGACTGAAGAAGGTCATACTGATTTGCAAGAACGTGGGTCTGGTCACACGCAATCTTCTTCGCTTTACAAACAACACGGCACCTGTACAGCTCACTCAGACTTTTTTGTCTCTCACCAACGATTTTTCCTCCCACGTTCACCACTTTTTCAAGCACATTTCTACTCTTCACAGTCAACCCACCATACCAACACATAAATGAAAAAGTTTAAACAGATTCCAAGAGCATGAATAAAATGTCCGAAGAATGTCAGTATTCCCATGAAATGATCGCAGCTTGCGAAGACAATATAATCTGGTTTGACATTTTTTGTGGACATACTCAACATGGGGTTTAAAATTCAGCTTATTATCTATAAAAGTTCCTAAATATTTGAGATGGTGTGATGATACGCTGAAAGACACACAAAGCGCAAAAGAAACCAAACAGATGTCGGAAGAAGGCTTGGAGACCATTGACCAGTGTGGGGTTCCCTGAAGAATACAAGGTCTGGTGTCTGCAGTTCATGCTGATACCAAAGCTCCTATGGCCTCTGATGATATACGACATCTGCACCAGCATAGTGGAGGCAATGGAAGCAAAATCAACAAGTTCAAAAGAAAATGGCTTAGTGTCCCCCCCCCCCCCCCCCCCCCCCCCCCCCCCCCACACACGCCCTGTCTAACTGACATAGCGCTGTACTGTCGCCAAGCAAAGCTGAAACTACCATTGAAATCCATCCTGAAGGAATACAAAGCAGGGAAAATCAGACTTCAAAGCATGCTAGAGGACTCAGGAGACAAGGTGGTAGAAGCAATCAAGCCCCAGCTGAAGACAGGCAGAAAATGGAAAGTTCAAGAGGCAATGGATTCTGCAAGAAAGTCTCAAGATCAGAGAAATAACAGGACACACACAGACCAACAGACAAGGACTGGGGGTGACCAGAACTGAATGGTGGTCAAAGGCCAAAGGAAAAGCCAAAAGAGACATGATGATTCAGGAGGTGAGAAAAGAAGACCAAAAAAAAGATTCCAAAAAGCAGCAGTCCAGCAGAGCCAGCAAGGGCAATGGACAACGTGGGAGAATGCACTCCCAGAAGTCTCACTTGGAATGACATTTGGCACATGGCCCCTCTCAGGATCAGCTTCATTCTCAGATCTGCATACGACCTTCTGTCCTCAAATGCAAACCTGGTGTGAAGTGGGAGAAAAAACAGACGATCCTGCATGCCCCCTCTGCCATGGAAAACAAACAGTGGAGCATGTCCTACGCTCATGTAGAGTAGTAGCCCTGGCTCAAGGAAGGTACACATGGAGGCACAACCAAGTGCTCAAAGAAGTACAAGTAGTCTGGGCTAGTACCAACACCACAAAAGGGAAAATCAGGACTCCCAAAGCACCCGCAACATTCTTCAGCACGGCAGGAATCAGCAAATCATGGCCAAGAAGAACAGTGCCACTCTGAACATGCAGGCAGAGTCTGCTGGACGGGGCAGATGACTGGGAGTGCACTGCAGACCTCCCAGAATGGAAGAATCACCCAGAGATCATCAGCAAGTGTGGCATGAGACCAGACATAATAGTCCACTCTCAGTCAACCAAGCAGCTGATCATGATCGAGCTCACGGTGCCATATGAGAACAGAATGGAGGCAGCTCAAATCTACAAGACCGAAGAGTATGCTGATCTGGCAAACAGCCTGAGGAGAGAAAACTATCAGGTCAAAGTCCTCACTGCAGAAATTGGAGCTAGGGGGTTTGTAGGAACGTCTGCATACAGCCTCACGAAACAGCTCTCAGTTGCAGGGAGGGAAAAACCAGAGCCCTGAAAGCAATGGCAGAAGCGGCAGAGAGGTGGCAGAGAGCTGGATCAGGTCAAGGAGGAACAAAAGTAAACTTCAGAAGGCTTAACTTTCCTACAAATATCAGGTGTCGCTGTGGCTCAGTGGTTAGAGAGTGCGAGTCATTAAGTGGAAAATGAGCATGTCCAGAGGGTCATGAGTTCGAATCCCAGCCATGGCTCATCCCAAAAGATGGGAAAAAGGGGCAGCAAAGGGACATCCGGAGCCATGAACCGGGTGTGGCCCGACCCCCCTTGAGTGTCAGGAGATAAGGGTCGAAACACTTGCTTGAAGGGGGCTTCTCTTCTGAGGACTCTGCTGCCACGCTCTCAACGAATTTTTGTCTACTTAGTAACTTCTTACCTACTCAGGAAATAAAATTGCTGCAAATTTTTAGCTCCACTCAGATATATAAGGCGTTTACATAACTATGCATACTGAAATATACACCGCAGATAGAGATCTTTATGTTACCTGACTGATATTTAGATTCATGGGTTTTAAATGTGTCTTCCTTTTAAATGTTTTGTGACAGCTGTTTAGAACAGAGGAATGAAAGCGCTAATTTTGCTTCCCCCCCCCCCCCCCCCCCCCTTTTTTCCGTGTCTGAATTGATTGTCTTTGTCTCAGTAGCGTACCCTGAATGTAAAAGAAAAATGTTGTTAATATGTCCACATATCAAAGCATACAATGGAAAAATAAACGTCTGATTTATGCTAAATTGATGTAATTGTAATATCTCTGTTGACATGTGAAACAGTGTGATAAAAGAAATAAAACAAACATTTTGAATACAAATAGTATGTCATTGGTATTTTTTCTTGGAAGGCAACCATACTAACCATATTTTTCCTTCAAAGAAGAAATATGATCTTGAAGTCATTGAAACACCGAAAGTACACTTACTTTCGGTCAGAGCCAAACATCACCATGCCATGGAATCTACGCCAAGGAAGACTGAACTCATAGTGTGGAAAAAGCAAAAGTAATCCCTATTTCGCCATCACAGAGGCGTTATTTGGTAAAGTCTGAGTAACCTAATCATCTCTTTCCTCGGAACTCGTGCAAGGTTAGCTTGTAAATCGGGATTAATGAATGGATGGGGCAGAGCCAAATCGATTCTTATGGGACTTGTGTTGCATTCAAAATGTTCTGGTTACTTTAACTAATGCATAGTTTCTCTCTCTCTCTCTCTCTCTCTCTCTCTCACTCTCTCTCTCTGGAGTGAGCTCGTGGTCAAAGCTGTCGACAGGACGCGTTTTTGAAGCTCTCCCACTATTTTGCTTTTCGTACAGTGATTACTTGGATTTTATACCCCGATAATTTTTTTTGAAAAAGAACACAAAGTAACAGATGAAAGTATGGAATCAAATCTTCAAAATATTTTAGACAAACAGAGAGCAGAATTTGAAAAATCACCGCATAAAATACTGGAAGATCGACTTGGTGCGGTGACTCAGCAAGTTGCGCAAAATTTAAACCGGATTGCAAGTGAGTTTAAGAACGAGATTCAAGAGCTTCGAAGTAGAATGTACACACTCGAACAAACCGTGGTCACAGCAGCAGATGAGATTAGCAAAACCAACGCACGGTAATCCAGCTTGAGCAGAATTTGACACGATCAACTACAATTCTAGATGAAAAGGTGGAAAAACTAGAAAGGTTCACCAGACGTGACAACTTAAAATTTTTCAATGTGCCATTGCTCCCGGAGAACGAAACGATCGAAGACTGCGTTCAGTCTGTGGTGCGTATACTGGATGGGTCAGTGTCAGGGAAAATCTGGCGTTCGGATGATATTTTGCGTGCCCAACGTCTTGGACGTCACAAAGATTCTAATGGTCCCCCCCCCCCCCCCCCCCCCCCCCCCCCCCCCCCCCCCCCGCCAGTGATCGTAACATTTGCGCGCTGGACAGACAGGATGGCAGTGCTGAGGGACGGCAGGACGGCCCTTCGGAAAAAAAATGTGACAGTGGCCGCAGACCTTACCGACCGACAGAGGGACACAATACAGCAGTATCGACGCCGGGGCCTACATGCCTACTACCGGGGAAGCAGACTGGTGGTGGAGGAGCAGAACCAAGCCCGCCATTCACGGCAGCAGTGGAGACAGTCGGCAGGGAGCCAGGACACCCGCTACAATAATAGCGGCTACTACAATAGCGGCTACAACAACAACGAATACAACGACTCCAACTCTTGGAAGGGGGGCTATGAAAGACAGTCGTACTATGACGACAGCCGCGCTGACAGTCGTGTGCAGTTTGTCAGCAGAAACTGAGTACTCTGATGCGAGACTGTGTGGTGAAGCTGGTGGTTCGCAAAACAGGCAGCACGATTACCAATCGTACCCTTACCCTACCTCTATGTGCCACTTTCCATCCCTAACCAAACTCATAGGCCTAACGACCTTGATCAACGTAATAGTGATGTTTCTCACTCTGCTGATGCACGGAGAGTATGACAGGACACGACAAGATAGTGCACAAGGTGCATACTGACCAGGTTGTGTACAATGCAAACACAGATACAGACATCATTGATGTGGGATTCAGTGCAACGAAGAAAAGAAAGATGACAACATAGCCAGTGGGTTGGAGAGGGAACCAATTTGTGAGGGAAGTGGCACAAAAGAAAAAATATGATATAGATAGGAACGAGGGGTTAGGCATGGACCCAAATCTTGTAATAGGTTCTACAGACAAGGCTCAAAGGATAGTAGGGCAGACACTGAAACAGAGAGTGTCGCAAACCGAGTCGAAGACAGCACAGGGGAGTTACAAAATATTTTCGATGAAGAAAATGTAACAGAGGGGGGGACAACAGGAGATACTATAGATGACAGTACACATGATATGGATAAAGATCTTGACATTGAAGACCAGCATAATCCGGAAAATCCGGACATGGAGAAATCGATGTCACAACAGATGGTAAATGACAACGAAGCGACTGAAAAGAAAATAAGTAATGGAACCGACACTGTCATACTCACCAAATCACAAACAGGACAGACAACCACAGAGCAGAAAAATGGCAACAAACCACAAAAAAGGGTAACAGACGAAATTCCACGAACAAACCTGTGCATCCTCTGACTCGATCAAGAAGCTCTTCGTGCACGAACAGTTTCTTCTAAACGGCAAACAACAATCCATGAAGTGGCACGTGGAAATGCAAAGCAGGATTATACATAGGGACACGGCCGGGCTCATGTCAGGGGAAACATTAAGATTCTAACGTACAATATTGAAGGTCTCTCTCGCTTGTTCGATACCGACGTGCGATTTTATATCAATGATTTTGATTTGTGTTTGCTTGTCGAAACATTTTCTACTCAATTTCCAGATCATTTATTTCCAGATTATGATTATTTTATTGTACTAGGTATTAAATTGTCTGATGGTGTCACTGCAAGATTGTCAGGAGGTTTAACACTTCTTGTCAAGAAAGATTTATCGCAGTACGTTGAACAGATAAAGACAGAACATGACAACATAATCGTATTAAAACTGTCTAAAGATCTTCTTAGTACGGATTCACCAGTTATCTTACTCGGTGTATATGTACCCCCAAGCTCCTCTGATTATTATCGATATGCCGATTTATCCAATGGTATACTTATTGTTGAACAGTGCATATTGGATCTCGTTGAAACTGTTGGAAATGTACCTCTTTTACTGCTTGGCAATTTCAATGCACGTACAGGGGGTTTAAATGGAAAGGAAGAGGATGAAGATGTGGATGAGGGTGTAACATGGAAAGACGACAAGGAGCAGGAAGTCTATCGTACTTCAAAAGATAATGTTTTGAATGACTTTGGTAATTGTATACTAAATGCTTGTACTTTTTACGATCTTTGTATATTGAATGGTACTATCCAAAATGACAAGGACTATGGAAACTTCACGTATTTCATCATCACCGGAACTACTTTTACACAAAAAACTTTATGTTGCCTTTATTGATTTTCAAAAAGGTTTTTGACTCTGTTGTTCGTTCAAAGTTATGGGCTGTCTTAAAGAGAAGGGGTGTGCGGGGAAAAATGTACCGGGCTTTAACTAGTATTTATAACATTGTACAGGCGAGAGTAAGAGTTGGCAGTGAACTGACAGAAGCTTTTCTGTGTTCCACGGGTTTAAAGCAGGGTGATAAATGCAGCCCTGTCCTGTTTTCATTGCTTATAAATGAGTTGGCCGAGGAAATCATTTAAAAGGTAAACATGGAATTCAGCTTATCCCAGACTTTTTAGAAATCTTTATCCTAATGTTTGCTGATGACATTATTCTGATTTCTGATTCTATTATTGGTTTGCAAAATCAGTTAAATGCGTTGCATGACATAGCAAGGAAGCTTGGTTTGATTGTGATTTAGACAAGTCAAATACTGTTATCTTTAGAAATGGTGGTTTTGTGTCAGAGCACGAACAATGGTATTATGGCCAGAATAAGATATCAGTAGTTAATATGTACAAGTACCTTGGGGTTATTTATGTCCACCAGGCTCACCTTTGCACATTGTCTGAACGATCTAGCTAGTCGAGCAAAAAAAGGAGTTATCAGCATTTTTAAGTTGTTATGGTCATTAGGAGAAAATCGCCTGCTATATATTCTTCAAACTCTTTGACGCCCAAATACAACCTATGCTTAGCTATGGAGCCGAAGTTTTGGGGCATCGTCGGAAATCTGGACATAACAGAAAAGGTACGTTTGTTTTCTTTAAAAAAGGTTCTTGAATGTGAGTACAAGAACCCCAAATGTGATGATTTATGGTGAGTTAGGACGCTTTCCACTATACGTAAACATGTATGTAAAAAGTATTAAATATTGGTAAAAAATTGTGAAGATGCCATCTCATCGTTTGCCTCTAAAGTCTTATAAAATGTTATTACATCTTCATAATAATAACAAGAATACTTGGGCGTCAGCAGTCTGTTTCTTTCTGTATAAATACGGGTTTGGTGAAGTCTGGGAAAACCAGGGGGGTGTAGGCGATGAGAAAGGATTTTTGAGAACATTGAAAACAGTTTGATTAATGACTACAGGACGCAATGGTTTTATAACATGGAACAAAGTGATCGTTTTCAACTGTATCGGACGTTCAAAAGTGATCTGGTTCTTTCTTCATATCTAAATTTTCTTAACCATCTACGAGCTAGGATAATTTTAATCAGACTAAGGTTGGGTGTTTCCCAACTAAATGTGCATAAACTGCGCTTTCATAGAAATATAACAGAAAGTGACTTGTTGTGCCCTTTTTGTGTCTCTCAAGTGGAATCTGAAGTACACTTTGTTTTATACTGTCCGCAGTATCAAGAATTAAGAGTTTCAGTTAATGAAAAAACTACAAAGGACAGTTTAACAGATTCCTGACCTACGCATGAACGTATCGTGCTCATCAGGCAGTTGATATCTAGCTCACATTCACTTTGATATAATTACAAGGGCGCGCACGCGCGCGCACGCGCGCAAGTGTGTGTGTGTGTGTGTGTGTGTGTGTGTGTGTGTGTGTGTGTAGTCTTGAATACCTTACTAGTAGCTCTTGTCTTTGGGGATTTTTACCAGAGTTTGGGTGTAAGAAGCAAAAATTCTTAGGGGCCAGAATAGGGAGACGAAAGAGGAGTAGGGTAGGAGTATTGAGTGAGAAACTAATTGTGAATCGATAGGTCTGATATGGCAATCTAGTAGACTTTATAATGAATGTTAATGACAAATCTTGACCTTGAAATGATCAGCCGTTGTTAGACCTACACATCGAAGAATTCTTGGATTGTAGATGACTGCCATTCTATGGCAAAAGAATAATAACTACGATTTTAACAAAAACGAAACTCGTTATCTTTGTGATACAGAAGTTTTATAAGAGATGATAAGGAGGTAAACTGATCTGGTGATTGGTGCTTCCTGCCGAGTGTGTTAAGATTATCTTAATTGCTGTGTTCATCGAATCAGGTCCCAACACTGTATAGGATCAGACACGGCGTTTTTTTTTTTAGATATAGATATTTTTCATCAGACGAACTTAAACTGCAATATGGTTTAAACCTCTCAAGAATAATAGATTTTCAAGATGCCAGAAATATTTCTCATAAATGGTGATAAGGAAATCTTTTTTTCAACTTCTAAACTATTTCTCTGTTTCATCCTTTTTTCTTTTGTTCTTTTCACTTCATTTCGACGAGGACATTTTAAGACGGCGACAATTCTTTATATTGTCTGGAATGGAATGGGTGATCAGAGAATGGTTATTATTTGAGTAAATAACTTCTTTGTTTATTTACATATCTGACTCTGGTTATTTTTCTAGCGCCTCTAAGATTCTTTCCACGGGTAAAGTTCGGACAACGATGTACTTAAAAAATATTGATCTTTATTTGTTTCTGCCTGCTCGCGCGTTAGTGTACTGTTTATGTAATACCGAGAATTTGGTTTGGGAAAAATATATAAAATAAGTTATCGAACATTCATTTCGACAGAAATGTCAATCAGCGCTCTTCTGGAAATATTCAGCTAACAAAGCGACGCAGAGCAGTATCTGGTTTTAATCTATCATTCTTAAATGACTGAATTGTTCTGGTGATCTGTTGCTGTGATACAGGCTAATTTAGACGACAATTCCAAGCCGAAGCATGCAGTGACCAAATACAGAATGCAAAAAAATGAACCGTCTTTAGAGTTTTTCCTTCGAAATCTAAAATGGCGCTTTTCCCCACTGGATTCATTTTATATTGTTTAAAGCTCAGACGACCACGAGTGATCACATCAGGGAAGTCCCAGCTGGCGTTCAAAGAAATATAACCAGATAGATTTTAGACGTATTTCTAGATGTATTTCTAATTTGTTAAAAAATTGCCCAAGACACATTCCCGGGGTCCATGTTCTGAGGACGATCTATCTATCTATCTATCTATATATCTATCTATCTATCTATCTATCTATCTATCTATCTATCTCTCTCTCTCTCTCTCTATCTATCTCTCTCTCTCTCTCTCTCTCTCTCTCTCTCTCTCTCTCTATCTCTCTATCTATCTATCTATCTGCACGAACCAGCATGGACACACACACACACACACACACACACACACACACACACACACACACACACACACACACACACACACATATATATATATATATATACACCTGTACATATATGCACGCACATACACACATGCGCGCGCGCCCGCACATACACACACTCACACACTGACACACTGACACACACACACACACACACACACACACACACACACACACACACACACACACACACACACACAGAGAGAGAGAGAGAGAGAGAGAGAGAGAGAGAGAGAGAGAGAGAGAGAGAGAGAGAGAGAAAAAGAGAGAGAGAGAGCGTATTAACAATGTATCTGTTTTTGTAATGCGAGAGAGGAAACACACACACACACACACACACACACACACACACACACACACACACACACACACACACACACACACACACACAACTAAAACCGTTTTCTAAAAAAAAAATTCTCACACGCATATGTAAAGTAACGATGCAGACAATATTAATCAGGCCAGAACAGCTAATTGTATAAATTGGTATGTGAGGCATGTACAAAGTTTTATCCATGAGACCTTCGCCCATCTGTTTCTTATATAAGTGTTCGGTTATTTCATTATCATCATCGTCTTCATGGCTAGCTCAATAGATGGGGTGCAGTATATATGAACTTGTCCGCACGCAGTGATGTCGCTTGATGCCTTGATGACACTGAAACTTAAAAAAAACAAACAAACAAACAAAAAAAAAAACCAACCAACCAAACAAACAAAAAAAAAAAACCCATAAGAGACTAAGATGTGTATTGGTTGTAAAAGTAGGAACGACATATTGGGCTGCTTTTCCCATCCATTTGTTTTCACTTGATTCTATTTTGAGGTCTGCATGACGGAAACATCTGACTGAAAGGCACATTAAGGCTAAGGGAAGGGAGCAGTTTCTAGAACAAAACAAACGTATTGCTGTGTTATTATTCGTTTGCTATTAACTTATTAATCTACCTGTTTATGAATTATTTGGATTCTGGGAAAAGGTAGGTACATTTATTTAGTCAGTAACCCTTCATTTTCCTTTGTCAATAATTTAGACTGGACACACAGCTACCTGAAAGCTTTACCAAAGCCAGGAAAAGATCATTATCAGCTAATGGCCACTGCATACTCACTATGCAACATATAGCAGGAAAGCTCATGGAACGAATCATAGCAAGAAAACTCGCAAGAGATTTTGAAAGTCGACAAATCCTCCCATCAAATCAAGGAGGCTACAGAACAGGTAAAAGTACATGGGAAAATGCGGCCACTTTTGCCTATGAAGTATACGACGGATTCCAAAGAAAGGAAGAAACACTAGCTGTTGCAATAGATCTGGAAGAGATGCATACAACAAAGTCCCGTTCTCGCTTCTCATGGAACTACTCCTTGACTATGGAGTCAGTAAGACACGATGGATAGCAGCAACACTTCGGAAGCGAACCGTCATTCTACGATTTGGAGATTGGACTTCTGAACCTCGTAAACTTTCTATGGGATTACCTCAAGGTTCTTCTCTTTCCCCTGTTCTGTACAATGTCTAAACAAAAGGCCTAGCAGACTTCAACAGAAACGGAATTGTTCGAGTGACAACATTTGCAGATGACGGCCTGATCTACAAAACATCAAAGAATGCTGAAGAAAGAACGAAAGCAGTTCAGCAACAGCTGAACAACATTACTCAGTGGTGACAAGAAACTGGATCGTCCTTCAATCCTTCAAAAGCTCAGACATTAGTCTGCACTCTCAGCAACAAGACATCAGGACGAGTACCCTCACCAGTTTCCTTCAATTGAATTCCAGTTGACTCAACTAACAACCTACAC
>JADBJO010002182.1:47500-95000 GCA_016801955.1 Conus betulinus
TCTTCACTTTTAAAAAGGAAAATATGGGGGAAAACAGAAGGAAATAGAACTTTGGCAGGATGTCCTTTCTCAACCCTTTCTCATTGGAGTGTGTGACCTTGCCCCAACCCTGTCCTTTACCGCACGTGATCATCTTCTCCTCCTTCCTTTCCACTAGGATTCTTATCATTACTTTTTCCCCCATCAAGAGTTTTTCAACATTATTTTCATCTTGAATTATTTGTTTGTTTATTACTTATTCTCTTCACGCTATCTAAATATCATTTCTATGTGTGTGTAGGCTTGCACCTGTGTGTGTGTGTGTGTGTGTGTGTGTGTGTGTGTGTGTGTGTGTGTGTGTGTGTGTGCGCGCGCGCGCGCATGTGTGTGTGTGTGTGTGTGTGTGTGTGTGTGTGTGTGTGTGTGAACTCGTCAGTCCATTGGTTGTGTGTGTGTGTGTGTGTGTGTGTGTGTGTGTGTGTGTGTGTGTGTGTGTGTGTGTGTAACAATTGTAGAATCATTCTTTCTGGTGCCCCTCCCCCCTCCACCTTTTTTCCCTCTGCTCTGCTGGACTTTTTTTTCTAAATTTTCTTTTCAGTCAGAGAGTAAGCTTCAATTGCTGAATACCTTTGGCATATTTATTGTGTCCACTGGACTCATATCATGTTCAATATATATATATATTGAACATGATATGAGTATATACTTATTTTTGTATTTTTTTATTTTTGTATTTTACCGTTTCTGGTTTCTACCTCAGTCAGTTCTACAGGGTGCGGAGCTCAGGACAACAAGAGAGCATTATTTTAAAATATATATATATATATATGTATGTATCTCTCTCTCTCTCTCTCTCTCTCTCTCTCTCTCTCTCTCTCTCTCTCTGTGTGTGTGTGTGTGTGTGTGTGTGTGTGTGTGTGTGTGTGTGTAATATTTGGATATTCTTGGTTACCAAAATCTAAATGTTATTTATGAGTCACACCTGTGTGTGTGTGTGTGTGTGTGTGTGTGTGTGTGTGTGTGTGTGTGTGTACACAACTTGAGTTAATCTGACAATAAATTGGTTTCAGTCAGTCAGTGTGTGTGTGTGTGTGTGTGTGTGTGTGTGTGTGTGTGTGTGTGTGTGTGAATGTAAAAATTGTACAGTCATCCTTCAGGCGCCTCTCTTCCCCCTCCGCCTTTTTTTTTTTTTCTTCTCATCACTGCTAGAGCTTTTTCAGACAGAGCAAAAGTTTGGTTTGATGAAATCTGTTGGCATGGTATTTATTGTATCCACTGTATTCATATCACGTACCCTAAACATAAACTTGTTACTATACTATCAGAGAACTATCAGAGTACCATTGTTGGTTATGGACACTACAAAGGTTATTAGCGTTAATGTTAACATTGGTGCAGTTACTTCTGTTGCTGACATTGATATTGATGTTGGTGATAGCATAGTGATTGTAGTGATAGTGATCACTTTGGTTACATTTTGAATTGGTTATGTGTTATGATTGATGTTCTTTTGAAAACATCAATGATGTAATGATGTTCAATCTGAACATGTTCTCGGGGGAGGGGAGGGGGGGGGGGGGGTTACTTTGCTGAAGACAAAAGGATTTGGTTGATATTGAAGGATGTAAAGAGCCTACCTTGCATGCAACAATTATGCGTCGATTGTCTTGTCGATACACATTTGCAACGCCAAAAATGACTGTTCATGTATAGAGAGGGAAAATGCAACTGATTATTTTTCCTTTTTGTTGTTTTCCATTATTTGTTTGTTTATTTAGCCATGTTTTGCGAAACTTTTTATTGAATGGACATGACCATCTTTCAAGGGAAAATATTGTTACAAAAGATATATATGTAAATGCATTTAATATCAGAATGGTGTCAATGTTTTTTGTTTTTTTTTTGCTGTCTACCTCTATGTCTGTCCAGCAGTCTGCCTATTTGCCTGTATGTCTATTTGTCTAGCTGTCTCTATATCTCCCTTCTCTTTGTGTCTCCCTCCCTCCCCACCTCTCTCTCCGCTCCTCCTTTCCTCGCTCCTCTCTCTCTCTCTGTCTCTCTCTCTCTGTCTCTATCTCTGTCTCTCTGTCTGTCTGTCTCTCTGTCTGTCTGTTTTTCATGGAATATTTAAATGTTCACTATCCTCTTGAATTGAATTGTACTTTTGCAGTACTACAAATGACTTTTCAGATGAATTGAGGGGAATTGTGGTTGACATCACAGATACTGTATTTGGATGGAAGCTTCTCATTTGTTGAGAATGTAGTGTGGAGTTGGGGATGGGGGAGGAACTGTTGAGAGAGAGAGAGAGAGAGAGAGAGAGAGAGAGAGAGAGAGAGAGAGAGAGAGAGAGAGAGAGCAGTTATGCATCATTATCATCCGCTGATTTTGGAGTTGATAAAAATGTTTGTTGCCATTTTGAATGTTTGCATAAATGTCAAGATACCTCTCTGTCTGTCTGTCTGTCTGTCTGTCTGTCTGTCTGTCTCCCTCCCTTTGTTTGTCTGTCTCTCTCTCTCTCACTCCCTCTCTCCCCTCCCCTCCCCTCCCCGTCTCTTTCCTCTTCTTCTACCGCTTCTTCTTCTTCTTTTGTCTTCTTCTTCTTGTTCCTCTTTTTCTTCTTCTCATCTTACTATGTCACGCCTCTTCTTTTCCTCCTTCTTCCCATCTTATCATGTCACGGAATATTCTCATACAGTTTGTCTTACCAGACATACATATGTTTACAACGTTTGAAATGAATTCCTATTTATATGAAAGTGAAGTGCAATTGAAATCATCATGGATGTTGTGTTCTAATGCAAGTTTCGGAGAGGGTGGGGGGTGGGGTGGGGTGGGCGGGGTGGTGGTGGTGTGGGGGGGAGATGAGGGAGGGGGGAAGGGGAGGGAAAGCTTTATGTCAGTGTCACAAAACATACTATTGTTTGCAGAATGGATACGATAATCTTTTGAAAGGATTGAGTTTCTTACTATATGGATATGTGCATGTATAATGTCACAGTGGTCCCCCCCCCCCCCCCCCCCCCCCCCCCATTTGCCCCGTCGCTTTTCTCTCTCTCCCTCTTTCTCTTGTGTTCGTCTCTGTTACTGTCTATCTGCCTGTCTGTCTGTCCCTCTTAGTCTCTCTGAATTCCCACTCTCTCTCTCTCTCTCTCTCTCTCTCTCTCTCTCTCTCTCTCTCTCTCTCTCTCTCCTCATGTTCGTCTCTATTGCTATCTGTCTGTCTCTCCCCTCTCATCTCTCTCTCTGTATCTCTCTCTCTCTCTCTCTCTCTCTCTCTCTCTCTCTCTCTTTTCCCATGGAACACTAGATCTGTAATATTAGGCGAGGATTCTCCGGTTTGATGTAAATCTGTATCGTGAAAGATGACTATTTTTCACCTCTTTTCATTCATGTGCATAGGAGAAAAGTGCTGTTTGGACCATGTTTGTGGTGTTCTAAATGGAAGCCTTTTTAATTGGTAAAATGAAAGGGGTGTGGGGGGGGGGGGGGGGAGGGGGTACGGTTGTGGGTCATGTGTGTATGTGAGGGTGTGGGGGACGGAGGGGGGGGGGGGGGGGGGGGGGGGGGGGGAGTCTGGCATTAATGCCATAAAAATGTTGTTTGAAGGAACAAGACTACCTGTTTAAAGGGACTTTCATGCGGGTAATGCACACAGAATAATTCAATGCTCTCTCTCTCTCTCTCTGTGTGTCTGTCTCTCTCTTCCGCCTTTTCTTTCCGTTCCCCCTCCCCAATTTGTAGCTAACATGAACAAGGGCAGGGAGATTTTTAAAATTATATATATATATATATATATATATATATATATATATATATATATATATATATATATATATATACTCCTCCCATACCGATGTCCGCGCGTGTCACGGGCATGTGTGTCTTGCTCCTCGGATCGTGCCTGAATGGGCACGTGCGTGCACGAGGAAAGCATGCGCATGCGAAGACGTATGTGCACACAGTAAAAAAAAAGGAATGAAACGGTCCAGAAGTGTTCACAATTAACGGCTTTCCTTTGCCCCATTCATCTTTGCTCTCTCTGTACCCCCCTCTCTCTCTCTCTCTCTCTCTCTCTCTCTCATGAGATGTGTTCAGCGCCATTCATATGAGTCGTGGTAGCCATGGTGTGTGTGTGTGTGTGTAGGTGGGTGGAGGTCCCAAATATTGAAAGACTAGCGCACCCCTCGCCTTTAGGCTACACGCATGTGCTTGGCGCGTATACATGTTGCGTGTATTGACTTGCTTGACTCATAACATTCGTTCGTTATCTCTCTTCGCCTGTAAAAGAATTTTTTTTTTTTTTTTTCAAAATTATATATCTTTTTGTTGCTTCTGTTCCAAGTCCACTTATAGAATTAAATCTGATTCCTATACGCATTAATGTAATTACGGATTTATGTTGATAGAATGATTAGAGTAGATATGATATTTTCTGCGTATCTCTGTAATGAGGACATTTGTTCCTCAAGTTTTGAATTTCTGAAATCACTTACATGACATTAGGCCCTACAGTTTAGTTGTGGTGTGTGCACCCTTTGCTCGCTCGCGGCGGTCAAGGAAATATATTTTTCATTACTTTTTTTTGTTTGTTTGATATTGTTGTTGTTGATGGTGATGATGATGGATTTTTGTTTTTTCTTCTTCTCGATGTCCTTTTCTATCAAATTGTGGTATGTATGCTTGTTCGTCAAGGACTACTATAAGTCCTTTCTTTCGAGTGGGTTAAAAAGGCATAACTTATGCCATCTGTTGTATGTGAGGTTCATGACCTCATTCGGCTTGATGTGTTACACAGATAAAAAAATAGTACATTGTCGTTTTTACTGATATCGTGTAAAGAAAATGGATAGTAATATGTCTATTTTATCAGTTAACTGCCACGGCCTCAGTAATTTAAAGAAAAGACTTGATGTTTTCCATTATCTGAGATGTAAAAAAATACTCTGTGTACTTTCTATAAGAAAAAAAAGATGGAAAAGTATATCTTATCTGATTGGGGCTACAAGGCGTTTTTTTCGAGTTATTCATCAAATGCGAGAGGAGTCGCAATTTTGTTTAACAATAACTTTGAATTTAAGGTTAAACAAGTTATCAAGGACGAGTTGGAAACTTTATCTTAATACATGTTGAGATACATAAGAATAACTTCCTGTTTGTTAATATATATGGACCAAATAGAGATGACCCAGAACTCTACAACAGTCTGAGACAAAAGATTGTTGGATTTGGTTTAGAAATGTTATAACAGGCTAGAGATTATCACCATTACAAAAACACACAAATAATTCTCAGGCAAAACAAGCAGTTGACCGAAAATTTAGACCTGAATGATGTTTGGAAGGAACTAAACCCAGAGTGTCGCCGTTTTACGTGGAGATGAACTAACCCATTTCAACAGGCCAGGTTAGATTTTTTTTTTATTTTTATATCAGACACACTTGTTCTTAAGCTGATGGTGTAGATATTGAGGCTGGTTATAGAATGGATCACTCCGCTGTATTATTGAAACTAAAATTTAATGAAGACTTAAAACGCAATACTTTTTGGAAGCTTAACTCGTCTGTTTCAAAAAGATAAGACATATTTAGATGAAATAAATACTGTAATTGAAAATGTGAAAGAAGAATACTCGATAAATAAAATAGATAATGATAAATCAAGAGAAAGAGTGCAATTTTCAATCGCAGATGATATATTTCTTGATTTCCTGCTAATGAAAATAAGATCGAAAATAATTTCATTCGCTACTGCAAAGAAAAGACAGACTAATGAAGAAGAAAAAACAGATAGAGCAAGTTATCAGTACGTTAGAAAAAAAAAGAGGAAAAGTGAAAATGATTTCGAAGTCATTAATGAGAAGAAAGAGCAACTAAAGGAAATCAGAACAAAACTAATAGAAGGAGTTTTATTAAGATCGCGGCCTAAATGAATAGCAGAGGGAGAAAAAGTTAGTAGTCATTTTTGCAATCTTGAGAAAAGACACTACATTAGTAAAAACATGGCCAGACTAATTGATAAACAAAATAATGTTTTAACAAACCAAAATGACATACTTAAAGAAGTGCACAATTTTTATAAATCATGCACTGATAATGCTGTGGAAAATTGTGACATAGGACATCCTCAGTTTGAATGAAACAGAAGCAGCTGAATTAGAAGGTCATATTACATTAGAAGAAGCTATATATGTCTTAAAGACAATGAAAAATAATAAAAGCCCTGGTTCTGATGGCTTTACTGCTGAATTTTTGTAAAGTGTTTTGGAAACAGAGAGGTGTTTTTTTGTCGTCAGAGCATTAAACGCAAGTTTTAAAAAAGGAGAACTGTCATGTGTACAAAGAGAGGGAATCATTACATGTATTCCAAAGGTGATAAACCTAGGCAGTATATTAAAAACTTGAGACCTATTTCTCTGTAAATGTAGTTTACAAGATAGGATCTTCTTGCATTGCAAATAGATCAAAACGTTTGTTGCCGAAAATCATAAACGAAGATCAACTGGATTTATTAGAATACATCGGCGGCAATATAAAACTGATATTTGACACTATTTCATATTTGGACGAGAACAATTTGCCCAGGCTGTTGTTGAATATAGGCTTCGAAAAAGCCTTTGATTCGATTTCTTGGGAATTCAAGTCTAAAGTCCTTAAAGTGTTTGGCTTCCAAAAAGACATTTCTATATGGAGAAAAATTTTTCTATAAAAATATTAAGTCTTGCATTGCTGTTAACGGAAGGTTTCAGATTGGTTCGATATCAAGAAGGCTGTCGACAAGGAGACCCAATTTCTCCTCCTTATTTATTTGTGAGTTGTGTTGAAATAGGGAAAACCAAGCCATTCGGGGAATTAGAATAAATGAAACTGAATATAAGTTGTCTCAGTATGCCAATGACACAGAGTTTCTACTTGCAGGGGATAGAAAATCGTTTGAAACTTGTATTGACGTTCTTTTTAGATTCGACAGCGTCTCGGGTCTTCATATGAATTTGAGTAAAATGAGCGCAGTTTGGTTAGGAAGTTCAAAAAATAGTCAAAATCGCTATATGGAGAATTTGAACATTGTTTGGAATCCACAAAATTTTGAATACTTGGGATATGGTTCACAAATGACTTGAAAGATTGCGTAGAAATAAACTATTCAGAAAAGCTAGCTAGCAGATGCAAATCAATTGTTTAGAATATGGTAAAACGCCAGATTATACCTTTAGGTAGAATAGCTGTATTGAAATCCATCATTCTTTCAAAACTGATTCATTTATGGATGCTTTTTACCAAACCCGCCAATGTTTTCTTTCAAACGTGCCAGAAAATATGCAATAGATTTGTATGGAAAAAAAAAACAGCAAAATTTAGTAAAAAAAAAAAACCTGCTAATGAAAGTGCACGGAATGGAGGTATTGGGTCTTCCTGAGTTAAAAACCTGTGTTGCATCTCTAAAATTATCCTGGATCCATAGAATTGAACGATCAAACCATAAATGGAAACAAATTTTAGTCGGTAATTTTCCTCAATGGCCTCCTATGAGTAAAGATGGTCCAGAAATTGTCACAAAGTTCACAAAATATAACCCGTCTGGGAAGACGTTCTTGAAGCTTATATACTTTATTTGTATTATAAATGTCAACCCCAAAATTCTGCCGAGCTACTCGCAGAACCTATTTCCTACAATAAACGTATCCAAGTCGGGAAAAGACGCATTGTTTCTAAAATGCTCGCAAACAAAGGTGTCTATTATATCGCACATTTTTTTTTGATGATAATAGTCAGTTTCCTTCCCACAGGAATTCAAGAAAAATATGACGTTAATATTGATTTTCTTACTTTTGTAGGGTATAAGATGGCAATAACTGAATTCATAAAGAAAGTGACATTACCATTGAAAACAATAAAGGTAATATTTCTTCACTCTGTTATAAGATATTATTTGCCACCTGCAGAGGCTGAAAGACGTATTACGATATATTGATTGATAATAAATTGAAACCTCCATGCTGTGACAATGGGACATGAAACTTTTACAGACTCATGATTGGGAATCGTGTTTCTTTAATGTACATAAGATAACGGATGTGAAGCTTAAGTGGTTTCAGCTGAGAATAACCCATAGATGCTTAGGAACAAATGTAATTTTGAAAGAAATTGGAGTGCAGTCTCCCACAATTAACAGTCTTTTTGAGAATATTGAAATATAGATAGATCACTGATTAGACGACCACTTTTGTGAGCGTTGACCTGTGCCAACATTGTTATAGAATCATGGATTTGATCTTCACAGTGTAATGGAAAGGTTGCGCGATAATCTTGTTTACAATGTGAATTATTCTTGGATTCACATGTTCACAGATCAACACCAACGTTTTGTTTGTCCTTGTGTCACATTCCATCTTTCCATGTTTTTGGTTTTCTTGGCGCTGATATTGAGGCCAACGTTGCCTGCAAACTTGCTGATATTGTCTACAGGTCCGCACTTACTTTGAAACAAATTCAGTCATCTTTGCTGTTTAAACGTTTAAATCATGTCCAGAAAAAAAAAATCACTTCTAAAACGGTTTTCATAGAATTCTTCAATATTAAACCATCAGTCATTGTCTGTGTGATGAGTCGGCCGAATGTTCTCGAGTCTTTAGGCAAATGAAGGGTCATTTTGCTGATGTTGAATTGGTTTCCTCAGGGGTTTCATCATTGATGGGGATACCCGAGCTCGCATGTTCAGGGATGGAGTAGTAACAGGTACACACCAAGCTGTCGGTTCTGGGTGGGGAAGGAGGCATCCACCTCCACCAACGGCTATTCACTGGGTTCTCCAGGGGGACTGACGAGAGACGATCGTGGCAGGCGACCGTCGCGGTTCGGTGACCGTCGGCCTGCAGACAGGGTCACAGTGACCATTTAGCCGTGCTTGTCCTAAGGGATGAGTACCTTTGGGAACGCTTCGATCTATTGAGCGGTGTGCACTTTGTTGAATATAGATCGTAGTAAACACTTGAAGCATCAGTCCTAGCCGGTGGAGAAGTCTGGGCTATCAGTACAATGGGTAGCTTCCTGGAATCGAACATGAGTTAGAATGGTATGTTATGCATAACCACTTAGTACCCCATCTCTTGGTGTTCATGGGTAGGGGTGCACTAGTAATGCCATTGGTGAAACCAAAATAATGTCAAGCAGAGGTTTGCTATCCTCTCGAAGCGACGGCGGTATAGAGGATTGTCTCATGAGTGGGGACAAAAGACAGTGGAGGTTTGCTGCAGCCTCGGAGCCGACGACGGTAAAGAATTGTCTCCTGGGTGGGGACGGTAGACAGCCAGACGTGTCAGCCTGTTGGGGCCTAGGCAGGGAGCTGCCAGACAACGGTGGGGAGTTTGAAGCAAGAGCAGACCTGTGGGAGAGGCCGACAGGAGCCCCTTCCGAGGAGAGGGCAAAGTGCAGTGGAGTCCGGGAGACTCGGTCTGAGGGTACAACTCGAGCTACGTTGCCGGTGTCCCCCAACTGGGGGCGGACGCAACAGTGTGGCAGCTTCAGCAATCGTAGTGGCACTGAGCGATGACAGAACTGACTGGTCAACCAAGGAACGCTGGCAAATCATGAACCTTTATTTCTTTCTTGTGTTTACAGGCGTGTAACCAGCATATTGGAATGCTGCCTTTCCTGGCTAGTTAAGAGTAACTGAAAAAAGATGCGGTTATTGGATGATCTGTATGGTGTTTACATTTTTGCATTGTACAGAACATTGTGCTGTGTAGTAACGGGTACGGCCTTGGAGTCAAGTTAAATAAAATTCCTTTTTTTTATGAAATGTTACTGGCTTCCCGTCACCTTTGAGCGGGCTCGATGTGAGTGACAGAGTGCATGTGCCTTATGCAAGAGCGCAATTGTTTTAAAGCCATGAATGCTTCTGTCTATACCCCTCTGTACCCCTCTATATGATAATCATATTTCAGTAACGAAGAGGAATGTCGGAGACCCGTCACAGTCTGGATTAACATGGCAGAAAGACAGAGACAGGCTAAAGGGCTGATCCCAGCCGCTTCACTGGGTGGAGACATACTGGATTTGAAGAAGAACAGAAATCGATGGAGACAGGCACCAATCAGGGTAAGCCGGGCCACAATACCGCAATCAATTACCACTCAGACCAGTAGAATTCCTGTTGGAGCAGAAAGTGTAACTACCGAGTTTGTCCCGACCATTGTCCTTTTTGGCAATTCAGGGCTCTTTTTTTCCTCTTCTGTTTTAGTGTGTGGGCAACGCAGGTGGTCTGCAAAGAGTCACAGTCTGTTGTGTGTCTGGAGGCTGCACTCGCAGAGAAGACAGGTGTACTGGTTCTCGTCCATCTTGGCTCTCTCTGTCTCACACGTCTGGTTTCAAGCATCGCACCGTGGTGGGTAGACCGACGTGAAAGAATAATGCTTAATATAAATCAGAGCTGACACCAGTTTCAGCAGGAAGCTAACGTCTGATAATGAAGAGACTATTCTGAGAGCAGGGAAATGAGAAGAGGGAGATGGGGGTGGGTGGTGGGGGAAGGATATAGATTATCTGAGTTTGAAATGTTCATGGGTAATAGCTTCTTTGACAACAAATATTCAGAACCAGGAAAAAAGTGGACGGGAAAAAAATGTCAGCCTCTGACGAGGGAATTGCCAAAAAGAAACTTCTAGACGGTTTGAGTTAGAAATGGAACTTTGGACCTGACCACTGAAAAAAGAAAAAAAAGCTGATCGAGAAGAGACACAATCCTAGCTGCAGTGAGAATGCCTTATATCAGGAATACACCTAGAAAAGACACAGAAAAAACCCAGGACTCGGAAAATTAAACGTATCTGGCTGGGGAGTCGAAAAGGACATGTCTGCTGTCTCCCCAGATGACAAAGGAGATCTCACGAGGGTGTGACTGTCGATGGTAAGCTGGATAACTGTAGTGAGAGTAATGTCCCTGGAAAATACAGAGGAGGAGAAAGAAAGATGTTGATGATATATTTGATTATGAACCTCTTTGATTATCCATCTAAATCGGCAGACACCACCCCCATACCCCCCAAAAACAAGAAGATAGAACAACAAACGAACATATCACACGCACACACACACACACACACACACACACACACACACACACACACACACATGCATATATGTATATATATATATATATATATATGTGTGTGTGTGTGTGTGTGTGTGTGTGTGCTAAAACAGATATATGTATGCTTGAGTTATTGAACAGCAGAGCTGACCACTCAGGCTGTTCCGTATCTTTTGATCTCCCTTGCATCCTTGAATGGATCCTCAAGCAGAGGCTCAAAGCTTGTCCCCTACATTTTATACGGTTTTGCATTATGCTTTTAGTTTTTTCAGCAACTTTTTTTTTTCCTCTCCACACTTTCGTTTTATTCCATTTTACTGTCCTTCGCTGGCTGCTTTGGGGGGTGCTGTTGGATTCTTTTTTGAACCCTTGGTGGCGAGAACACCACAGAATTACGGACTGTGGTGTGTCTCTATTTGACACCATGAGAACAGACACAATCAGCCGTGTCTCCCTGATGAGTCCGATCCAGCGGACGAAAGGCCTAGGAGCAGGCAGTACAAATAGATCTGTTTTTCAGAGAGACTACGATGGTTTCCTCAGGCAGTTAGTAAAGGATTTCTCATATTTATAATATATTCCCCCATTTTCATTACTATAATGACTGAAGAATTGTTAGCCTGCACTTGTTTTCCCCCCACTACTTAATTGTTCAGCATTATATATATATATATATATATATATATTGGGAGACGTAAGTAGCATCGGTTCCTGAAGAAGCCTTTTGGCGAAAGCTTGGACAAAAAAATGAACTCTGTGGGCGGTGTTGACAGCTTATTGTTTATCTCTCTCTCTCTCTCTCTCTCTCTCTCTCTCTATATATATATATATATATGAATACTAAAACAAGTTGAACGTCTTTTTCCCACAGGGACAACTTTAATATCCAAGCTTTCGCCACAAAGGCTTCTTCAGGAATAAAACACTTCATAAAAGGATCAATTCTTAGAACGTGATTATTCCTCAGCAATCACAACAATCTGTTTTAGCAGACACACACACACCCCCCCTCCCCCCCCCCCCCCCCCAAACACACAGTGCACACGCGTACACGAGGGGGGGGGGGGGGGGGGGGAGATAGAAAGAGGTAGAAGGGAGCTTCGATAGAAAGAGAAACAAAGAGGAAGCGTGTAGCACTGTCGGTCTGTTGAATAGGAGGGGGAAGTACTCAGACAAAAAAAAAAAAAAGGGGGGGGGGGGGGGGGGGGGGGGGGGGGGGGGGGAGTATACAGACAAGGGGGGGGTGGGTTGGGAAGGGGATAAGAGGAAAACCAAGGTATGTTTATTTCAGGCTTATGGACATGTATTATATGACCAACCCAAATCAACATACCAGATGAAGGTTGCGGATCTGATGTGTAAGGGCTTGGGACACACACACAGAACTACGCCCACATGTGCACACACACACAGACACTCCCCCCCCCCCCCCCCCCCCTGTGAGGGGTGGGTATTAAGAAATGCAGTATGGGCTCCATCTTAGCAGGAAAAGTCAGGAAGCACAATTGGAAAGAATGAAACAGAGATGGGAAACGGGGGGGGGGTTCGGGGGGGGGGGGGGGGGGGGGGGGGGGGGGGGGGGGGATAGAGGGAAAAAGAGATACTAGAAGAAAGAGAGAGAAGAGAGAGAGGAGAGGGGAACATGACAAAGAAAGAGACCGAGAGGGATAGACAGAAGCAGAGAGAGACAGAGAGAGAGAGAATTGGAAAAGAGTAATGAAGGTGAGGAATAGATCATTAGAAGACAGGGGAGGGTATGTACGGATAGGGGGCAGACGAATGAAACGAGCGAGAAGGTAGGTGGGAAGGGGGGGAGGGGGGGGGGGGGGGGGGGGTCATAAACTGAAAACTAACTACAAACTAGGTAGGTTAAGTGGTTATCTTTTTATATTTTCTACTTTTCACAAGAAAATGTAGCTTGCTTTTGCTCTTTCATGATTTTCTTTTGCTTTTTAGGTGGCACCTTTGGTTGTTTTTTTTTGAAAACTCAACAACCATACTGTGGTATTGCACACCAGCCTTATTCTGGGATAGCATTCTTTTTAAAACCGAAAAGGCAGAGGAGTTAAGTTACCACTTTCCGCGGTCACTGAGGAGAAACAATCAGGTTTCGAAATACCCGTATCTGACCAGGAGTTAAATGTTAGTGAGTTTCCTCCCCATTGGAGAGTGTCTGCTCCTTGGAGACCATAAATTTGCTGAAGACTCATTTGAGAAGCATTTATTATTCCCTATTCACCCTCTCAAGCACATGCTGTTAGTTAGGCAGATTAACTGCCACTGCAGATATGAATGCTTATCTCCCCCTATTTCTTCACTCTAAGACATAAGAGCAAGTTTTTGTTTTATAATTGAATATTTCTTGCAGTCTTTGCAACACCAAATTGCTCTGTAAGTTGCTGGAATGGTGCTCGGTTACTTATCCTTGGAATTTATTAGTCAGTTTATATAAATATCACTACCTTACCTGCTGGCACTCAGGAAGGATGTCATGTGCTGACGAAGGCAAATAAAGCCGAAAATTTCATTTACAACCACGACAGCTTGTTGTCCTTGTGTCTTTTTTCTTTGGGATATATATATATATATATATATATATATATATATATATATATAATGAATACTAAAACAAGTTGAACGTCTTTTCCCACAGGGACAACTGACAATTTAATATCCAAGCTTTCGCCACAAAGGCTTCTTCAGGAATAAAACACTCATAAAAGGTTCAATTCTTAGAACGTGATTACTTCTGAGCAGTCACAACAATCTGTTTTAGCACACACACACACACACACACACGCGCGCACACACACACACACACACACACACACACACACACACTCACTCACCCTTCCCGCCCCCCCCCCCCCCCCCACACAGTGCACACACACATGCCCCCACACACGCATACGGGGGGGGGGGGGGGGGGGGGGGGGAGGAGGGAGAGAGAGAGTGAAAGATAGAAAGAGGGGTAGAGTAGATAAATAGAAAAAGGTAGGAGGCGGCTTCGATAGATTCTTATGATTTATTACTCACCTTCCTTTCTGCCCAGCTGGCCCCAACCCCCTCCCCTTCCCCTCCTTCCTCCCCCCACCCTTTCTCTCTGTCTCCTTCCGCATCTCTCCCCCTCTCTCCCTCGTTCTCTATCACTGTCGTTCTCCGTCTTTCTCTCTCTCTCTTCCTCCGTCTCTTATTAATCCCCCCCCCCCCCCCCCCCCCCCCCCCCCCCCTCCACAGTTCCTTTTCCCTCTCTGTTTCATTACTTTTTAAGAAAAAAGCCTATCCTTCATCTAATCCCTCTTCGCAGCCCCCTCCCCTCATACTGCCTGCCTTCCTAACCCCCCCCCCCCCCCCCCCCTTCACATTTTTCTCTCCCTACTCCTCTATTCTTATACCCCTTTCCACGTTTTTTGTGTCCGTTGCCCCCTTTCCCTCCTTTCTATACCTAATCTCTTCACACTTCTTTAAACAATATGTTAATTGCAATTTAAAACAATGACGGTATGTCATGCAACGGTAGTAGTTCATTAACAGAATTCATACTTTGGTTTCTTAGCTTCACTATGTCTACAGTTATCTATCTAATTTCAGATTACTATGTTATTGAGGTTGTTTTATTATTGTGATTTGAAAATATGTCAATTACATTTTACAATGTTGGTTTGTGACAGGTTTTTAACCAGTTTGTAGTTAGTTTTCAGTTTATAACAACCCCCCCCCCTTCCCACCTACCACCTTCTCGCTCGTTTCATTCGTCTGCCCCTATCTGTACATACCCCCCCCCCCCCCCTATCTTCTAATGATCTATTCCTCACCTTCATTACTCTTTTCCATTTCTCTCTCTCTCTGCTTCTATCTATCCCTCTCAGTTTCTTTCTTTCTCGTGTTCCCCTCTCTATCTCTTTCTTTCTCTCTCTTTCTTCCAATATCTCTTTTTTCCCCTACCCCCCCCCCCCCCCCCCCTCACACCCCCTTCGTCTGTGTACTCCCCCCCCCCCCCCCCTTTTGTCTGTGTACTTCTCCCGCCTATTCAACCACTCTCCATACCCTGTACCTGTGTCTGCTATTCAACAGACCGACTGTGCTACATGCTTCCTCTTTGTTTCTCTTTCTATCGAAGCCCCCTCCGACCTTTTTCTATTAATCTACTCTACCCCTCTTTCCATCTTTCACTCTCTCCCCCCCTCACCCCCCCCCCCCCCCCATGTATGTGTGTGTGGGCATATGTGTATGCACTGTGTGTGTGTGGGTGGGGTGGGAGGGAGGTTGATGAGTGTGTGTGTGTGTGTGTGTGTGTGTGTGTGTGTGTGTGTGTGTGTGAAACTTGAAACTTTTTTTCATTGTAACTAAACACCATTAAAGGATTTATGGACACAAGATGGCGATGATTAAACAACTCATCGTCCAAAAAAATAATTTTTTTTTACATAAAAAGTCATTATGTAAAGCAGCATCATATACATATTTCGCAATTTCAACCTGAAGGTCATCATAAGACATCAAAGTACTTATTTTCACTGAGGTAGCATCGTATATATCCATTTTGTTTATGATACGTTTTTTTAAACGTATTCCTGATTTTATCAGAACGTCTACAAGAGTCTAAAAAAATGCACCTCGTCTTCTATTATATTGCAAGTTGTACATTTCCTGTCTTCACGCTTAATATGGGAATATCTACCTCTTTCTATTGCGAGGTCAGTTGCGCTAATTCTTAATTTACAAAGTTCTTTCCTGTAATGTTTATTTGATGAGGTACGGTTCAAGCCTATATTTATTACTGATGTCAGTATAACATTTGAACCTTGGTGCTCTTTCTTTTTTCCCGAAAGTGTGTGTGTGTGTGCTAAAACAGATTGTTGTGACTGCTGAGGAGTAATCACGTTCTGAGAATTGAACCTTTTATGAAGTGTTTTATTCCTGAAGAAGTCTTGTGGCGAAAGCTTGGATATTAAAGTTGTCCCTGTGGGAAAAGACGTTCAACTATTTTAGTATTCATTTTATTCAAATCATCCTTTTGACGTCGTTTTGTTGAGGCGCGGTGTGAATTTCACCTGTTAAATATATAAATATATATATAATGCTGAACAATTAAGCAGTGGGGAAAACAAGTGCAGGTTAAAAATTCTTCCATCTTTATAGTAACGACTTGGCAAAGATTTGAAATTGTGAGAAAAAAAAAAAATTTTTTGAAGATGAAGTAAATGGGAAAATGTGTATCATAAATACGAAAAACCTTCACTAGCTGCATGAGGAAACTATCGCAATCCCTCTCGAAGGCAGATCTATATGTATCGCCTGCTCCGAGGCCTATAGTAATGACTTAGCAAAGATTTGAAATTGTGAGAAAAAAAAAAAAATTGTTTTTGAAGATGAAGTAAATGGGAAAATGTGTATCATAAATACGAAAAACCCTCACTAGTTGCATGAGGAAACTACTATCGCAATCCCTCTCGAAGGCAGATCTATATGTATCGCCTGCTCCGAGGCCTTTCGTCCGCTGGGTCGGACTCATCAGGGAGACACAACTGATTGTGTTTGTGCTCGTGGCGTCAGATAGAGACACACCACAGTCCGTAATTCTGTGGTGTTCCGACCGACAAGGGTTTGAAAAAGAATCCAACAGCACCCCCAAAAGCAGCCAACGAAAGGTAGTAGAATTAAACAAAACGAAAGTATGGAGAGGAAAAAAAAGTTGTTGAAAACTAAAAACATTACGCAAACAGTATAAAATGTAAGAGACAATCTTTGAGCCTATGTTTTGAGGATCCATTTAAGGATGCAAGGGAGATCAAAAGTTATGGAACAGTCTGAGTGTTCAGCTCTGCTGTTCAATAACCCAAGCATTGTCAGCGGCTACGAATTGTGCAGAACAACCTTTCCTTGGATCTCCTAAGAGATGCAATCACCCACTGATTGACCAAACAATATAATGCTGAACAATTATATATATATATATATATATATATATATATATATATGTGTGTGTGTGTGTGTGTGTGTGTGTGTGTGTGTATATATATATATATATGTATGTGTGTGTGTGTGTGTGTGTGTGTGTGTGTAGTATATATATATATATATATATATATATATATATATATATATATATATATTTATAATGTGACGTCTTTTCTAAACTGATGCAGTTTTCAACTATGACGTCAATTGTAGTAATGTCATTTCAGCCATGGAAATGAAAGTACGATCAGTTACTGAGGAAGCCTTTTGACAGGCGAAAGCTTGAATAATAAAAAAAAAATTAAACTCCGTGGGCGGTGTTGACGACTTATTATTCATCACCATATTTCATGATCTGCTCGTCGTATCTTCTGTTGGACGGTGCCGGTGTTACGGAGAATATTGACTCCATAGAAATTTGACTCTCCGGTTCTTTTTCCTCCGGAGAAAAATGAACCTGTTTACAACGCTAAAAATGCACTGACTTCCTCAGTACAAGGTAAGTGCAGTACTAGCATATAGCTTGTAAGAGTTTGTTGTAGATCCTGTGGTAGGTGTTCGACTTGCAGACGACAAAATACACCAGGCGCGGTATTGAAACGAAGAGGATCCTTTTATTTACACACGTTGAAGAATATATGAACAAAACAAACCACTGACCTTCAGGGTCAGTAAGTCGTACAGGAACTCAATCGTACATGCAGCAGCGAATATTCTACTAATGGCAGCTTCTCGTCGACTAGACTCAAACTCAGTGAAGACTCGAACACTTCTGCACTAGAAATCCTCTCAACAAATACCATTTCTCACTATCTCTTGTCTGTGTGTGTGTCTCTCTCAGTCGCACAGCTTTCATTCTTTTGTATGATTTTGAAAGAAAATAATATTCTCGAACCTACTCGATTATTCTTTTCTAGAATATTCTGCGTATCAGTAATCTTAACCAATGAAATCGCGACGACCGTATGCAAATGTAATCGGTCAGCTTCTACAACATTCTCGAACCTTCGGCAAAGCACTAGCAACTTATGGAAACCTGATGAACATTCTAACATAATCTTGAATATTCCAGTCGCATCAATCGATCTAAAAACAATACTGAACATTTAGGCATACATTCACTTTCCAAACGTTTTAAACAAATCAAAGATAGCACTACACCGACCAAAAATACAAAGATCTAAAAGCGATAAATAAAAGGAGGCTTGCAACGCGTCATTATGCTAGTCTGAGCACAACTCTGAAAAATATGGCCCCAGCGTGAAGCGCAAGCTTTAAAAATGTTTTTTTTTTTTTTTTATATATTGTGGAAAGGGTCCCTTATATCACGAAGCAAGTTTACCAAAATCTGCGGGGACCTGATCTATTTTTAGACATGTTTTCTATTTTAGCTCAGCTGTACTAGTGATTTCAAAAACTTATCCACTATGATGATCATTTACCATGAAAAAGTTTTTTTTTTTTTATTTCTCGAGGGCAAATTGCAGCAGTTCACTCTCGCTTTAAAGACAGCAATACTAAAATTAACAATATTATGGGTTTGTGCATGCATGTGTGAGCGCACATGCATGTGTTACCAGTGAACATAATCCACAAACGTTTGTTTACATGGTTTAGAAAATTTGGTCATCATAAAAAATGATAATGAAAACAACTATATATATATATATATATATATATTTGTTAAAATAGTATGGTAAAAGGAAAGTTTTTTTAAAAATCATCAACAGATCTGTTTCGAGCGCTGGCTCTCCTCAGGATGGTGTTGGGTCGCCTACTGCCGGTGTTATATGGCCTAATGTCACTGTTTGCACGTGCGGATTGGCTGCGTGTTGTTGTTCGGTTTTTCAGGTTGTTTACAGTTCAGGGTGCATTTGCTGACAACGATTTCCATTTGTGCCTGCAGTTGTTTACTATTTCTACTTTAGTATTTAGGGTTGCTAAGTATGGTTTGCATAGTATTAACCATTTTTCTGTTGAACATAGGTTGCATCTTTTTGAAATGTTATTGTATGGTGATGCCCTTTTTATGATTTTCCAGGATATGTTATAGTTTATTTTTTTTGTCTTTAAGTCTCCAAATATATTTGCTCAGTTCTGTTTGGTTTTTGTATTTTTTTTTTTTTTTATTTTTTTTAAAAAACTTCCTTTTACCATACTATTTAACAGATGTTGCTCCCCAAGGGGTTGAGCACTTTGAAGTTTTTTATTGGCGTTTTAGTACTATTCTTGATAATAGCTCCTCGAGTTGAGCACTTTGGCGTAATGAATTTCAAAATGGAGGAAATCAATTTTAGACAATCAACAAAAAAAATATACCATTCTCCAACCCGCAATTCTACTTAAAAAGGTTAATAGAACAAACTGAAAAATTCGTACGAAACATGAGATGGAAAGCGTTTTTTTCTTCCTGAACCCGAATGCAAAAAAAGAGGACAAAAACACATATGGCTTCAAATCATGGCGATCTCCACCGGCCATAGATGAAATGAAATCTTTCGAGGATAAAATGAAAAGAATGATAGCCAACATAGAATTCAAAAAATCAAACAACGATTTCCAAACATCATTAAAAAATGAAATAAAAACAAATACAAAATGACAAAAAAATATTCGTGAAGGCTGACAAAACCAGTAATTACTACAAAATGGAACCAAACGAGTACTCACAACTTCTTGATAAAAACATTCAGAAAAACTACAAAAAAGCTGATAAAACCATACACAACAACATCCGAAAAAAAAGAAAAAGAACTCATACACCACATGGATCTAGGTGACAGGGTAGAAACAACAGCAATAAAAGAAGCCTTCATAACTCTTAAAGACCATAAACCCAATTTCCAACAACAACCCAACATGTAGACTAATAAACCCATCTAAATCTGAACTGGGCAAAATAAGTAAGAAAATCCTAGAAAAAGCCATAAAAAACATAAAATCAAACACGGAATACAACCTCTGGAAGAACACATATGAAGTTATCCAATGGTTCAAAAATCTTAACAAACAGAAGAACACAGTATTCATCACATTCGACATAGTAGACTTCTACCCATCCATAGATGAAGAGCTACTCACTAAAGCTCTGAAATTTGCTAATAAACACAGAGACATAACAGGGTCAGAAATGGAAATCATTCTCCACACCAAGAAAACTTTACTCTACAACAGAAATGAAACATGGATCAAGAAAAACAAACAGAAACTCAACATTTGATGTGACCATGGGATCGTATGACGGTGCCGAAACATGCGAACTGGTCGGACTGTTCATGCTATCCAACATCCAAAAACAACTCGGAAAGCAAGTCGGACTATACAGAGACGACGGCCTCGCCGCGCTAAACAACAATCCAAAACCATTGAAAACAAGAAAAAAGAACTATGCAAAATTTCCAAAACCATAACTTAAAAATCACCATCGAAGCAAAAAAGGTAGTAGTGACTACTTAGACATAACACTTGACCTCAACAACTACATATATAAACCATACAAGAAACCTAATGACACTCCCATCTATGTAAACATTAATAGCAACCACCCACCATCTATACTAAAAACCATACCCAATGGCATAAACAAGAGATTATCTAACCTGTCACATAATAATGAAAGAGTATTCAACAACGCAGCAGCAGAATACCAAGAGGCATTGCAAAAAAGTGGTTACAGCTACAAACTACAATACAACCCAGATAACAACATGAACAAAAAACAAAAAAAGCAGGAAAAGGAAAATCACATGGTACAACCCTCCATATGATGGACGAGTAAAAACAAACGTAGGGAAAGAATTTTTTAAAATTCTGACAGCATCCTTCCCAAAAGAACACAAATTGTCCCAAATATTCAACAAAGAACACCATCAAACTATCATATTCATGCATGCCTAACCTTAAAAATATAATTGATTGATCATCCAACAAAATGAAAAGCAACACAGCAAAGAAGGGTGAAGAAAGGAAATCCTGCAATTGTACTACAAAAGAACAGTGTCCCTTAAGCAACAAATGCCTCTATAACAACATTGTATACCAAGCCACTGTGACATCAGAAAATGAAAAAGAAACATACATAGGGATCACTGAAATCACTTCAAAACCAGATATGCAAACCATAAACAGTCATTCAACAAGTAAAAAAATACAAAAACCAAACAGAACTGAGCAAATATATTTGGAGACTTAAAGACAAAAAAATAAACTATAACATATCCTGGAAAATCATAAAAAGGGCATCACCATACAATAACATTTCAAAAAGGTGCAACCTATGTTCAACAGAAAAATGGTTAATACTATGCAAACCATACTTAGCACCCTAAATACTAAGTAGAAATAGTAAACAACTGCAGGGCACAAATGGAAATCGTTGTCAGCAAACGCACCCTGAACTGTAAACAACCTGAAAAACCGAACAACACGTGCAGCCAATCCGCACGTGCAAACAGTGACATTAGGCATATAACACCGGCAGTAGGCGACCCAACACCATCCTGAGGAGAGCCAGCGCTCGAAACAGATCTGTTGATGATTTTTTAAAAAACTTCCTTTTACCATACTATTTTAACAGATGTTGCTCCCCAAGGGGTTGAGCACTTTGAAAGTTTTATTGGGCGTTTTAGTACTATTCTTGATATATATATATATATATATATATATATATATAACTTGGGAAGAACACTTGCGCTCTCTATAAGCAGGTGAGCTGAAACGATCGGGCAGTCTCTCTACAGCAGTTCCGGCAGTGCAAGTTCCCAGTAGCCGAAGAGGGACTCATGAACGAGTTGCTGTGGCAGTCAGATATTTAATTATTAGCAATTTAAAATTGCAATCCGAAACCATTCTTCCGTCCTGTAGGCGACTGTAACTTTCTCAGCACCTAGTAAAGGTTTTTAAAAGAAACAAAGTGTTTGTTGTTTCCTTGTATATATTGTGACTTGATAGGGTGATGGGAGGAAATTGTTTTAGAAAGCATGAACAGAAAGAAGAAAAAAAAATGTAGTTGATGAGTGAGCGGAAATTGAGGTGGGTTAGCTAGTTCATGGCTTTATGATGAAGAAGAAAGTTTTTGTTAATTCCAGTGTATTGTAATGATGTTATTGATAGTAAGCTCTGGAAGTGAGTGATGGAAACTATCATGCATTAATGGTTGGAAGTCTATTGATAATATGTAAACCATCCTTTGATATGAATAATGAATATCCATGTGTTGATAAACAAGAGTGTGTGGAAATTTTTCCTTAATATGTGTTTAAGGGCTGTTACTGTTACTAATAAATACTTTTATGAAGGGAAATCCTTCTCTGAGATGTAGTGATTATGTGAAATTCTTGTCGTGATGGAAGAGACATGAAATGATATAAACATTCTTATCTTGTTGAAAGAGACGAAAGCAAATCATTTCTTATATGCTATGATTATATTCTTTGTTTATCATGAAAAGGTCTATGTGGAAATCCTTTTCCCCCCAATGTGTAAAGCACGATTTGGAAAAGGTCTATGTGGAAATCCTTTTCCCCCAATGTATAAAGCATGATTTCGAAAGGGTTTATGTGGAAATACCCCCCCACCCCCAATATGTAAAACATGATTCGGAAAAGAGAATGTTCTATTGTGATATTGTATGGAAAATGTGTGGATTTCGCTATGAGTATTTTTCCCCCAAGTTCTGGTGAAATATAAAGTAACTGTTGGTCATGAATATGATTAATAACCATGATGAATAATAGCCCGTGTTATAGTAGGTTAGATAATCAAGGCAGTTATCAGTTCCCCCAGGTAAAGTCGTTGTCCTGGTGTGACCGGGAACTGGCTGCCACTGCTAGAGGGTCTGGGGCGTAGCTTGGGTCTACCTCTTGTCTCCACCTTGCTGAGGGTGTGGAGAGGTCGACGAGGGAGTCGACAGTAACCCGTCCTGCCACTGCGCCGGGTTTGGGGCGTAGCTGATATCTACCCCTGTCTCCGCCCTGCTGAGGGTGTGGAGAGGTCGACGTGTGAGTCGACAGTAACCCGACGTGCCAGCTGTGCCAGAGCCGCCGCTGCTGCCGAGCCAGAGCCGCCGCTTTTGAGGTGTTTGAACCAGCGACCTGTTGGGCCAGTCGTATCAGAGCCGTCGCTGCTGCTGTACCAGGGACGTCGCTTTTGTGGTGTCAACACCTTGTTTGTGTGTGAGCCACAGCTCTTTGTGTTGGAGCCGTCGCTCCTGTTATGGACAGAGCCGTCGCTTCGGTTCTGTGGAGACTCTGCGAGCTGCTGCTCCTGACTGTGTGAGTCCCAGGACAGGACTTCCTCTACAGCGTTCTTCGCGAGAGACTTGAGACGACTGAGAATTATCGTGTTGGGCCCAGACGTGGTCAAAGAAATTAATTTGTGTTTGCCTATGTGTGTACGCCTTAAATAACAGTGTGTGCGAATATTCTGTCTTATTGATATTGTTGTATATTGATGTGTTTTGTGTATTTGTGTATTGATGGCTTGGGCAGCTTAAAAAAGAAACGTTGACTCGTTGCCTGGCTGTCGATGTTTTGTGTGTGTGTGTGTGTGTGTGTGTGTGTGTGTGTGTGTAAATTTAAAACCGTACACGCGCATCCGTATTTCTGTAAGTCAGACAAACAGACACACGCACCAACGCATCCGTAACACCATTCAAAGATTTAAAGCAGAGTAAGGACAGTTTGTAGTCTATTCGTTTTTCGATCGGCAGCCAGTGAAGAGAAAGAAGTAAGGGAGTGATATGAGAAGATCTGGGTTGTCTAAGAATCATACAGGCAGCATTGTTTTGTACTCTCTGAAGACGACTGAGAAGATTCTGGGGACCGCCAGCTGGAAGAGAATTAGAGTAATCAAGTCTTGATAGAATCAAGGCAGAAACAAGGGTTTTTTGTGGCATCAACGGAGAAGATGTCGCACATAACCAATGCGGCAAAGCTCCAAGTAACAGTCGCGGCAGACTGTAAAAACATGTGCTGGAAGGAAAGTGCTGAGTCAAGGGTAACACCTAAATTCCGTGCAGATGAAGATGTCTGAATAAGCAATTTTCCAATTTGACAGAGTTTGGGATACAGTCAGATAAAAGAAAATCTTTTGGGCGCTAAGAAGATTATATTAAAGTTTTTTCATTGTTGAGCTGAAGTTTTTGTTAACCGTCATCCAAGATTTTATGTCCATGATACACGACTGTGTGCGTTGGATTGCAGAAGGCAGCTGAGAGAAATCGCTGGGTATGTAAATTTGACTGTCGTCTGAAAAGCGGTGGTGAGACAGGCTGTAATGGGCAACAATGTTGGAGATTGGATGGGTGTAGAGTACGAAAAGGAGAGGACCCAAGACGCATCCCTGGGAACTCCGCACTGGAAGATAGCTGGTTGAGAGGAAAAACCATTAACAGAGACGAGCTAAGTTCGATCAGATATATATAAGACTTAAACCATGACAGTGCTTTATCAGAAATACCGAAAGTTCCGTGCCGTCAGCACAAGAGAGAGAGAGAGAGAGAGAGAGAGAGAGAGAGAGAGAGAGAGAGAGAGAGAGAGAGAGAATCCAAATGTAAACTACGAAACTTGCTAGCATTAGACAGTAGATCAAATAGAACTAGAAACATAAAAAAGAAAGAGGATGACTGACAATGCTGCTGCTGCTGATGATGATAGTTACGATGTCAGAGGAGGAGGAGGAATGAGAGGAGAATGAAGAGGACGACGACGAGTGGACGAGGAGGAGAAGAAGGAAGATGATGAGAAAAAGGTGGTGGTGGAGATGGAGGCGGAGGGGAAGGAAGAGAAGAAGAAGAAGAAGAGTGGCAGCAAGGAGAGGGACAGCACGATGGAGATGATGATGTGAAGGAGAAGAAAAACTGTTGCAAGCTCCCCCCCTTCCCCCCCCCCCCCCCCCCCCCCCTCCCCCCGCGCGCCCCCAAAGAAACAAGATCTCTTGCACTGATCAATGCCCAATGTAGCATGACCGACAAACCCTACTCCACCATTTACAGTCGGATCCGTCCTCTGATTGCCTGAGGTAGAAAACATGGCCCACCCTCATGGATCTTCGGAACAGCAAAAGGAAACGAAAGTGTTGTAATGCTCCACAGAATCACTAACATAGTGTCAACAGTGTAAGAACCTAGTTCATCACACAGGAATGTGTTTTCAGAAAGTGGTCACTGGCTTGTTTTTCTGAATATGTGTATACAGTAGTTAACAAAGACAACTCCGGCCATGTGGTGATGGCGTTTACCTTGTAATTTGCCGCATTTGTCTGGTGTTACGTAATAGAATTAATCTACCCCTCTTTAGCAACTTTTTTCCCAAAGATATAAAAAAGTTCTTTGAAATTCGAAATAAATTTCTGTTATTTCATTTCAGTACATTTTTGTCATTCGTATATCAGTTGCGGTGATTTCGTTTTGTTTGGTTGTTTCCTGGTTTGCCTTTTTGTCGGCTAATTTGATATTGTTTCATATTACATTCTTTTATCATCTTTCTGCATCACTAACATTAATTTTATCATTAAAAGTCTAATTTAGTTAAGCTTTTAGAGTATGAGGTTATCTAAGGTAAGGTTAGATAAGTTCAATTTAGTTTTATGTAATGTGGAAACAAATGAAACGATCTGTCATCCACATCATTTTCAAACGCTGCAAAATAATTGGAAATGGCCTCTTTTATCTAAAAAAAAATTATTTGATCCAAATGGAAGAAAGTGGGAACATTTCTACCATATCACTTCGTAGGTCTCATTAATAACATCAATAATTAACACAGGAGCTGGCACTTGTGGCCTAGATCTGTCTATATGATTATTATATTAGAAATGCTGACAGATTATCATGCTTGGGAAGGAAGCGGGGTGGGCAAGATAGGAGAGACTCTATCCTTCCACAGAATGTGCCTAAGCCAAAGCCTGGAGACAGGATAGGAAACTAATTTATCACACTTGTGAGAATACCCGGGAAAGACCTGTTATTAGATTTTTAGGGATACAAAGAATTATCATAGAAGCAAGATTGAGGACTACCAGGGCTCAGAACTACAAGGTGGCATAGACAGGGTGTAGGGATTTCTGTTCATGGATAAAGGCCAATATATCTGGTCCACGACAACGTCTCCGCCTTAGCAGGACAGGTAGTTTTGTCTCTTATAGGTCTCAGCACTATGTAAAACAAACAAACAAAATAAAAGAACTGTTTCAAAAGTAGAGGATATGGTTTAAAGTGTGATGGAATGCTCCATGTAGGAATAGGAGTGTGTGTAAGTTTCATTATGGTGTCTTTTCAACCTCTTTGTCACAGTTCTCTGTAGGAAAGCAAAACACTGATCTGGAATGGCCATAAAGGTTGTCCCAACACTGGAGATGAAGCTCACAGCTGGCTCAGACATTTTTAATCAGTTTCTGTCACCTGTACTGGGATTTGTTGCTGGTGTTCTGTAAATGGCACTCCTGAATGAGCACCACTTAACAGACCCAAAGTGAATTACTAACAATGGAAACTGTTCAGGTGGATTACCTTTGCCAGCATATTATTGACAGCTCCATGTGGACTGATGGAGCTATGACCGAAGAAACGTACTGTGGGTGTAGCTGTATACCAGAGAACTGGAATCTAAAGCACTGGTCAAACGATTCATGAATCTACCCTTTGCAGTGTTCAAGTCTGGTGGAAAGTTTGCATATTGATCTCATGAATAAAGAGAATAGATCTGGGATTCATGTGTTCACATATCAAGGGTTTGTCCTGGCTCTAAAGCACATATTTTCGCTACGTTCAGATCTGCACCATAGTGCTGTTCTCGAATCGCAAGTACTGTGTTGGAGCCGTACAAAGAAGGACAGATCACAAAAATTGAGGCTGTGCAACGAAGATCAGCACGTATCGTTATAAATCGTTACAAAAGAACCGCTAGCGTCACCAACATGTTACACCACCTCTGATGGACATCCTACAAAGCCCACGTAAGATCGCAATAATTACAAAATCATTAACGACATGGTCCAGGTGGATTTTGGCAAACTTCGTAAATCCCGGATGCCAAAGTTGAGAGCACCTAAGGAGAGGGACAGAAGAGCACACTCAGGGCAGCTCGCTAGACTTCAGTTTCAACGGAGTTATTCATTCCTCCCGTGAACCATCCCAGAGATTCACTGACAGAGGCCGTGGTTGGAGCTGCGTCTCTTGACGTGTTCACGTCGGGAGCTCGTAAACTCCACCGGAAGTCACAAGCTTTTTTTTTTTTTTTTTTTTTTTGCACCTACCCCTCCGTTACAAGTGTCAGAATAATCAGCTTGTTGATTGAGGACACTATACGGATGAAAATGAAGATGCTACTTTTTTCTGCGCCTCATTCCATCATTTCATCAAGTGAAACAGACAGAAAAACCTATTGAATGATTAAAACATAAGCTCTGCGGATGAAACAATAGAGTCAGGATGCATCACAGATGATATGTATCATCCTTTGCAAATGAAAACGTGGGCAGATGAGAGAAAAATGTTTACTTTTAATCCATTGTCAGTTGCATGGAATACTGCGAATAATATTAGTAATTTAAAACGACGTCAACCCGTTGTACATAACTGGTTACTTCAAGCGTGTAGAAACTTTGTTAAGCAGGCTGAATATGATGAGGATAGAATGACTCAGGATCTGCTACATGATCCAGTCTTACATTTCACAATCACCATACAGTTAAATGGATCTGTCTTTGGCTCTGCTCTTTTACGTGTATTCTTGTACATAGGAAACTGAACAAGCAAAGAAACAAACCAGCAGATGCCACAAATACCTCCCTTGGTGGAGGTATAACGCCGCGCATGATGGATACAGGAGTTAGCATTGACAAATTAGAACTGTCCATCTATTGATCATACAAGGGTTGCTAATAGATGAACGCTAGTGCTGGGGGAACTGTGGAATCCTAGAAGATGTGTCTATGCCAGAGCCCTTGAGACAGGATACGAGGTTTATCGCCTGCCACTTGTGAGATTTCAATTGTTAAGCGCTACTGATGGATGTGTAGGGGTAGATGAATCACCTTGGCGAGAAGAGTCCTGGGGAATCTGAACGACAAAGCAATAAGACTTTCTTACGAACATATGGAGCGAGACCTCTCGTCTAATTAATGACAACTTGCCTGCTTTAAAAAGAGGAAGTATTTAATATTCTAAAGCTTCTGGTGCTGCACAAAACAGTGAAGAACTACCTTTTTATGCACGATGTATAGTGTAATGTACCACAAAAAAAAATTCTTGTATGCACAGGTATCTGTGAGATTTGCAATGGAGATATAATCAGTATACTCTCATCACAATACTTGTGAAAAAAGTTAAACTGTCGTTGAACTGCTGTGAAAGTGCCACCCATCCCCCCCCCCCCCCCCCCCCCCCCCCCCCCCCCCCCTCAGGTAGCAAAGCCCACTGATTCACCTGTAATGGGCTCCGTTTGTGGCATCCTGCATATGACACATTAGAGTAGACCTCACTGACTCAAGAGCCGTAGTCTTCTCTGGTGGATTACCCTGACGTTGATTCTTCTTCCAGTGGATTGCAAAAGTAAGCTGGACGCTGCTGTGTTTCAGAAAACTGGAGTGAATGGCTCGAGGGTTATGCTGTTCATTTGATATCATGTTGGAAAAAAACAAATAAAAACAAAAACAAAAAAGCAGAGAAAACAGGATGCAGGTCTGCTTTTCGTGGAGAAAAGAAATTATCATGAGGTAAGATTTAATGGAGTGTCCTGCGCGTGCCTGTACCCATCGTCAACACAGCGCAGGCCTCCAAGGGTGGTACAGGATTGCTCTAAAGGCAGGTGAAGACAGTGCTTCTCTGGGTCCTCCCCTGCAGCTTCGGGTGTTTCTTTTTCTCCTTTTTCTTTTTCTTTTTCTGTTCTAAATTTTCTACACTGAGAAAAGACACTTCCCTCCCCCATTTCCCCCGAAGATCCAAAGTTAGTCGTTTAATATGGCTGTGATAGTTGTTTAAAGGTCAAGCCACTCTGAAATCCAGCTTCATTTGAACAAGCCCTGTAATGGACCGCGCGCGCACGCACGCATGCGTGCGTACGTGCGTGCGCGCGCGTGAGTGAGCGAGTGAGTGAGCGAGTGAGAGAGAGAGAGAGAGAGAGAGAGAGAGAGAGAGAGAGATGTGTGTGTGTGTGTGTGTGTGTGTGTGTGTGTGTGTGTGTGTGTGTGTGTGTGTGTGTGTGTGTATGCACGACGACAAAGTCGATTAGGTTATGTATGAGATTTCATTGTGCTTACAACGTCATCAACGTTATAGTACCAGTTAAAATAGGTTTGCAGTAGGAAACCTCAGGATGTACCGAGACAATTAAACGTAAAGACTGCTTTCCATGGATGATACACCCTGCTAGCAGACCATCAGACATTGTTTGAAATAACCGTGTGTAATGAACGAAACAATGTTGGAGGGTGGTTTCTAGCCTCTCTATCAGGTGGAGAGAGATTTATCCAGTCATGATGAAGAAAAACCCGAAGTCGATGGAGACGGGTGCTTGTCACTGGTAGGCCAAGACCAACTGCCTTCAACTGTCACCTCAGGATGTACCCGTCAAGCGACCAGACTACTTGTTCTAGTGAGTTGACCTGGTTACTGTCTGTCTTGATTATTACCATTCAGATCGTTGGAGCGTTAAGGTAGAGATTCTGGTGGGACATCTCGTGTTTTTTGGCAGCTGCACGTACAGAGTATGCCGAAACTTTTTTTATTTCTCACTCTGCTCCTTGAATCTGTCCTTGTGACTGATGTCTAATTTTGAGTCTCACACCCCGTAACAGTAAACCATTTCAGCCCACAGGCTAAGCGACGTAGTCATTTACAGGGCATTTGCTGGTGGTCAAAGATAATCAATCTCAATCTTTCTGCGAACAGTCAGGGAAAGGGAAGTGCTCGATGGAGAAATTCATACAGTTGAATTAACTGAGAAGTTGAAACTCCCGGATTTCTCTGACCAGAAGCAGTGTATGTATAATGGCTGGTTCAGTAGGAAAATCAGTTGACCTTTCGGGAATAAATTTGTTCCCCCACCCCATTCTGTCTGCCAGTGCTTTCCATCAGTGACGGATTTACAACAGCATCGAGGTAAGGCTGCAGCAGCACTACTCCCTATGGAAGTGAATTTAATTGTCCTTGCCATACTGTTTCCTTGTTCACAGATAGGTCATACCACTGGCTACTGGAGAACAGGTAGAGGTCTGTTTCTGCAAGCTTTTAGTCCTCTTTATTAATACCATCGATATCATGCAACAAGGGGGGCAGGCTAAACTTTGTGCCACTGTAGACAGGTTGATTTTCAAAAACACTCCGGGTTGTAGCAACGATGGCTGATCAAACGACCGTGAATTGCAAAGAAGTTGTATATGTTATTAAAAAAAAAACGACAAAGAAGTATGAACTACTGAAACGAGGAAAAGAGGAAAATGCTGCATGTTATGACATAAACATGCATAAGGAGAACATGCAACTGTTGTTTAGCAGACAGTATGCAACTAATGTATTTGTATGTAAAACAGTATGTAAGTGAGTGTGTGAGTGTGTATGTGCGCGCGCGTGTGTGTGTGTGTGTGTGTGTGTGTACGTACCCGCATGCGTGTGTGTTTTTTGTGTTTGCGCATGCGTATGCTTACGTTTTTCTCTAGCTTTGGTAATCCTTGGTATTAGGTATATATATAAATACTATCATATTAGTTATTTTAACATGTATTTCATGTCCAGACAGAATTATGTTAAAATTGGGATTACCTAAAAAAAAAAATATCTCGATATCAAGCCATCACATGTTGTCTGGATAACATGGTAGAAAACCACAGGCTGATGGATTGCTCTTGAACATTTTCCCAGTACATATAAGAAAACAGCAATCGAAGGAGACGGGTGCCAGTCATTGATAGGTTAAGCCGGGCCAGGATACTGCTATCAATTACTGCTCAGACCAGTCACGTAGACTCTGGAACAGAAAGTGTAACTGCTGGGTTGTCCTCATGACTGTCTGTCTTGGTAATTCATGGCTCTTCTTCCTCTTCCGTTTTAGTATTGGATATGTAGGTGGTCTGCTAAAAGTCACAGCCTTTCGTATGTCTGACAGCTGTACTTTCACTGAGGACAGACACACTGGTTGTCATCCATCTTAGCTATATCTGTTTGGCTGGCTGGCTGGCTGGCTGGCTGAGTGGCTGGCTGTTGGTCTGTCTCTCTGTCTCTGTCTCTCTCCATCCCTCTTTCGCGCTCTCTCTCTCTCTCTCCCTCCCTCCTTCTCTCTCTCTCTCTCTCTCTCTCTCCCTCCCTCCCTCCTCTCTCTCTCTCTCTCTCCCTCTCTCTCTCCTCTCTCTCCCTCTCCATTTCTCTCTCTCCCCCCTCTCCTTCTCTCCTTCTTTCTCTATCCCTTCCCCCCCTCTCTCTGTGTCTCCCTCCCCCACCTTTCCTCTGTCTCTCTCTCCCTCTCTCCCTGTCTCTCGCCCTCTCTCTCTCTGTACCTCCCTCCCCTCTCGTTCCCTCTCTTTCCCTCTCTCTCCTCTCCCCCGTCTCTCTCTCCCTCTCTCCCTGTCTCTCTCGCCCCCCCCCTCTACCTCCCTCTCTCTCGCTCCCCTTCTTTCCCTCTCTCTCCTCTGCTGCCTCTCTCTCCCTCCTCCGTCCCCCCTCTCTTTCCCTCACGTCTGGCAGCCTGCCGGGTTGACCAACGCGAAGGAGTGGTGATATATGTAACATCAGTGATGGGACAAGCTTCAGTGGAAGTTACTGTCTAAGGTGAAGGAAGTTTAATGAAAATTGTGGGGGAGGGGGGGGGGGGTGGGGGTGAAGGGATTTTAGGGCGGGAAAGAAAGTGGGGGGGGGTATACTAAATGGTATGTGTAAAGGCGACCTCAAAGGTTGCTATACATATGTTTCTGATCATGGGAGTAGTGTCAACGACTATGTTATATTGTCAAATGAACTTTTTGCTCTGTTATGCGATGTTTGTGAGCTACAGGTTGTAGAACGTATAGATTCTGATCATTTTCCTGTGTCACTTCATGTTCTTTTTCCCTGTGGAAACTTAGCAGATATGAGCAAAACTTGTCAAGGCGATGTTATTGAAAAAATTGTCTGGAATGATGAATGCGCTTCTTTGTTTAGTAATACCTTACGTGATGAAAAGTCAAGTGAAAGTATTGATATTGCCATAAGTTTAATAGATGTTGATATTAATGATGCACTGAATATGTTTAATGAATGTATAATAAATTGTGCTGAATGTATGAAAAAACGTATGCAGGGTCACGACAGGAAATCAAAGGTCTGGTATGATCAAGAATGTGTTCTTAATAAAAGAAAGGCTAGGAGGTTACTGAGAATAAGTCGCCGTACAGTAAAAGACACTGATAGAACTGCATATGTAATAGCTAGACGTGAGTATAAGCATTTACTTAAGAGAAAAGAGAAAGAATATAATAAATCAGTAATAGATAAGTTAGTAGCATCAATAAATTCACAGAGGAGTTTTTGGACCGTAGTTCACAAGATATCGCCAAAAAGGAAACAGCCTAGAATAACATTCCAACTGACGTGTGGTTTCAACATTTTCAAGCTTTGTTAGAGTTAAACACAGACAATGAGCGAAATCAAGAGGGGTTTGAAGATGAGTCTGATGTCTATATGAACCGTCCCATTAGTGAAGAAGAAGTGCTATTAGCAATTAAAAAACTAAAAAACAATAAAGCAGCGGGCCCCTGATGGCATGATTGGTGAACTGTTTAAACACTGTTCTGCCCAAGTTGTGCAGTTTTGCTTAAAGTTTTTTTTAATAAACTGTTTGATGATGGTATATTTCCGGATAACTGGACGGAGTCAATAATAATACCTATCTTAAAAAGGGGGACGCAAATAATCCTAACAATTATAGGGGTATCTGCCTTAGTAACATAAGCAGTAAAATATTTGGAACGATAATAAATAACAGATTGCAAGAGTGGGTTGAGGAAAACAATATTACTGGTGATCACCAAGCTGGTTTCAAAAAAGGGTATTCGACTGTTGACCATATGTTTACTTTAATGGCTCTTGTTCAGAAGCAGTTTTCTCATAATCGAAAATTGTATGCTGCTTTTATAGATTTTGAAAAAGCATTCGATTCCATCAATAGAAATCTTCTTTGGCCAGTCATGATTAAAAATGGTATTAAGGGTAAACTTTATAGATGTATCAGAAGCATGTATGAGGTGGTTAGGGCTCGAGTTCGTTGTGGGGATAAACTGACAGATTACATTAACTGTACAGCCGGGGTTAGGCAAGGTGATGCTTGCAGTCCTGTTCTATTTTCCCTCTTTATCAATGAGTTAGCAATTGAGGTGATCAACAATGGAAAACATGGGGCTCTGCTGACTTTGGATGCTTTTGAGTTGTTTATTCTTTTATTAGCTGATGATGTGGTTTTGATATCAGAGACTGTTATTGGCTTACAGACTCAGCTGAACAGTCTACATCGCGCAGCTGCTTCTCTTCAGCTAAAGTTTAATTTGTCCAAAAGTAACATTATTGTATTTCGAAAGGGTGGTTATTTGAGCGCAAGAGAAAGGTGGTTCTATGACTGCATCCCCATGCCTGTTGTGAATGCTTATAAGTATTGGGTATATTTTTCTCTACACGTCTGAGTTTTGTTAGTGCGTGCAAGGACCTTGCAAGCAGGGCCAAAAATGTGCTGCTCAGTATCATGAGAAAGCTGCACATCCTCAATAATACGTCTTTACATGTTTTTATCAAGTTGTTTGACAGTCAGATTCAACCAATTGTACAATATGGGTCTGAATTGTGGGGATTAAACAATGCTTCCATATATTGTGAATCTGTACACCTGTTCGCATTAAAAAGGTTTCTGGGTGTAGACAGGCGAAACGCCTAATGATCTTATTTATGGTGAGACTAATAGATTCCCCCTGTGTACATATATTCAGCAGTGAAATGCATCCGTTATTGGTTGAATTTACTTTACATGCAGGAGCATAGATTACCTGTAAAGCTATAACATGCTATATGATCTCGATGCTAGAGGGAAAAAATAACTGGGTAAAGTAAAGTACGTATTTGTCTCTTTGAATATGGTTTGGTTTTGCATGGTTAAATCAAGGTGTTGGCATGTTAAAGCTATTTATACGTTGCTTCCGTCAACGATTGGTTGACTGCTCTTGGCAAAGATGGTCAAATCACGTGCAGAATAGTGACAGGTTTGATTTCTATAGACATGTTTGCAATTTTCATGATTTGAAACCTTATTTAACTTTAGAAATGGACAGACACTTTAAGTATGTCATGACCAAATTCAGATTTGGAATTTCAGAATTGGCAGTTCATAAGTTAAGATACAAAGCCTCTGTTGATGACAATGATCTGCTGTGTGTCCACTTTGTAAAGAATCTCAGGAAAATGAAATCCATTTTGTTCTTTGCTGTCCAGCCTTAAGGAATATTAGAACTGAATTTATTCAGCCCAATTTTATAGACAACCTTCCCTGTTTAAACTGATTGTATTGATGTCATCAACTTCAACTGACGTTGTTCGAAAGTTGTCCTTGTTTCTATACAAAGCATTTAAATTTCGAGAAATAGCTACATCTTGAAGATCTAAATTGATTGTCTTTGATTTGTTATACAGGCATGTGTATTTGTTTCATATGATGTATTATGTTCACCCACCCCTTCATAATGGGCCAAGGCCTATATGAATAAAACATCCGAATCCGAATCCGAATCCCTCCCTCCCTCCTCTCTCTCTCTCTCGCTCCCTCTCTCTCTCCTCTCTCTCCCTCTCCATTTCTCTCTCTCCCCCCTCTCCTTCTCTCCTTTTTTCTCTATCCCTTCCCCCCCTCTCTCTGTGTCTCCCTCCCCCACCTTTCCTCTGTCTCTCTCTCCCTCTCTCCCTGTCTCTCGCCCTCCCTCTCTCTGTACCTCCCTCCCCTCTCGTTCCCTCTCTTTCCCTCTCTCTCCTCTCCCCCGTCTCTCTCTCCCTCTCTCTCCCTGTCTCTCGCCCCCCCCCCCCCTCTACCTCCCTCTCTCTCGCTACCCTTCTTTCCCTCTCTCTCCTCTGCTGCCTCTCTCTCCCTCCTCCGTCCCCCCTCTCTTTCCCTCACGTCTGGCAGCCTGCCGGGTTGACCAACGCGAAGGAGTGGCGATATATGTAACATCAGTGATGGGACAAGCTTCAGTGGAAGTTACTGTCTAAGGTGAAGGAAGTTTAATAAAAATTCTGGGGGAGGGGGTGGGGGTGGGGTGAAGGGATTTTAGGGCGGGAAAGAAAGTGGCGGGGGCAACAGGGGGGCTGGGGTTGGAGAGGTAGTGTGGGGGTTGTATGAACTTTCTGAGCAAAACTTTCCTGGGTAACTAGTTATCTGACATGAAACACTCGGTACCGGGAACATCTGAATAGTGGAGAAGATAGATGGAAACAATGTCAGCATGAGATGATAGTAATGTCAGTAGATATGCGTGACGAAGTTGTAAGTCGGATATCAAGGTTTCACTTCACCAGAAATAAATGAAACAATTTGCCATCTGATAACTATGCAATCATCAAGAAATCACTTGTATGGGTAGAGAATTAAATGGCAGAGCCCTGGAAATTTAAAACACGCTTGGTGGGAAATCAAACAGACCAGACGTACGCAAAAACCACTCCTACTGACACACCTGCATTGTCTTAAATGACATAGGGGATCTTTGGTGAGTCAAAGGCAAACTGGCTTTAAACATTTTAATAACATGCTCCATAATCCTAGTTGTACATCCAGGGTACTCAAATATGCCAGCCACTTGTTGGGAGATGTAGTTTGAAAACCAAGAGACTTTATAGAACAGAAGTGGCGTGGCATTGATGTAGACATAGAATGAAAGGCTGAAGTATGGGAAAAAGGACATTGCCACGTGAATGTTTAATCTATAAATGACGTCTGAGCTTTGGGGAATTATCTGTGAAAACTGACAAGGGGCCTATCCCTAGAAGGTCTATTACTCACTCATTTTTACAGCAGCCTGTGTGAACACAAATCGTCCTTCTGCATTGAGCCCTGTATGGGCCTATTTCCTTTCTGATTTGTTAATGAATGTATCACGTTCTGCGTCAGTCTTGTTGTCATTTCATTGGCATTCCAATATTGCGGAAAAAATCACCTCTGCAGGCGGAATGTGATATACTTATGATCACTTACACAACAAATTGTGACGGCGGTCCATTGGATATATCTGGGCAGACCTAAAATTCTGTGTACGGAACGAAAATGTTTATAACTGATTGAGGTTCAGAGAGATGTTGGAAAAGTTTTTTCTTTTGTCATACATTCTCTTCATGCTTACAATGGATCAGGTCGTCAAATAGCAAGACAGGGAAAAAAGCATAGGATAATAGGTAGTACAAATTTTGACTTCGCAGACGATGTGACTGTATTTCCCTAAAGTATTAAAGACCGTACACCAGAGCAAAAAAGCTGCTGGCAGAAGTCCTACCCACACTAAAGTACTTGAGTCCCGTATGAAGAATCGAAGCGGTAGGCTTATCTTGGATTTCTACGAAAATGTTACAGCTGGTCAAGAAGTGCGATTACCAACGAGAAAACCCTTAGCCTAATTTAATCGCTGAAGAAAGATCTACCCATACAAAAAGCTGTGCAAAGATACAGTTTTACAACAGTACCTTCTTCCTGATTTCAATGTTTTGTAAAACACGATCCCTGAAAACCAATAAAAAGAAAATACAGGAGTTTGGCGTGTCAATTCCTTAAAGAACAGATGTACTATGTGATTTGTTAAAAATACAAACAAACAAAAAAGAGAAGGGAAGCCAGGAGAGCACAGAGCTCCACCAAGGTTCCACCTTTTGATCCAGGTCCCCACAAAACTATCGGGCAAAATAATGGCCAGTTTTTATAAGAAGAAGAAAGAAAACGAGGGTTGGCACTTTTTTTGCCATTACTTTTACAAAAAACATCATGTCAGTTCATCAGAGAAAATCAATCATTTCTTTTCAGAATTAGTAACAGTAGGTACAGACTGAAAGAGATACTCCACATAAATATGTTGTGAAAGGATACGGAAAATACAAAATGTTAAGAATTTACACCCGATAGAAAGGTTTTGATATTCTTGAAACTGTATATCACTCTTGTGTGGTTTTCAATTCTTTAATAGTAACTTCTCAGCATTCTTGTTCGGCAGAAAATAGACAATAATGTCACTGTCATGTATCTAGACCTGCTTTAACCTGCACCACGAAACCATACAAACAATTTATGTTTTTGTCCTCGGACTACTTTCTATCTTACCACCAAGTTTGTCTCAAACTTATTTCATGTGTGTTGCATGATCGTGCCGACAAACAAACAAAAACTCTTAAAACAAGCCTGCCGTCAGGTGGGGCCCTCCACGATGATCACCCAAACGCTGTTTCAACTGTCTAGGTCATGTCACTCGTCTTTTTCTCTAGACCTGCAAACCAAATCCCTTTCTGGAGATACACCGAGGAATAAAGATGGATGGACAGAACGTCCAAAATGAGCTGGAGTCAAACAATCGACCAAGATCACCAGGTAGTGAACAGACGTTGGGGCAATGCAATGAGGATGGCCACTAATTGAACCCACAGGAACGAGTTTTGCTGTCTCCCACGATGCACAAGACTGGAGCGTCTAAGTAGGCTAGTTCGGGACTTTTCCCTTCTCCTCTCTCTTTTTATTTCTTTGTGTCGTTCCTTTACATCTTTTGTTACCTTTTGTTCATTCAGACAAACACGAAAATCGATCAGACTTAACGTTGAACGTGCAGCAAAAGGGAATCTGAGACAAAAGGAGCAGCCATCGTAGTGCAGCGGTCAGCATGACTTATGATTAATTGAAATGTGTGGTGGGTTCAAAACCCTTTTAAACCATGACCATTATGGAACGCATTTTTTTTCCGAATCCTTTGGCTCCTGCCAATAACCGCTTTGTGATGTGAACTCAGATTTTTGAATGTCAAGCACTAAAGACGCAACCACTTCAGAGGCCTCTCTTTGACACTGCTTAAAGTTCAAGACCAGCACTGAGAGTCGCCCATATCTTTGAAACGTTGCTCACATTAAAACAGGTTTTATACGAAAGTTTAGAATGCAACCCTTCAATACAGTTTCAGACCTTATTAGAGTGAATTGAAAGAGCATCGTTGGCCATCGCCCCCAACCTGTGTGATCATCGTCTCACCCACACACACACACACACACACACACACTTTGGTTTCTTGGTTGTTCGTGCACTGCCCATCAAGTGGTTTCATTTTCCATTCACCTCCGCTCCCTCCCTAGTATCTATGCCTGTGAAGACATGTCAACGGGACTAATACCGGAAGAACGACATGTAGTGGGAAGACAGAGTGGGTGTGGGAGATGACTGGGGACAGAAGATTCAATGTAAATAGATACTCTGTGAATAACATTGGATGGAGGTCTGGGGAAAGAAGGAAGTAGTTCCAGGCCGGACTCAGGGGGGATGGGGGGGGGGGGGGGGGGGGGGGGGGACGGGGAGGGGGAGGGGGGGGGGGGGGGGGGGGGGGGGGGGGGGAGGGGGAGAGTGTATTCAGTATCAAGTGACACACAGGAATACATGCATATGGGCATATACATGAGGAATTAGTAGTTCACCAGATTCCATGCACATTCCTGGGAACAACGTGTTTTAGAGAGTCACTGGGCAACAGGACATACACTTCATCATTTATTATCTCAAGGAACATAGTAGAGAGGATAGTAGAAGAGAATGTGGTTAGACGAGGGAAGCGGAATGGGGCTGAGCTATGGGTGGATATAGGCGGGGTTGAAAACTGTGGGAAACTTGAGAACAGTGACAGGAGTATACAGTCTGGCTGAGCCATTTAGCAGTTTTGTCATCAATAAAGGGCTTATTACGTAAATTCCTGTTTATATTCATGGAGATTAAGAATGGTATTATTGAACAATACTAGAGTAACTTGTTAGTGAGATCTCCCTAGAATGAAGATATGACCGTACGAGCGTCGTGGCAGCAGCATTTGTATGATCAACTGATTGGGGAAAAGAAGAGCAACACTAGAATGAGTGGAAAAGACCTCTGTGACGGACCATTTTTGTCCGGTCCCAAACTGTGGAGACAATTCTAAGGTGGCATAAGTTTGCCTGTTCACAGGTTGATCTGTTTACCTGACAGCTACTCACCGGCGTTTTGTTGTCAGTCAGGTGAGCGAGGATTTCCATTCAGTCTCTGCAGATCTGCCAGCCCGGAAACATCACACGGTGCCGAAGAGAGACCGGAAAGCGTTTTTGTGGTAATCAGGCGTGTTTGATTAGTTAAATGGAAGTTAGGGTTTGTACTAATGGAATTGCTTTTTTCTAAAGTGGTCGTGAATTTTCCAGTTCGTAGTGAAGGCCTAAAATACTTAATTGTTCTCTTGGTTGATCTTGTGACTGACAAGACTTGACGAGACATAGGGCGACTGTTGGAAGTTGTTGTTAGTAAATGTGGAAATCGAGAGGTGGATGAGGAGAATGGAGTGAGTGGGTGGATGATTTGTATGTGATCGGGGGAAAAAGTGATCTAATCAAATCAATGTATTATTGAAGAAACACAAAAAACGTTATCTTTTCCCTTACGTATTATAAAGATGTGAGTGTTGGTGAGCTCTGGAAGTGAGCAATGAAAAGTTATTGTGTATAAATCATTGGAAAATGTATTCTGATCCCTGCTGGGGACACGTCTAGTGATGATTATGTGGAAAGATCAAAACATTCTTTTCTTCATAAAAAGGGACACATTGAAATCATTTCTTTACGTGTAATAATTGTATTCTTGGTACTTTGAAAAGGGTTGCGTGAGGAGGAAAACTTTTTTACGTATAAAGGATAAAAGGGACAAATGGAAATCGTTGCTTTATATGTAATAATTGTATTTTTGGTACTTTGAAAAGGGTTACGTGAGGAAATCGTTTTTTCAATGTAATCACTCATGGTGTTAATCGAGGAATTTTTCTATTGTAATGCACCCAAAACTTAGTAGATTATGTTATGGGCATTTCCCCCAAATTCCAGTGAAATGTATTATGTGAAGAGTGACTGCTAGTGACGAATAAAGACGATAAATATGTAGGAAGTAGGATAGGTAATCAATGTAGCTATATAGTTACCTCAGGTGTCGGTGAGGCCCTGAGTCCGGCCTTGAACTGATTGTCACCGGGTGTGTGGTACAGCCCGTGCCCAAGCCGCTGTCTCCGTCAACCACGTGGAGAGGTTGACCACAGGTCAGTAGAAGACTCGTGGTGATAAAGGGCCTCAGGATTCTCCGTCACGACAACGTGGAGAGGCTGACCGCCAGGTCGGTGGTTCACGTGTGTGTGTGTGTGTGTGTGTGTGTGTGTGTGTTGCTGTGTAGGGGTTCCCTGGAGGACTCCACAAACTGCATCCGTGAGCGGCTCTTCTTACTGTGTGAAGACTGTGATTTGGGCTGGACGCAGCCAAGTTTGTTAGGATACTGCTGAAGGTGCCAGCGAAGTCGGCGTCGGGAAAAAATATATTTAATATGTCAGTTTAGAGAGCGACGGTAAAAGCTCCTCGTGTTGTTGCACGCCCTTACTGGCGGTATCGTGTATTGATATTTTTTTGTGCCTGTTTATTCATATTATGCTAACGTGTGTTTGTAGTGTCTTGATGGTTCAGGCTGCATAAAAAAAGGGGAAAACGTACTTGTGTGTTGCCTGGCTGTCTATCTTGGTGTGGTGTGGGTGTGTGTAGGAAAAAAAGGTCGTTACACGTATCCAAACTTTTGAAAGTGAGAGTCAGACAGGAAAACACGCATTACCACACCAACCGTGATAACATCCTAGATTTCATTTGAAGGAGACAGCTGTACCTTTTGCAACATTATTAAAATAATGCAACCAAAAATTTGTGGTCTCTGTCATAGAGGCAAAACAAATTTACACAGACACTTGAAACAATAATGGAGTACAACTAGGCTTAAGTCTTTCAAAAACTCATGGTTAGAATTCCATTGTTGTTCCAGAGAAATTAAAGGGGGAAACGGAGTTCTTTCAGAAACGACTTTTGTTGTAAAACCAAACGATTGTGAATGCACTCTATTTTTCCCAGTCCCTTCGTCCTGTAACATCAAACGGGAAGATCCTCGCAAAAATGAAAAACGGACAAACAATGAAGATCAATATAAATGCAAACATCGAGGAGTTGTTTTCAAGAGCGATGTAGCGAAAAACCTGTGCGTAACACTGTAACTTAAGGTTTGGGCTTCTCTCACCCCTTCCATCCTCCCACCTTTCCTTTCGTTCACGTCAATGTTCTGTTCTTTTTCACAATATTGCCACTGCTGGTCACTCCGTAAAGTACCGTTTTTGATGGTCATTTATTTTACTCTCAATTCTGCTAAAATATTCACTTCAAGAGGAGAGAGTGGAATGTGGGGTGTGGTCTGGGGTAGAGGTGGGTGCTTGATGGAAATACAGGCTTTTCCATCCTTTGTTGTGAATTTGGAATGGAAACTATCCTCGATCACAAAGAAGCTACAGATGACTATATCACGATTTAATGTACTGGTTGATTAACTGTTTTTTTCTCCTCCGAATGCACCCCTGGGAGCATGTTTCTGCATCTATCAGTTAAATGCCTTTGATTTCAAAGACACACACACACACACATCCCCCCCCCCCTCCCCCCGACACTTACTATCTTGTTTACATCTGTTGTCGCTTTACCAATGTGGCGATAATCCTCTCCGTGTATGCCACAGAAATTGGTAATTTTTTTTTTTGTGGGGTGAGAGAAGGTTTTACTATTCAGTGGGATTTAGCAGGGTAGTTGGGGTGTTGCTCGCTCTGTTCCTCTCCCCGTTTCACTGTTCTCTGCCACACCCACTCCTCTCCTTGTCCCCTCTCCGTTCCAGCTCTATCACCACCTCTCTGCCCTACCCTTGGCCTGCACATGTGCACACACACACACACACACACACACACACACACACACACACACACACGTGCGCGCACGCACGCGCACGCACGCACGCATACACACACACACACACACACACACACACACACACACACACACACACACAGAGAGAGAGTTTTAACTGATATACATATATTTCACGTGTAGTATGTCACTTTTGTTTTTTCACGTCTTATAGAATGTGTCTTCGAATATATTATTAAAAAGAGAGAGAGAGAGAGAGAGAGAGAGAGAGAGAGAGAGAGAGAGAGAGAGAGAGAGAGAGATGAAATGATGTATTGCTTTAAAGCAGTAAAGCTTCCTGAGCAATTCGATTCGATCGACCACGATAGAACTAAACTCGGTACATGTTCGTCTGACATGGAAACCATTACAAACTTGTCCTTCCAAACACAGTTCTGACATATTTCATGTCACTGGTAAGGCACTGCTCACGTTGATTCCGTCTGAAGCATGAGTATTGAGCAAAGGCTGTCATCAAAGGTAGAACAGGATCAGGCCTTGTAGCGTCTCCAGCATCCGTGCAGCACGTGCACGGACATCGAGCCGGTCTATGAAAACCTCGTGGCAGGTTTCAGTACAAATGTCGTTAAAAGTTATGTTGCCACTCTGATCGAAAAATCTGTTCAGAGATGCTTGAGAGACAAGAGCAGAAACAAGTTATTTTAAAAAATCGCTCTTGATCGTTCAAGTGGACCAGACATCTTACTCTGTGAATTGGACGATCTGGTGTTGGAGTTTCTGTGTACGCCAGATGACAGTGACTGTTCGTTCTGGTTTGTGAAGGAAGATGACAGACACATGTTGACAGAGGAGCGGACAAAACTGGCCAGTCTCCGCCGAGGAAAACGTGTCAACAGAACACAACACGCTGACATCCAGGCACGTGCTGCACGGATGCTGGAGACACTACAAGGCCTGATCCTGTTCTACCTTTGATGACAGCCTTTGCTCAATACTCATGCCTCAGACGGAATCAACGTGACCAGTGCCTTACCAATAGACCGGCTCGATGTCCGTGTCAATTGGTGGAGAGAGAGGACAGAGCTATCGATGTACTCACATGCAGATCCACTATCGTTTAGGCTCAAGGCATCATTCTCCGATCTTACTGGATCATCCATAGTAACCGCATTACTCGAATGTGTAGCCACAGTGTGTTGCGTTTCTGGGTCACGTTCACACAGGTTTTCAAGTCTTACATCGGTCGAAGACAGAGTGTTCAAAACAGTTACAGTGGCTTCTTCACTATGACCACTTGCCTGCCTCTCTTGCTGCTGTCGGGCTCTCTGCTTGTCACGTCGGATCTGGCTGGGAGGTTTCTTCCTGTAATACTGAACCTGTGTGTTGCGGTTCAGGACAAGATCCGCCATGTTTATTGACATTTGGAAAGTGGCCGGCTTGAGGCGTAAAACAACCACAGTGTTTTCACCTTCTCCTGCAACTTTCCAGCTCGTGACGTTATTGTCCGCTAGCAGGGCGTTCAGGGTCGCCTCCAGAGCTACTGGCAGGCCAGAAACTGGCATGTTTGCGAGAAAATTTGTCAAATTTATCGCAGATCAATCAGTATGCACCCTGTTGCTTCTGCTCACGTCACGTGACCCCCAGAGAGAGAGGCAATTTGAAAGAGAGAGAGAGAGAGAGAGAGAGAGAGAGAGAGAGAGAGAGAGACAGAGACAGAGAGACACAGAGACAGACACAGAGACAGACAGACCGATAGATAGACCGACGGAGACACAAATGGAGGGACAATCTCAGAGAGAGAGAGAGAGAGAGAGAGAGAGAGAGAGAGAGAGAGAGATTAAAAAAACAACAACACACACACACACACACACGAACAGACAAAGACGAAGTATCCTTGGTGCAGTGGGATCAGTGTTCAAGAGAGTATGAGACAGAAATCAGTGGCCGAAGAGGACAGGGTAGAGGAGGAGAGTGGCGTGAAACGGGGACCAAAAGCTATAGTCCTATCGCTCAGGCCACCTATCAAGCTGACACAGCCCAGCCCCCCTTGACTCCTCTCCTCTCGCCCATTCTTCATCCATATAATCTCTTCCAACCAAGTCTGGCAGCTGCCTGTCGTATCCCTTTGATCTGAAGGGATCAATGGTCGTTAAACAGTCTGAGCGGCGTTGAGCATGGACAGACAGACATACAGACAGATAGACACAGACAGACATACACAGACCAGAAATAACACACACACACACACACACACACACACACACACACACACACACACACACACACACAAACGCATACCCGCATGCACACAAACATAGCTACAAATACTGTACACTATGCACGCACACACACACACACACACACACACACACACACACACACACACACACACACACACACACACCGGCATGCACATACACATAACTACAAATATCAGGTCAAAAGTTGCCTGTCACATTTGCAATACATGGTATCACACCAAATGTATGTTATTAAATTCAGCTGTTTATGAAGCAGTATGTAATAGTGATATATCTTGGACGTGTTTTACCTGCGGGCTTCCAAACTTTAGTTCGAGACTTTTTGACGATTCTATTGAAGATCGCAGTTCAGAAAGCGACTGTTTTTGACCCTATCTCAACAGACGGATTCCCAAAAGAAAACTTGAAGAAATTTTGTCCCAAGTTTGCACCCACCCCTGATTCTAAAACTGATAAAATCCCAAATAATAAATTCAACCAAACTCCAAATCATCAAAAGAAAAAGACAAACTTAAATGCATAGTCGTAAACTTTTCAATCACTTATGAAGGAAAAGGAAGAACTCAGTAATTTAGTCACCGAAAAAATCATTGATGTTGTAAATTGGAACAGAAACTTGACTAGAAACTGGAACATCCAGCAGTGAGCTTCTAATGGAGGATATTGATATTTATAGAAAGGACAGACTTGGAAAAAGAGGTGGGGGAGTCTTGATTGCCATTCGGAAGAACCTAGCCAGTGAGTTTTTATATCAAGGCAAAAATAGTGAAAGTTTATTTTGTAGGATTAATTTTAAGAATAAGAGACCTGTCATTGTTGGATCAGTATACAGAACTCCAGACTCAGATGAAAATGTATGTCTGTCAATTTGCAGAGACATTTCTGACATTGTTTTGGCCAATAGGAAGGCAATATTATGAATTGGTGGAGACTTCAACTTACCTGTTATCGACTGGCGTGAAGATGCCATACTGGTAATCAATACAAAAAAACATTAATTCTCAGCTTTTTTTTTATACCAACAAAGACCTTGGATTAGTGCAGTCAGTTGAAATACCATCACGTGGCAATGCATTCTTGGATTTATATTTTACCAATTGTCCAGGCGCTTTAGGCACTCAGGAATTAACTGCTGGCCTGGGTGATCATGACACAATTCTCTTAGAGAGCAAACTTTCAACCCTTTCGAATAAACCCCCCTAAGCAGAAAGAAACTCGTGGAGAGCGTGGCAGCAGAGAGTCCTCAAAAGAGAAGCCCCCTTCAAGCAAGTGTTTCGGCCCTTATCTCCTGACACTCTAGGCGGGTTGGGCCACACCCGGTTCATGACTCCGGATGTCCCTCTGCTGCCCCTTTTTTTTTCCCATCTTGGGACGAGCCATGACTGGGATTCGAACTCATGACCCTCTGGACATGCTCATTTTCCACTTAATGACTCGCACTTTAACCACTGAGCCGCTGGGACACCTGATATTTGTAGGAAAGTTAAGCCTTATGAAGTTCACTTTTGTTCCTCCTTGACCTGATCCAGCTTGAACCCCTCCCTGCCGCTTCTGCCATTGCTTTCAGGGCTCTGTTTTTTTTCCCCTCCCTGCAACTGACAGCTGTTTCATAAGGCTGTATGCAGACGTTCCTACAAACCCCATAGCTCCAATTTCTGCGGTGAGGACTTTGACCTGATAGCTTTCTCTCCTCAGGCTGTTTGCCAGATACTTTTTCAGTCTTGTAGATTTGAGCTGCCTCCATTCTGTTCTCATATGGCACCGTGAGCTCGATCATGATCAGTTGCTTGGCTGACTGAGAGTGGACTACTATGTCTGGTCTCATGCCACTCTTGCTGATGATCTCTGGGTGACTCTTCCATTCTGGGAGGTCTGCAGTGCACTCCCAGTCATCTGCCCCATCCAGCAGACTCTGCCTGCATGTTCCAAGTGGCACTGTTGTTCTTGGCATGATTTGCTGATTCCTGCCGTGAAGAATGTTGCGGTTGCTTTGGAGTCCTGCTTTTCCCTTTTGTGGTGTTGGTACTAGCCCAGACTACTTGTACAATCTCTTTGAGCACTTGGTTGTGCCTCCATGTGTACCTTCCTTCAGCCAGGGCTACTTTACATGAGCTTAGGACATGCTCCACCGTTTGTTTTTCATGGCAGAGAGGGCATGCAGGATCGTCTGTTTTTCCCCACTTCACCAGGTTTGCATTGGAGGGCAGATGGTCATATACAGATCTGAGAATGAAGCTGATCCTGAGAAGGGCCATGTGCCAAATGTCATTCCAAGTGAGACTTCTGTGGAGTGCATTCTCCCACGTTGTCCATTGCCCTTGCTGGCTCTGCTGGACTGTTTTTTGGAGTTTTTTTGGTCTTCGTCTTTTCTCATCTCCTGACTTATCATGTCTCTTTTGGCTTTTCCTTTGGCCTTTGACCACCATTCAGTTCTGGTCACCCCCAGTCCTTATCTGTTGGTCTGTGTGTGTCCTGTTATTTCTCTGATCTTGAGACTTTCTTTTGCAGAATCCATCGCCTCTTGAACTCTCGATTTTCTGCCTGTCTTGAGCTGGGGCTTGATTGCTTCTACCACCTTGTCTCCTGATTCCTCCAGCATGCTTGAAGTCTGATCTTCCCTGCTTTGTATTCCTCCAGGATGGATTTTGGTGGTAGTTTCAGCTTTGCTTGGCGACAGTACAGCGCTTTGTCAGTCAGACAGGGTGGGACACCAAGCCATTTCCTTGTGAACTTGTTGATTTTGGCTTCCATTGCCTCCACTATGCTGGTGCAGATGTCGTATATCATCAGAGGCCATACGAGCTTTGGTATCAGCATGAACTGCAGACACCAGATCTTGTATTTGCCACGGAGCCCACACTGGTCAATGGTCTCCAAGCCTTCTTCCGACATCTGTTTGGTTTCTTTTGCTCTTTGTGTGCCTTTCAGTGTATCATCATACCATCTTCCAAGGCTCTTGACTGGCTCTTCTGTGACTGTTGGAATGGCCTGGTTGTCAACACTAAAGACCACAGATTCGGCCACTTTTCCTTTCCTCAGTAAGAGACTCCGTGATTTCTTTTCTTACAAGAGTGGGAAAGAACTTGGAAAATGAAATTTTATCCCCAGAAGTGCCAAGTGTTGCGTATATGTAATAAAGGCTCACCAACTAGATCAGAATATTCTATTCACAATACTATTCTTAAAGAAACCAATGCTGCAAAATATTTAGGCGTGATTATAGATAGTCGTCTCAAATGGAAAGAACATTACA
>JADBJO010002182.1:100000-150000 GCA_016801955.1 Conus betulinus
TCCTCAACACATGGAACGACCTCCATGCTCCCTTCACCAAAGCTTCCTGGTTAGTGACAATAGATGTAACAGCCCTATACACCAACATTCCTCAAGAAGAGCTTCTCACCGCCATTCGCCTTCACTTGAACGCCTCCAATTCCACGGTCTACAGACCACCTATCACCTATTGACCTCATCTTGGAAGCTGCAAAGCATGTTCTCACTAGCAATTACATTCACTTCGAGAACCAGATTTGCCACCTGGTAGTAGGCACTGCGATGGACACGCCCATGGCGCCCTCTGCCGCAATTAATTCATGGGTGTGCTGGAGTCACAACTACTGTGTCTCAGAGCCCTGTTTCTGTTCTGAAGGAGTTTTGGAAGCGCTTTATAGATGACATTTTTCTGCTGTGGTTGGGAACAGAGAATGAACTTCGAGAGTTTGAACTATACATCAACTCTTTTCATCCATCCATAAAGTTCATAGTGTCCTCTTTCACAGTGCAGATTCCCTTCCTTGATGTACTCGTCAGACTGGAGGAGGGCTCCCTAGTGTCTGACATCTACACAAAGCTGACTGACAGCCGCGCGTATCTACACCACAGATCCTGCCACCCCAAGCATGTGAGAAAGAACATTCCTTACAGCCAGTTCTTGCGGCTACGTCGATTGTGCACCAATATCAATGATTTCGATGCCCAGGCTGAAAAGATGACGGCATGGTTCCTCAGACGCGGCTACACCTTGCTGACGTGAATAAAGCAAAGGAGCATGCTCGGATGAAGGCACGCAACACAACCTTTGAGTACAGAGAGAAGGAGCCCAACACCAGGGTGCCGTTTGTCATAAACCCCCGTTTGAGGACCTGGCTGGAAGATTTTACAGCCCACGCTTCAATCCAGCACACCCATGAAGCGGGCCATGCCAGATCTGCTGGTTGTTGGGGAAAGGTGCTGCAAATCTCTACGAAGTTTGCTGACTCCCTCACTTCTGCCGTTTGGACCTGACAAGGAGGGGTGGATGCGAGCCTTGCCATCGCCTCAGATGCGTAATTTGCAAGGAGCATCTTGTGAAGGCGACCATCTACTCGAGCGCGGTGACCATCGGAACAAACTGTCCTGTGACTCCAGTGGGGTGATCTACATGCTCTACTGTGATGTTTGCAGATCCTCACAGTATGTTGGACAAACAGGTGATACCCTCCGAACACGTTTCTACCAGTATCGCTCAGATATCAACATCCGTCCTAACAGTTCACTGGTCACACAAAACATTTCAACCAACCCAACCCAACCACACACTCAAACACATAAAGGTCGTTGTGTTGAAAAAGGTCTATGGCCACACCCTCAGGTTACGACTGACAAGAGAGACATTCTAGATCAGGAAATAAAAAAACCCTGACCCCACATGGACTCAACACCATCGAGGACGAAAACTACTGAGACAGCGACGAACAGTCTGCCTCTTTAGTTTGAGGGTGGTGGGGGGGGGTGTGTATAGGGGTGTGTATAGGGGTGTGGGGGTGGTGGGGGGAGGGGGGGGGGGATGGGAGTGGAGGTGGGGGTGGGGGGTGGGGTGTCAGGGGTGGGGAGTGGGGGGGAATGGGGGGTAGAATGGGGGTGTGGGGGGGGTGGGTGGGGGGGGGGGGGGGGGGGGGAGGAGAGGGAGAGTGATCAATTGGATCCAAGTTCTGTCATTTTCTCTAGTTTTTTGCTCAGTTGAAACGTTTTCCTTGTGGAACACGGCCTGTGATTTTTTCTGTCTCTTAACCTATGACGTACTTTTATCTATGACGTATTAATTTGCATGGGAGGATAAATTTTGTCATTAAAGGTCCCACTGAGGAGAGGTCGCAAGGCCTCGAAGTATTTGGAAACTAAATCCGCTTGTTGTGTTTTTGTGTGTTTCTCTCTCTCTCTCTCTCTCTCTCTATATATATATATATATATATGTATGTGTGTGTGTGTGTGTGTGTAGAGTAAGCTTGCTGAAGGCTCATTTTGAGAAGCATTTATTATTCACCATTCACCCACTCATACTGTTAGTTGGGCAGAATTATCTACCACTGCAGATATGAATGCTTATCTCCCCCTATTTCTTCAATCTAAGACATGAGAGCAAGCTTTGTTTATAGTTGAATATTTCTTGCTGTCATTGCAACACCAAGTTCCTCTGTAAGTTGCCGGACTGGTGCTCGGCTACTTATCCTTGGATTCATTAGTTTATGTGTGTGTGTGTGTGTGTGTGTGTGTGTGTGTAGATATATAATGCTGAACAATTAAGTAGTGGGGGAAAACAAGTGAAGGTTAACATTTCTTCCATCATTACAGTAATGACTTGGCAAAGATTAGAAATTGAGGAAAAAAAAAAAATTGAAGATGAAGTAAAAGGGAAAATGTATATCATAAATATGAAAACCCTTCACTAGCTGCATGGGGAAACTATCACAATTCCTCTCCATGGCAGATCTATATGTATCGCCTGCTCCGAGGCCTTTCGTCCGCTGGATCGGACTCATCAGGGAGACACGGCTCATTGTATCTGTGCTCTTGGCGTCAGATAGAGACACACCACAGTCCATAATTCTGTGGTGTTCCGACCGCCAAGGGTTCGAAAAAGAATCCAACAGCACCCCCAAAGCAGCCAGTGAAGGATAGTAGAGATTAAAAAAAACGAAAGTGAGGAGAGGAAAAAAGTTGTTGAAAACTAAAAACATTACGCAAACAGTATAAATATAAGGGACAATCTTTGAGCCTATGCTTTAGGATCCATTTAAGGATGCAAGGGAGATCAAAAGATATGGAACAGTCTGAGTGGTCAGCTCTGCTGTTCAATAACCCAAGCATTGTCAGCGGCTAGGAATTGTACAGAACACCTTTCCTTGGATCTCCTAAGAGATGCAATCACCCACTGATTGACCAAACAATATAATTACGAACAATTAAGTAGTGGGGGAAAACAAGTGCAGGTTAACAATTCAATTTCCATCATTACAGTAATGACTTGGGAAAGATTAGAAATTGAGAGGGAAAAAAAAATGAAGATGAAGTAAACGGAAAAAATGTATATCATAAATATGATGAAACCCTTCACTAGCTGCATGGGGAAACTATCACAATCCCTCTCCATGGCAGATCTATATGTATCGCCTGCTCCGAGGAATTTCGTCCGCTGGATCGGACTCATCAGGGAGACACGGCTCATTGTGTCTGTACTCTTGGTGTCAGATAGAGACACACCACAGTCCATAATTCTGTGGTTTTCCGACCGCCAAGGGTTCGACAAAGAATCCAACAGCACCACCATAGCGAAAGGGGTAGTAGAATTAAAGATTGTGAGATTTTTTTTTTTTAATCAATTATCAAGATAATTAAAATCCTGTTAATTCCTTCTTTCTTACCCTCATTGTTTCCGAGATTTTGAAGTTAGGTGCACATATAGAGGACGAATCTATTTTTAGAATTCTAATTTGGTCTCAGTCGACAATTTGGAGAAAGCTTCCTGTCCAGTGCGAAACTTACGCGCGATCGATCGGCTGGCTGAGGTAAGTCATTCCTTGCAATCCATTTGCTGTAAACTAAAATGAGGTAATCTTCAACTTTAGAATACTAAACTCAGGGGGGCTGTTTAGACGAAAAAACAAAAGGTGTCTTAGGCTCACCTCGATGCGCTAAGTTGAATGAAACCCTCAGCTAAGCTGTACGACCACTCCTTTCCCATGAAACTGCGACAAATACACAGTAAGCTGAGTACTCCTTCCCCACCTGCACGCCATTTTGAGCATGATCCAAAATAAAAAAAAAAAATTACAACACGTGATCAGCAGTCAGTCAAAATGGCTTGCAGGTGGTTTGCTCTGGCTGTGATCGGCTGAGCTTACTGTGTATTTGTCGCAGTTTCATGGGAAAGTAGTGGTCGTACAGCTTAGTCGTACAGCTTGGGCACCATGTAAGGCATGTGTAAAGTTTCGAGTCACGCACGACCGTTAAGTGCCCCGAGAATAAACTGAGACACCAGAACCTAACATGATACGTCCAATGTTTAATGGAGTCATGCACGAGTGTTAGGGCCTTTGCACACTAGCGGTTGTTTCTCAGAGCAACAGCTTGACACAGCACATGTTGTAACATGACAGTGGTGTTCTCACACATGCTCTTGACACACAAACTTGTTTTGCTTGTTACGTACAAGAGCAATTACGTTTTCCTGTGTAGGTTTTTTGGACAACGACGTCATGACAGTGACTTCATTCGACCATAAAGGCAAAAAAACAATAGACCCTAATGCATTGGGATTGCGGTACTTTTGATTCTACACAAGGAGAAGAACTTATTTTTTCAGTGTAAGGAAACATTTAGGATTAATATCAGCTTTCTTTTTGTCCATAACAAACAAAAAATTTGTGTCTGAAATAGGGGGAGAATTATTTGAATGGAAAGAATTATTAGCATATGACAATAAAATGAATTATTTGAACGAATTATTTGCATTCAACAAGCATGACTGCACACACACACACACACACACACACACACACACACACACACACACACACACACACACACACACAGAAAACACACTTATTGTTCCAGCCCTTCATTGCTGCGATGTACAAGCAGGATTCTTTTGCTTTCTCCCTATCATGGTACACAGGGAGGTTGACGTTGTACAGGTTTTCGTGCTCTTCATAAAGAATGATCAGACGCTTTACCTCTTTATCGAGCAGGTCCGCCATTTTTTCTTCAGTCAAGAATTACGGTCCTTCCCTCTGTTCTAATTGGCTACTTTTCACGATCTCTACGATCTTGAGCATCAAAATTAGAGCCAGTTCTATTCTCTAGCAACAAAAAAATAAAAAAATCACCTAGGCACGCATAAAAAAAATCCTGCTGCGCTGCAAAGCTTTTACACTCAGTGGTGCTTCAAACTGCGCCTTGCAGCAAAAAATCACCGTGAAATCGAGATCCTGAGGCTAGTGTGCGATGCCCCTAAAGCGCCCCTAGAAAATAGCCAGGGACACCTGGGCCCACACAAGATGCATGTGTTGTATGTCTGGGTTATCTTTGACTTTAAAGAATTCCACATGATCCATGGGGGGGGGGGGGGGGGGGGGGGGGGGGGGGGGGGGGGGGGGGGGGGGGGCGCTGTATGTTCTCGTCAGCATGGTAAACTTTTTCTTGAGTGAAAGTAGCAAAACTTCACTCAACTCTCATAAAAGGTTATTTTCACAGAAATATTGTTGGCTTCTCTTTAACAGGCTGACAGCAGCCACTCACGGCTACATAGTTTGAACAATCCTTTTAATGATTGCACTGTATCTTAATATCCAGTCATACCCACCCTGGGAGTTGAGTTTGAAATCATGGACATGATGGAGTCAGGAAACAGTTCAGACCCTGCTGATCCTGAGTATATACCAGACTCGACATCAGAATCAGATTCATCTGGTAAGTTATTGAATCATAATAATCATTTTAAAATATTTTAAAATAGTTGTGGCTATGGTATCATCGCCAATTAAAAATTGGGTTGGTAGGTCAGGCCTCAGCTTTTTTTTTTTTTCAACTCGAACAACTCAGTTGACATCGTTGGACTACCTCGGCAAATTATGATTTTCTGACAAGGAAAAACCTTTTCTTAAGTCAGCATGGATGTCTTGGGAAAAAATGCATGAATATGAAAAATGGCTTAAACATCCTGACCAGGGGTTGAAATTGTTAAAGATACCCTACAGTGGTACCCCTCTGATAAGACTCTCTAGTAAGACTTTTCCTCTAATGAGACCAAATTTTCATTTTCCAAACCTTCTTAACTATACTATTTTTGGTCCTCTTAATGAGACCATCCTTCAGCTAAGACCTTTTTTCACCGCACTTTAGGTCTTATTTGAGGGAAACCACTGTATTGGCAACACAAAGTTGCTTAGTGCGTTTGAGTATGTCCCTTGAAAATCATTTCGGAATGATTTCTCCTCTCTCTCTCTCTCTCTCTCTCTCTCTCTCTCTCTCTCTCTCTCTCTCTCTCTCTCTCTCTCTCTTTCTTTCTTTTTTTGACAAAGCAAAAAGAAAAATCGTAGGGTCATCGGAAAAAAAAATAGGGTTGGTCGGGATTCCGTAACCGCAACTTTTTTTTTTTACCTGATGAGAATAAAAGTAATAATGCACATAAGGCAGGCCCATAACAAAATTTAACAAAAAAAAAAATTAAATGGTGTAAATGTGCATGATTAAAACACAGTCTGACAGATGAACATTGGTCTACTTCCCTGCAACTCTTACTTATTCACGGCTAAGCATTGTGCCATAGACGATAGTTAAGTTTGGTGGAGAGGATATAATGACATTCCTTTCCGACAATTTCTTTTCTTTTTCACAGTCTGACAGACATGAACAGATATCATTTATTCTACAGTAATGGTATTTATGATTAATCTAAGCTAGCCACAAAGGGTTAGGGAACACTTGCAAAACACACATGCTTTTAGTTACTTAGAGCTAGCTTCAAAATGCTTTGCGTCTGAAAGTGAAACCCAAAACTGGCAGATATTTACATAATAGTTTTGGCCTTCTATTGGTAATAAACATTGCAATCTCTTTCAAGCGAATTGACACATTTATCATAGGCACGAAATAAAGATACAAATGTATGGATGTAAGACTGGAACACCAGAAAACTTCCCAAGACAATGGGACGTGAAATGTGTTAACTGGAAGTACTGGCAGTTGTAACATGTCACCCAAAAGTAATTTTTTTTAACTGAATTTTAGGGACAGATTTTTTATCATTAATGTAGTGTAATCTGTAATTCATGGACTATGGCTGCGCAATAACATATGTATGAAAGGGTTGAGTAATCCCTACCTTTGTGTGGTTAGTGAATACTGCTGACTATGATGAAATTTACAGTGCAACATATGATTGAGTCTGCACACACGCACGCACGCGTGCGCTGTGATAACATTTACAGTGCAAAATATGATTTGAGTCTGCACACACGCACGCATTGCACTCCCACAATACATCTTTCTCCCCGCTCCCCTCTGCCCGCTCGCACCCTACTCTTTCTCTCAGTCGGTGCTTTCAGTTGCAATTGTTAAAGGCAACCCTGTATTTTCAGTGTTGGACTGCACTATTGCATTTCAACATTAAGCTGCACTGCATTATTTAACCTTGGCATTGTATATTTTGCATTGGGTGATAGGCAACACTTGAAGTAGAGAGAGAGAGAGAGAGAGAGAGAGAGAGAGAGAGAGAGAGAGAGAGAGAGAGAGAGAGAGAGAGAGAGCAGAACAGCAGCCAGTGAATTAAAGCATACTCATTTTATACTCTTACTTTCCCCCTCTGTGACTAATGAACTAAATTAGGAAAACACAACCCAGTCTCACCCTCTTTCAGCTATGGAGAAACAACTACATTCTGAGTTATATTCTGTTATCTTTGGTCTGAGCGTGTAGTCGCTTGGATTAGACGGTAAATTATGATATGAAAAACACATTTATCCCATATTCATGATATTGGAAGGCATGCTTCTGGCCGCAACGTTCTCTCTAGGTGAGAGCAACCCAAATTTCACGTAGTCATCTTTGTGACTTTAGAAAATAGAAAAAAATTAAGAAATACAATATATGAAATGTATAACATGAGTATATGTGTTAAGTGAGAGTGCAAGATGTTATTTATTTGGGGGATTTAACGTATTATACCCACCCCTTTACCAAACAAGTCAAATAACAATTGTGCCAGTCAAAAATTCTATGTGTATTTTTAATGTATTAATGTAGCACAGTTAGAGTAGTAGAGTAAAACCCGGTTTATTTCAACTCTGACAATTTCAGTTCCTGGATACTTTTAAGTCACAGTTAAGTCCCGGCCAGAGTCCTACTGTCTCACTTTCACACAACACCCGGATGATTAAAACTCAGTTAATTTCAATTATGGGTTAATTGCAAGTGAGATTTTGGTCCCAACAGAAGCAAAACCCGGTTAATTTCAAGTGCTTGGTTAATATGAAGTCAACACACTTATTTTCAAAAAGAAGATTTGTTAATTTAAATAGTTTTGCTCGCTTAATTTAAAACAAACACACTTCCGTTTTCCCCTCTCTGTCTGTCTGTCTGTCTCTCTCTCTCTCTGTGCCTATTGTCTGTCTCTGTATCTGGCTGTCTGTCTCTCTGTCTCTGTCTTTCTTTTTTGTCTCTATCTATTTGTCTTTCTGTCAGTCTCACTTTGTTTCTCTGTCTGTCCGTCTCAGTCTGCTTCTCTATTTGTCTGTCTCAGTCTGTTTTCTGTCTGTCTCAGTCTGTTTCTTTGTCTGTCTGTGTCCCTGTTTGTTTTAGTCTTTTTCTTTTTCTGTCTGCCCCTGTCTGTCTCTATCCGATTCTTTGTCTCAGTGTCTGCCTGTCTCAGTCTTTTCTGTCTGTCTGTCTCAGTCTGTTTGTCTGTTTCAGGCTGTTTCTCTGTCTGTCTCAATCTGTTTCTGTCTGTTTGACTGTCTTTCTGGCTGCCTTTCTGAGTCTGTTTCTTTGCCTGTTTTAATCTGTTTCCTGTCAAATTGTTCCGTTTATTTCAGTCTTCTTTCAGATTTCGCGAAAAGTTGAAGTAAACGGAACACTCGGATAATGTTAATTTTGGATAATTGAAAGTCCATGGGTGGTCCCAAGGCAATTTCAATTAACCCGGTTTTACTGTAATTTTGATTTTTGATATAACACTTTATTCTTTTCAGAAGGCGACAGCATTCTATCATGAGTCCAACCTTCGCCTTCCATAAGGGAGAAATGGAACTCAGATCGGAAAGGTTAGCGTCCCTTAACATTTTGTTAGTTAACTTCAGTTAATGTTATTGAGGTAGCAGATCTGGGAAGAATGGGTTCACACCGTGGACAGTCCCCAGTCATCACTTTCACTGTGTCGGTGTTACTTACAGGCTTTTCAGATGCTGTCCTGACTATGAATGGGCCAGGAGTATCTTTATTTATATTCGTTGTTAACATTGCTTATTCAGTGTTCTTAAATCCTTTGTTTCATTGCGGGCGCGTCACGAGTTTACTCGTTACAGCTGAATACGAGCCAGGGCCTTGAAACTGGTATACTCTATTACAGCGAAGTCCATTTTGAAATCCTCTCTTCTGCTTGTTTATTATGACTACTTCATTTCTATTGCACAAAGTTAAAGTTATTGGCATCATAATGTGAAATTTATGGAAAACTGTCCACAAATAAAGACACAATGACAGGTCTAGATCAACTACCCTTTTTTTTAATAGGCAGCCTCAGGCTGGCAGTTTTGCTTGCTTGAAGCAGTCCTATCCTGAATGGGTTAAGCAGTAAACAAGACTCACAAGAACTGAAATAATTGTCCTTTGCCCAGTTTCAAAACTGGCAAAGGAGTATGATTTCATCGCGGTCTGTTTTTGTTGTTTGTTTGTTTCTTTGTTGTTTTTTTGTTGTTTGTTTTTTTCTGTCCACCTGATATCTCTCCAGAACAGAAATACAGAATTGCGTCAAATTTTGTGTGCTCATGTGGCACTTTGATAAAAAGGGATCTGAACATGAATTGTCAAGGTCAAGGTCATGAACTTGATGTATGACTGTAAAAAACAAAAAAGTCTATTTTTAGCCATATCTCAGACACCAGTCCACATGGGATGTGCAAACTTTGTATGAAGGTGGTTTTGTTTTATGCGCTTCTGTACGTTGTATACCAATCAGGGTCAAGATCAAGGAGATCGCTGGACCCTGAAAATCAAAGGGTCAGTAAATTTTTGTCCCAACCATATCTTCTGATGGATTGACAGAATCGATTCAAATTATGTGTGTGAGTGAGCCACCTAAATAGAAAGATAAAAAAAAAAAGAATTAGCAAGGTCAAGGTCATGAGCTTGCTATATGACCTTGAACACTGAAACACATTTTTAGCCGTATCTCTAGCACTGGTTGATATAGAATGTTGAAACTTGGTATATAGGTGGTTTGGCTTTATGATGTGTCACCGAATATTGTGTACCCATCAAGGTCAAGGTCAAAGTCAAAACGTTTTCTGAGCCTGAAAATGGGAGGGTCATTTTTTTTCTCTTTACTGTCTCAAGAATATCTCTTGAATAGGTTGACAAACTTGCTTCACATATTGTGTTCTGATGCGCCAACTATAAAGAAAAAGATTTCTTGAGAAATTTTGAAGGTCAAGGTCATGACCTTGAGATGTGACCTTGAAAGCTGAAAAAATCTATTTAAGCTATTTCTTGGGCTCTGGTTGACATAGAATGTTGAAACTTGGTGTATAGGTGGTTTGGCTTATGGTCCTTCTGAATTTTGTGTACCCATCAAGGTCAAGGTCAAAGAGTTTACTGAAGCCTGAAAATCGGAGGGTCATTTTTTTTCTTCTTCTTATCCAATAGTATTGCCTATATAGGTTGACAGACTTGCTTCACATTTTGTGTGTTGATGCTCCACATTAAAAGAAAAAGATCCGTAGAGGAATGTTTAAGGTCAAGGTCATGACCTTGATGTATAACCTTGAAAACTGAAAATCTATTTTAGCTATAACTCAGGCACTGGTGAACATAGGATGTTGAAACGTGGTGTGCCGAAGATTGGCTTATGATGCTTACGAATATTGTGTACCCATCAAAGTCAAGCCAAGGTCAAAAGTTCGCTGAAGTCTGAAAATCGGAGGGTCATTTTTCCTTCTTCCGACTGTCCTAAGAAATCACCCAAATGGGTGGACAGACATGCTTCACATTTTTGTGTGTTCAAGTGCCACATTAATGGGAAAAGGTTCAAAGGTCAAGGTTGACAGAATCGCGGGGGTTAAGATGTGATGGAAAGAGGAGGGGGGGGGGGGGGGGGTGACGGGCAAATGACTTACCTGCTGCAGGGTGTTGCTGTCGCTTGGCGATGCTCTTGTTTATACATTATGTTCTGGAAATCTCCTGTTCACTTCTCATTTTTCTGTCTCTATGATATGTAAAATACTTTTGATCAGCTGAAATTCATTATGCAAAAACTTAAATGCATCTCGTATACAATTAAATAAATTTGATTTCAGTCTCTTTGACTTTTGTTTGTGTTATTCCCTTGCTAAAAGACTTTAGAGGTCATTCCAAATACTGAAGTATTCGGGCTCCAGAACAAATGATGGCGTAAACATGTTGTTACAGGAGGTTCCGTAACAAATAATGGTAAAACCTGTTTTTGCACACGCGTATTCAGGCTCTGCAACAAATCGATGGTGAAAATATCCACCCTCATCACGTGTGTTTAAGTAGTTTATTACATCATCAATGGACCTTATAATTGTTGCAATATTTCTACCTTTCAGATAGCCACCTGATCGTTGTTAATTAATTTAAGAATAACTTTACCGAGTCTTTCCGCTAGAACTTTTGCAAGAATTTTATAGTCTGTATTAGTCAAGGTAATTGGTCTCCAGTTTGTTAACTGATCTCTTTCTAAGTCTTTTCCTTTGTGTAATAAAGTGATGATTCCTTGTCTTTCAGTGTACGATAACTCGCCTTTATGAAAAGATTCGATAAAAGAGCTTGTTACCAATTTACCTAATTTACTCCAAAAGAATTTTAAGAATTCTACTGTAATTCCGTCACAGCAGCCAGGTGCCGACCCATTACGTTGTTTACTTAGCGCATTTGTTGTTTCCTCTAAGGTAACCAGTCCTTCAAACAAGGCAGCATCATCATCATCTAAACATGGAAAAAAAACTTCTGATTCTATGAATTTGTTAGTCTCCTCTATAACATTTTCTGCGACTGTTGTTTGGCTGTACAGATTTTTTATAAAACGAGACTTGCTCTTGTAAAATATCACTTTGTTTAGTTAATACTTCTCCTGTTTCTCTACGCAACCTTGTTGTGACTTTTTGTTTACCCCTAGCTTTTTCTAAATTGCAAAAATACTTAGTGTTTCGTTCCCCATCTTCGACCCATCTAACTCTCGATCTTATTTGTGCCCCCTTTGCGTCATGCAATTGTTTTAATTCTAATTTATGCTTTAAATTCATATATGTGGCTTGCGACTCTTCACTTGAAGGGTCTTTAATTAGCTTTTTTTCAATTTCTGAAATGTGTAGGTTTAACTTTAGCGAATCGTTTTTCTTTTGGCATGACAATTTTTTTCCAAATTTGCTACAAAAATTTCTTATTTCAATTTTCAACATTTCCCATTTATCAATAATGGACAAATTATCATTGATATTGTCGTTAAGCTCTTTATCTAATAGACTATTCAATTGCTGCACAAAATCGTGGTTTTTTAAATAACTATTGTTGAATTTCCAATAACTTGGTCCACGAATGAAATCACACTGATTTAGCTCGACTGTCACAGCCTTATGGTCCGAGTTCGGAATGGTCAGATGTTCACATGATACACAATCACTTAATACATCCTCTGTTGTAAAGCAATAGTCAAGCCTACGAGCTATAAATGGACTACACCTGTGCCATGTATAATCATGTTCATTAGCATGAAAATACCCTCCAAATATCACTCAGTTCTAGGTCTTTCGTTAACTTATTAAGACCCCGAACTTCATTTTCACAGTGGGGCTTGCCCGATATTATATCAAGAGCGTTGCTATGAACACAGTTAAGGTCTCCAAACAACATAAAATTTTTTGTCACTGTACTTTTTTACATTTTTCTTTCAGTAGTTTGAAAAAGTCCACTTTTTCAGTACTATTATTTGGAGCATATATGTTTGATAAGCAGAAGTCATATTTATCACATGTGACTGAAACAATCAAGATTCTATTTTGTTCCATTGCTAACGTGACTTTTTTCCCGGAAATGTTTTGCAACCAAAATGACTTCTCCCTTGCTCCTATTGGTACCTCCGTTATTAAAAAAATTTTGCCTCCCATTCTTTTTCCCATATAGATACATCACTGTCAGTTATATGAGCTTCTTGGAGACAAATCAAATCAAACTTTCCGTTTTTAAAGAAATGAAAAATTGATGTTCTTTTATATTTGTTTTTTAGTCCTCTACAATTCAGTGACGTTATCAGGATTTTATACATTATACGTACAATGTATATATTCTTTGCCTACGAATTTTACTAAATTCGTTGCGGAAATCGCCATATTTGACACATAATGGGGCTTTTCAAACTCACAATCCATTTTCATGCCATACGTCATCATAATGTAACATTCTAATCAATACCAGACGTTAGCGCCGCTCGGCTACACCGGAACGATTGTCGTGTGACGTTTCCTGGCGGCGGCGGGAACGTCCTCCCTCTTGTTTCTGTTGCTTGTTTTTTCCTCTTTTATCAGGAGGACTAGCGCCCTCTCGAGACCGGCGTCGCTTAGGGGTTTCCGAACGGTGGCGAGGGGGTGGATATTTACTAGCAGTAGATTACTGTAAAGCCTTCGATTCAATATCCAGAAAATTTTTGGTACATGCATTGATATTTTTGGTTTTGGTGTGGACTTTAAAAGGTGGGTATATGTTCTTAACAACGGTAGTTCAAGTAGTATTAATCACGGAGGCTGGATTTCCGAACCTTTTGAGATTTCCTGTGGTATCAGACAGGGTTGCCCTTTTTCACCTCTCGCGTTTGTACTGGCTGTAGAGCTGCTTGCGATCAAAATTAGAAACAGTTCCATAGAGGGCATTAAAGCTCCAATTCCCCATGGCACAAGCCCAGTTCATATTAAAATTAAACAAATGGCCGACGACACAACACTTTTTCTCAAAAACAGAACAGACATGCTTACAGCTTTAGAAATACTAAATGAGTTCGAAAGAATTTCTGGCCTTAGATTAAATACACAAAAAAAACTAAGGTAATGAGAATGGGTAATAAGAATGAAGATGAAAATATTCCATTTGCTTTGGTCAGGAAAATAAAAATATTGGGCATTTATCTTGAAACAAACAAAATGGCACAAGACATTGAAGACAACTGGTCTCATAATTAGATGTAATGAATTCCATCATTAAGGAGTGGAGTAAACGGGACCTGAGTATTCAAGGTAAAGTTGTGGTTATAAAGACCTTTCTGATCAGTCAATTTATATATGTTACAATCTATAGGTATTCCCCATAGTGTACTAAATAAAATAAATACAATACTGTATAAATTCCTCTGGCAGAAAAAACAAAGTAATAGGAGGGCATTTGAAAAAGTAAAACGAAAAGTGATGGAAGGTGAGTATGAGAGGGGGGGGTCTTAAAATGTTAAACATGCTCGAGCTACAAAAAAATACTTTTATTTACAATGGGCAGGAAAACTGTTTGACGCGACTGAAAAACATAATTGGAGTTTTATCCAAAATGGCATTTGGAAAAGCTGGCAAAAGGTGATAGAATCTTCCATATCAACTGTAAAAGAAAAAATATTAAAGGTCTTGAAAGAATAGACATGAATTTTGGAAAGAGGTCCTAACGACATATTTAGAGCACAAACCTGTTATTAGGATGGAAGATACTAATTGCAACAATTTTCAAAGTCAAATGATCTTCAATAATTCACTACTCACCTACAAGCACAAAACGTTGTCCTTTCCAACTTGGCAAAAGAAAGGAATTGAAACTATTAAACAGATTATTCATTTTCGAGAAAACCGTTTACTCACTCTGGAGGAATTACAAGACATGATAGGGCAAAACAGAGCAAATATCGTACTAGATTATAACATTTTAATTACCTCTATTCCAAAAACATGGGTTCAGTGGATACAGAACGGCGAAAAAGAAGATGGATGTCAGAAATGCGAGGCGAGTCAGTTCAATAGGAAAGTAAAGGATATTAGGAAATTAGTCTGTAACGACAAAAAAAAACAGTGACTCCATGTGCGTCTCAATTTTGGTTCAGAAAATGTGGTGTCAGGCTAGATATATCTATTTGGTCAAGAGCGAAAGACGTTATAACAGAAACAAGATTAAGAGTCCTGCATTGGAAAATCCTGCATAATATTTACCCCACAAATATTCTCCTAAGTAAAATGAAAGTAAAAGAAAGTAATAAGTGTTCGTATTGTCCTGACACAATTGATTATATTGAGCATTTTTTTCTATGATTGTCCACCTGTGCAAATGTTTTGGGTGTTTATCGAGGATCTTATATACGTAAAAAAAAAACAGATATAAGAATAAAGCTATCAGTATTTGGACATACTCTTTGGTATAAACAAATTTGATCTCAATCTTGCGAATTACAAATTCATTAATTACATGATTCTTTTAGCTAAGATGTGTATTAGTATTCTCAAAAAGACCAATTCTGTATTCTCTTTACAACATATTTTTGAAAAAGAGCTAAACATTAGAAAGCGTCACCTCTTCTTTAAGTAGACTAGTAACACACTATCTGATGCAGAACTCCTTTGCATATTTCTACAGAAATAGTGACCGCTACCATTAGGAAAAGTATGTTAGGAAGCCTGCGAGTTTCCTTTCTTTCTCTGTCTTTCTCTCCCTCATTCCTTCCCTCCATCTCTTTCTATCTCTCATTTGTCTGTCTGTCTGTCGGCCGTCTGCTTGCTTTGCCTGTCTATTTGTCTGCCTGTCCGTCCTTTGCTCCATCTTTCTTTCTCTCTCTGTTACAGCATGAGAATGACTCTTCTTTAATGTTCTCTACATGTTCGCTAGTCTGTCTGTCTATCTGTTTGTCTCTCTCTCTCTCTCTCACTCTCTGTATGTTTGTCTGTCTGTCTGTCTCTCTCTCTCTCTTCTCTCTCGCGCGCGCGCGCGCAAGCGCACTCTTTCGATTTATCTCTGTCTGTGTGTGAGTGTGTATGCCTGTTTGTCTGTCTGTCCGTCTGACTCAGTGTCTCTCTTCCTGTTGTTTTCTCTTGTGTGTCTCTTCCCCACCCTCCACCCCAAATCCCCACTCTCTACCTCCCTCTCTCTTTGGCGCCGTCTCTGTCCGACTGTCTGTCCTCTGCCTGTCGGGTCTGATCTCTCTCTCTCTCTCTCTCTCTCTCTCTCTCTTTTTTGTGTGGATGGGTGGTGGTGGTCGTGATGCTAGTAGTGGTGGCGTGACGTGAGGAGCGCTCACGCTCTTGGGTAGTAAGTAAGATGGGGAGGTCTGCGCCCGTCTCGGCAACTGAGACCAACGATATCCTTTCAGGAGTGTGTACATACAGAATTGGTCGCTCATGCTTAAAATTTTGCTTTGATACCGTGCCTTTAACATGTAACCATTGTTAATATGTTTGAGAAAGAGTGGGGGGGGGGGGGGAGGGGGGGGGGAGGGGGGGTGGTGGGGGGGGGGGGGGGGGGGGGGAGGGAGAGAGAGAGAGAGAGAGAGAGAGAGAGAGAGAGTGTGTGTGTGTGTGTGTGTGTGTGTGTGTGTGTGTATGCAACACTAAATGAAGCTAGCAGATAACAGATTCTTCATCTCTCTCGTTACTTGGAAAAACTGAAATGAAAGAAAGTAATTAAGTCATTTGTTTAATCTATATTGTTTTCTTTGTACAAGCAACACATTGTCAGAGTGAGTGTGCCAGTTCACCACACATTAGAACATAACAAACCCAGACACTTTGTATCAAAACGCCAAAACATTAAAATCTGCAAAATATGTCCATTTGTAAACGAACAAACAGACTATGCATGGTGTGTAAGGGACTGGTTGAAGAAAGAAGAAAGAAAAAAAAAAAAGAAAAAAAAAAAAACCTAGTAGTTGAAATTGTTTTTTTTTTTTTTTTTTTTTCGCTTTTTTTTTTTTTTTTGGCAAATGAAGAGGACAGTGTGAAGCACCAAAAAATGAAGAGGTGGATTTTGGCCTTAGGAAAAAAAAAAAAAAAAAAAAGAAGAAAAGAAAAATTACCGCCTTAGGTGCTCCATTGATCCGATAACTGATGCCACAAAAAAAAAAAAAAAAAAAAAAAAAATCGATAGTGAAAACAAGTTGGTTCAGGAGAAATAGTCAGGATCTTCATCTTCAAAGTACTCTGGCTCCACAAAAAAAACGGTTGCTGGCGACGTGTTCTGTAGACTGTTTCAAACCCAATGGATACTACATCTGCAATTTACTTATCCAGAATGCCTCCCGCTGCAGTCGTTTTTGTTTTGTTTCAGAGTGCACTTTCTCTATTGGTAGACATTTTATGTTGGAGAGTGAGTGTTGTGGCCTATTGGAGTGTGATGTGATGTATGTATGTGCCCGTGTTCTTATTTATGTTTGATCTGTGTTGGTATAACCTTGTTTTGAGTCTGTTCTTTGTCTCTCCAACATACTGTGCGTCAGTGCACATGTCACAGAACAGCAGGGCAGATGATATTGCTTGTTTCGCATGTCATTCTGTTGCGGAGCCTGAACAACTCTCCCGTTCTGGACGATCTGAACGAATTGGATTCCACAAGGTGGACCTGACACAACACACACTTCTCCTTCTCACATTTGTAGGATCCAGGACAGTCGTCAACAAGAGCTGGCAGGCAAGAGGGCATGAGCAAAGTCCTCAAGGAGTGGCAGTTCCTTTCTGCCGCTGAAGGAGGTTGAGGGACAGCTTTTTTCATCCTCTCGCTGTTGGTGATCAGGCTCTGATGTAGCTCTCGTGTCCAGGATCTCAATGGTGGGTTGGTAGGGTTGTGTGTCACGATCAGAGGTGGGCGAAGTTCTGATATTTGTTTTGATTTGTACTGGAACGCCTCTTGTCGGGGAATCCGTCGGACTTTTTTTCTGCTGCTGCTGTTTGGACAACGTTTTGCTTGTAGCCACGTGCCTGGAAGCGTTTGGACATTTCCCGGACCCTTTCTTCAAACACAGCATTGTCTGAACACAGTCTCTTAAGCATCAGGAACTGGCTGAATAGAATGCTCCTGTGTACATGTCCAGGATGACATGACTGGGGACTCAGATAAGAATGTGCATCAGTGTGCTTTGTATAAAGATCTGTTTGAAGGAATCCATCTTTTAAGGAAATTGCTGTATCCAGGAACTGGATACTGCATGGCGATGTATTGAAGGTGAACTTGATGGCTTCATGGAACGAGTTTATGTGATCCATAAACTGTTCCAATTCATCTTCTGATTTCACCCACAAGACAAAAATGTCATCTATGAAACGTTTTCCATAAATGATCAGGGATAGAAACAGGACTGGAGGCTAGTAATTGCTGTTCCAGCCACGCGCCATGAACAGATTCGCAACTGCAGGGGCAAGTGGGGTGCCCATCGCTGTGCCAAAGATTTGGTGATATAAGTTTTTCATCAAAGTGAACTACATTATTTTTTAGCACATGGTCTGCCATTCGGACAACTTCAGTGGCCGGTGGGATATCGGTACTTTAGTGGTTGTCCAGGAAGTGGTGTAGTGCTGTTTTGAGATCGTCATGAGGAATGTTGGTGTACAGGCCAACAACATCGATTATCACTAACCTCGTGTCCTGATGGAAAGGTCCATATGCTAGATTCCACTGTTGTATAATGTGGGAGCATGTGCGTGGAATCCTGAATATAGGTTGGAAGGTTGTAGCCAGCTATCTACCCAACTTGGAAATTTTTTTCATCGGTCCGTTTATTCCTGAGACGATCGGTCTTCTTGGAGGTTTAAATGGATGCTTGTGTATCTTGGGCAGGGTATAGAATCTGTGACATGTAACATGAGCAGGCTCTGTCTCTGCCCATTTTAACGTGGTTTTACTAATGTATCCTTTGTTATATATATCTTTCAAAATTTGGTTCGATTTTTTGGCGATTTCTCAAGTTGGATCTTTAGACAGCCTTGTGTAGTGATTTTGACCGCTCAGCTGCCTGTGTGTCTCATAATCCTGTACATTTTGTACAACTACTTTGCCTCCCTTATCTGCCTCTGTGATACGTATTTTCCGGCTGTGCACCATTTCTTTGAGCTCTTTCAGGGCTTGTCTTTCTTCCTGTTTCAGGTTATCTCTTGGAGCCCTTGAGCTAGTGAACAAGTGAGCACGACTCTGCAGTATCTCAGAAGCTGTCTGGAGAGCGATCACGTCCTGAGGGTGGACACCATCCTGTTGGTTTGTAGAATTTAGGGGCTTCAGAGTCCTCAGCGTCTGATTCATCATCGTAAAAGTATTCTTGTAGTCGTACTTGTCTGCATCCCTCTTCAACATCCAAGTCCAGTTGTTTGTCCAGTGTGCGAGGAGTAGGGCAGCAGAATTTAGGTCCTAGAGATAAAACTTTGAATTGTTCCTCAGATAAAGAGCTGTTTGAAAGATTAATGACACTTTTGGTACAGTCTTCATTGCTGTCTTCACCAGATGGAATAGTTTTTATTCCGAGATCTGTCCCGACGCCTGAAGCGACGTGTTTTGCGTTTAGATAGGGTACTCCTTTGCTGAGCGTTGTTTTTGCCAGCTTCTTTTAAAAGAACTTGCAGCTTTTTCTTTTTTCTCTTGTACAGTTGTAGACTGCACGAGGAAGCTTGCACTCGGCTTTGTGGCTTTGCAGAATGGAAATCATCGTAAAAGTATATTGGTGGTAAGCCTTCATATCTGCAGTGGTAGATGATTCTGCCTAACTGACAGTATGTGCTTGAGTGGGTGAATGGGGAATAAATAAATGCTTCTCAAAATGAACCTTCAGCAAGCTTATAGTCTCCAAAGAGGGAGACCATCTCCATGGGGAGAAAGCTCACTAACATATAACTCCTGGTCAGATACCGGTATTTCGAAACCTGATTGTTTCTCCTCAGTGACCGCGGAAAGTGGTAATTTGACTCCTCTGCCTTTTCCTTTTTTTAAGAAATGCTATACCAGAAAAAGGCTGGTGTGCAATACCATAGTGTGTTTGTTGAGTTTTCAAAAAACTAACTAAAGGTGCCACCTAAAGAAGCAAAAGAAAATCATGAAAAAGCAAAACAGCTACATTTTCTTGTGAAAAGTAGAAAATATAAAAAGATAACCTCTTAAGACACAAGTGCTGAGGGCCAGTTCTTGGAATGAATCCGCAAGGGACTAAATTACAATGAAACAATAAATTCCAAGGATAAGTACCGAGCACCGTTCCAGCAACTTACAGAGCAGCTAGGTGTGCAATGACTGCAAGAAATATTGAATTATAAACAAAGCTTGCTCTTATGTCTCAGATTGTAGAAATAGGGGGGGGTGTAAGCCTTCATATCTGCAGTGGTAGATGATTCTGCCTAACTGACAGTATGTGCTTGAGTGGGTGAATGGGGAATAAATAAATGCTTCTCAAAAATGAACCTTCAGCAAGCTTATAGTCTCCAAAGAGGGAGACCATCTCCAATGGGGAGAAAGCTAACTAACATAACTCCTGGTCAGATACCGGTATTGATGGTCTCCCTCTTTGGAGACTATAAGCTTGCTGAAGGTTCATTTTGAGAAGCATTTATTTATTCCCCATTCACCCACTCAAGCACATACTGTCAGTTAGGCAGAATCATCTACCACTGCAGATATGAAGGCTTACCACCCCCCTATTTCTACAATCTGAGACATAAGAGCAAGCTTTGTTTATAATTCAATATTTCTTGCAGTCATTGCAACACCTAGCTGCTCTGTAAGTTGCTGGAACGGTGCTCGGTACTTATCCTTGGAATTTATTGTTTCATTGTAATTTAGTCCCTTGCGGATTCATTCCAAGAACTGGCCCTCAGCACTTGTGTCTTAAGAGGTTATCTTTTTATATTTTCTACTTTTTTCACAAGAAAATGTAGCTTGTTTTGCTCTTTCATGATTTTCTTTTGCTTCTTAGGTGGCACCTTTAGTTAGTTTTTTTGAAAACTCAACAAACATACTATGGTATTGCACACCAGCTTTTTTCTGGTATAGCATTCTTCTTAAAACCGAAAAGGCAGAGGAGTCAAATTACCACTTTCCGCGGTCACTGAGGAGAAACAATCAGGTTTCGAAATACCGGTATCTGACCAGGAGTTATATGTTAGTGAGCTTTCTCCCCATTGGAGATGGTCTCCCTCTCTTTGGAGACTATAAGCTTGCTGAAGGTTCATTTTGAGAAGCATTTATTTATTCCCCATTCACCCACTCAAGCACATACTGTCAGTTAGGCAGAATCATCTACCACTGCAGATATGAAGGCTTACCACCCCCCTATTTCTACAATCTGAGACATAAGAGCAAGCTTTGTTTATAATTCAATATTTCTTGCAGTCATTGCAACACCTAGCTGCTCTGTAAGTTGCTGGAACGGTGCTCGGTACTTATCCTTGGAATTTATTGTTTCATTGTAATTTAGTCCCTTGCGGATTCATTCCAAGAACTGGCCCTCAGCACTTGTGTCTTAAGAGGTTATCTTTTTATATTTTCTACTTTTCACAAGAAAATGTAGCTTGTTTTGCTTTTTCATGATTTTCTTTTGCTTCTTAGGTGGCACCTTTAGTAGTTTTTTTTTGAAAAACTCAACAAACATACTATGGTATTGCACACCAGCCTTTTTCTGGTATAGCATTCTTCTTAAAACCGAAAAGCAGAGAGTCAAATTACCACTTTTTCCGCGGTCACTGAGGAGAAACAATCAGGTTTCGAAATACCGGTATCTGACCAGGAGTTATATGTTAGTGAGCTTTCTCCCCATTGGAGATGGTCTCCCTCTATAAGCTTGCTGAAGGTTCATTTTTGAGAAGCATTTATTTATTCCCCATTCACCCACTCAAGCACATACTGTCAGTTAGGCAGAATCATCTACCACTGCAGATATGAAAGGCTTACCACCCCCTCTATTTCTACAATCCGAGACATAAGAGCAAGCTTTGTTTATAATTCAATATTTCTTGCAGTCATTGCAACACCTAGCTGCTCTGTAAGTTGCTGGAACGGTGCTCGGTACTTATCCTTGGAATTTATTGTTTAGGCACACACCCACATCGAAACACATTCCTTCGCCTAGTCTTCACCATGAAGTGGAAAATCCTTTCTTGAGTTGAGACACTTCATGGTGAAGACTGGGCGAAGGAATGTGTTTCGGATGTGATGTGTGCCTTGAAATTCAAAACGCCGCACACACACACACACACACACACACACGACACACACACATGACACACACACACACACACACACACACACACACACACACATATATATACATATATATATATATATATATATATATATATATATATATATATATATATATATATATATATATACTAGCCGGTTACCTGGCATCGCCCGGGTATTGTAAGACAGACAGACAGAGAGAGAGAGAGAGAGAGAGAGAGAGAGAGAGAGAGATCTATAGGCCTATATTACTCAGGTCTTCAGCTCTCGTTCAACCATTTACTTCTGATAAACCGATTTATAGAAAAATGTAGTGAAAAATAAGAAAGATTTTTAACGGGGTTTTATTTTGATAAGATGTGGTGAATGGCGTTCCTCACATCCCTCTTTATCTGTAAACCGAACGATCATTACAATAGTAATCAGGGCTGAAACGGAGAACTCTAAAATCAGAGGATTTTTTTCAGGTTCTGCTGAATTTTACTTTGCCTTCAGTCCCAAGTCATGAGAAAGCGTTCTTTATTTACCTTAGTTAAAAGCAATATCATATAGTATATGCTTTTGTTTCTTAGTTAAAGAGCAAAAACAGTCTATATCTGTTCCATTTTCACTCAAACTTCTTACATATTAATTCCTACTTTTCACATAAAAAACCATTATGCCAGAGAAATTGAAACATCAGAATCTTGTCAGGTTGAGCTCGGTGCTTACTGCAAGGCCTGGGGATAGACAGTGTTTTTTTGTTTTTCCCTGTGGAGCCAGGATGAACAGGCGACCAGGGTTGCCAACTCGTGAGCAGCCCACCTACAGCTGTCCATGTGCGAAGCTGGGCATGTCCAGGTGAGGGCTAGCCACCGTCAGCGATTGCCCCTGGGCCTTGTTGATGGACATGGCAAAGCACGTGCGCACAGGGAGCTGCAGCCACTTGAACTGGAAGGGCATGTGTGCTCAGGCAAGTGCGCTTTGTCCAGGGCTGTCTGTCTTGAAGCTGGCTACATAAGGGTTGTGAGAGTGCAGCATGGCTTTCAGGCGCTGATTGATCTCTGGTTTCAAACCTGACTTAACCTCGCAGCGTCTGGTAGTTTCTTTTTCACTGTCTCCAACAAAGTAAATCTGGAGAAACTGCGGCTCGGTTGATGGCTGCGGCAGCAGGGACCCGATGCTGTGGTAGATCTGTCCCTGCACCTTGAATGTAGTTATGTATCCAGGCAGCTTTACCTCCCGTGCTCATCCGAAGCTAGTCATTTGGAAAGCAGAGTTATACTTTCGTATGTTTGAAAGGACATGACTGGTGTCTGCAGAGTTCCTAAGGAGATAGGATCGAAGAGGCTCTGGCGGTTCAATCAGGGGTTGCAGTCTGACCTTGCCACTGTTGCAGCAGATTCCTGGTGCCTTACCTCTCCACTTCAGAGCATGACAATGTGGGCACTCCGCTGACAAAGTGCCGATGAAAACGTCCTTGTGGTTACTGCAGAAGGTTGAGGCGATGTAATGAAATGCTGAGTTAAGCCATCTGATTTTGGTTGGTTGTGATAAACCCCTAGTGCTCACACGTCTGTCATGTTCTTGTTCTATTCCAACCTGTCTATGCTGTTGACTTTCTTGCTGTCTATTAATTGCCTTGCGTCTCTATTACATTTTCGTCTACCTTCCCTCTGTTCTAAAGTTTCTTGCTCTCTCTACGTTCTGCTTTGCGTTCTCTGTGTGCGTTTTCGTCTACCTTCCCTCTGTTCGGTTGTCTCTTGGTGTCTACGTGCTGCCTTGCGTTTTTTCTGTCTTTCTGTTGTCTTGCATTTCTCTCTTCACTGCTTTCTCTCCTGATCGAGAACGTTGAACTATGGCCGCAGCAGAAGAGCGTGTGAGCCGGGTTCTCTTTTTGGGCGGCATTGTCACGATTTTAAGTTCGATAGGAAGAACAAAACATATATAAATAAAAGAAGGTTAATTCAGCCTTTCTAGGCATGTATATTTTGATATTCAAATCTGTAAAACGGAGAAGAAATTAGATGGAATCGCGATGACCGAAAACACAGACTTTTTGGATGAGCCGAAAAGTTCGTCTGCTTCGGAGTTTGTACTAAAAGAATAAATAATTGATTTGCGAATTACAAATGGAACGTTGACTTACACATGGTCAAGTGATAAAGAAGAATTCTGATGTTGTCAAACGTTCATGACGTCATTCAGTCGCTGTGACGTGTGTAGCACGGTGAACAAAGGACATCACGTCTTTTTCTTGGAATTTCTCATTTCTTGTGCGATTTTTTTTTCTAATGTTGTTTACATAGTTTTTGCCATGAATGACCTTCGTGAATCAGAAGTTCTTGGTTTCGTCCATAATTCAAATTAAATTTTGGGGGGTATGCGCGTTTTTGTTCGATATTTTTTTTCCCTTAAATGAAGCCAAACATTTCTAGAGGCGCCGTCTACCCAAAACAAAGCCGCGAAATGATGCCTAACTGCTGTGCGTTCGGGTGCACGAACAGATCTGATCGTGATAGGAAACGAGGCATAACTTTTCACAGGCAAGTAATGTTGCCATTGTTGCTGATCATGAGTGAATGTAAATATCAATCGATTAGATCTAACTGTCAGATCAGTGGTGTCGGGATTGTTCATCTGGGCCGGGTTGCACGAAAGCATTCTGAGGTTTGGAATCATTCTAGAATAGAGAGAGAAGAAAATTTGGTATTGAGGTAGACTTATAATGCTGCTTTCCTGACTAGGCTAGAGAGTCTTTCATTATGATTATGGGGTTAGTGCTACGACTGTTTGGCACACACAGAGGCTGTTTTTCAGGTCAGGTCAGGTCAGGTCAGAGTCGTAGGGCAACAAGGTGTCAGTCAACTGTGACAGAGTGAGACATGGAGCCTGTGCTGACGCTGCGACTTGTGTCAAGAATGTACCGCACGTAGATCTAGGCCTTTGTAGTGATACGCGATGCCAGTCAGTCAGTTGTTTTCGACTATGACGGCCAGATAGCAGAGGGGGCAGATGCTATTCTGGCAGGATGGGCGAAAGTTTGATTATAGTGGAGGAGCCTTGCCCACGGTACATCCCCACTCTCTCAGCCAAAGGGATGTGACGGCTGGCCGCGTTGAGGAAGGTTCCCAAAGGCCAGCCCATCTTTGGCTGCAGCACCAGAGCTGGTCCAAGGGCCCCCTCAGTGTGTGTGTGTGTGTGTGTGTGTGTGTGTGTGTGTGTGTGTGTGTGTGTGTGTGTGTGTGTGTGTGTGTGTGTGTGTGTGTGTGTGTGTGTGTATGTGTGTGCCTACATGTTGGGGGAGCTTTGCGAGTTGGAAAAGGGGTAAACTTTTTACTATTAATTTAGTAATATGAATACATAGTGATACGTGATAGTAATTGAATAGAGTCTCTCATTCTCTCTCTCTCTCTCTCTCTCTCTCTCTTTCTCTCTCTTTCCTCCTCTCTCTCTCTCTTTCCTTGGTCACTCTCTGTCACTTTTACTCTCTCACTCTCTCTCTCTCTCTTCTCTCTCTCATGGAACACTAGGTCAAATTTAATTAAATCTTTAATATCCCTGCATAATAAAATGTCTAAGTGTCGGTCTTAGTGAAATATTGTATTTTCACCAGATTTCCGAAAGAAGAATCACTTCAGCAACGGTGGATTGCTGCACTGCGACGTAAAGATGATTATGTGCCATCTACATCAGCAGTGCTCTGCTCCGAGCATTTCGAAGAAAGTGTGGTAGATAGGACAGCAATTGCTTGTGTCCGGCTACGTGATGGTGCAGTTCCATCAATTTTTCCTGCCTTCCCTACATACTTGCAATGCAAGGGAAAGAAACGAAAACCCCCCAGCAACAGGACAAACCTCCAGAATAAACCGGAGCTACCTGAAGAACCATCTGTTGTTGTGCCCACTCCTATTTCTGTCTCCTGCATCCCTAACATCTCCTGACAAAGGTACACTGAAAAGGAAGTTGGAGGAGACTTAAGGAAAACTAGTTTCTTCCAGGAAAAAAAAAAAAATCAAAGTTTTGCTGCAGTCAAGGAGGTAATTGACAAAGAAAAATGCTAACTAAAATATGTGCTAGATGAGCTCAGGAAGCATCAATTGATGAGTGCCACCAGTGTGGATGTTTTAGAAACCTGTGCCAGTGGAGTGTCAGATTTACTGAAACGTCACTTAAGAAACATGATGATAAAACATTAAAAGAGAAATACACTCCTGAATTAAGAAGCTTTGCACTCACTCTTCACTTTTATTCGCCCAAGGCATACAGCTATATCAGAAAAGTATTTGATACTTGCCTTCCTCACCCATCCACACTTGCCAAGTGGTTTAGCACTGTGGATGGTAAGCCTGGATTTACTGAAAACTCATTTGCAGCCCTGACAACTCTGGTACAAGAAGAGAAGAAGGGGAAAAATGTAGCCTGTTGTCTGCCATTTGATGAAATGGCCTTAAGACAGCAAGTGGATTTTGACGGTAATCAGTATTATGGGCATATTGACATGGGTACTCAATTAGACGATGACACTCTGCCTTTGGCCAAAGAAGCATTAGTTTTTTTTATGCTGACAAGTCTGAACAGCAGTTGGAAGCAACCTGCTGCGTATTTTTTCGACAGCTTAAATGGCGAAGAGAGGAAAAACTTATTGTTACAATGTTTGACCAGACTTAACGACACTGGTGTTACAGTCGTGGCTGTCACTCTCATGATGGTCAGGCTGCAAACTTGGCAATGTTAAGGCTTTTGGGTGTTTGTGTGAACAGTGATGGAACAATTATTAGTTCTTTTTCTCATCCCGTGACAAATGAGCCTGTGTGTTTTTTTTCTTGAAGCATGTCACATGTTAAAACTTGTCCGAAACACGGCAGCAGAAATGTTTTTCAGGCGATTTGTTTCAGTGTCTTTCAACCAAGACTCAAGATGTATTTCAAACGTACAGTGTCGCAAACTTGTGCATGCCATACTGGAAACATTGGTTGGAAAAGAACTGTTGACGTCTATGTAGTCTCATATGTTTGATCAGGATCCCTTTTAGCGGGGGATCTTAAGTGCAGTATACGTGAAAATGCTGCAACATTTGATAAAAGCAAAAAAATTGATATGATATGTTTCTTCGTTCTCTGACGAATCGAATTAGCTATATATATACACGCATTATGACAACCGGAAGTGTGCGTTATGTCTCTTGAAAGTAGGTCACCAAACACCGCGACTTCTGTCACGTTGAAGAATACAAACATGCAGGTTTCTCAAGCACTTTTGAAGTTAGAACCTTGAAACTTGGTACATGGCAAGTATTTAACAAGATGTTGTCAAGCATGTCTCATTTAATCGCCTTTACAAAAGTCAAAGTCACATGAGCTATCAAAATGAATGGAAAATTGACATTTCTGTTCAACCTTTTTATTTTATTTTTTTTAATTGGTGAGTGACTGATCTGTGAGAGTTATGATATATATGTTAATATGAAACACAACAGGAAAATATACATTATCACACTTATTATTGCTTTAGTTAACCAAATAATGTCATCAAATCACTTAGGTTTTTTTTTTTTTTTGTGTGGGGTTTTTTTTACCCTCCTCTGTCCCCGCCTCTTTACGTATTGTTCTTTCGTTCTTTTTTGTTGGGCGTCTCTCCTGTTTTTTTTTTTTTTCTCTTCTTCTTCTTTTATTTCTTCTTTTTTTTTTTTTTTTCTTTTTTTTTGTGTGCCTTTTTTTTTTTTTTTTTTTTTTTGGTAACTCTTCAGCATAGGGAAAAAAACAAACCAACCGAACAAAAAAAAAAAATCCAAAAAACAAATAAAACACATTATTTTCTTTCTCACCACATTCACCCTTCATGGACAATCACATTTTCTTTGGACATTTTTTCTGAACGTTACAATTACTCTCCCTTCCTTTCCCCATTTCATCCATCATGGACATCAAAAATCACTTAGTTAATTATTGGGGAAAACAGTTAGGCTACATTCAAAGCACAGACAAGATTACACAGTAGCTGAGGTATAGTTGTTCTGGTTTCTTGGGTGAGCCTTGAACACAAGTCACTCACAGTCTCCAGCACAGTTGCACAATAATGTGCACTGCAACCTGGCTTTCTTGCACTTGCACCAGTGACGACAGCCCTTTACACAACCACATTTGATAAGTTCACTGCACGAGTGTGATGCCTGAGGCAGAGTGCTCCACACTGGTGTCCATGGCTGACTCTCAGAGGAGGGCGCTTGAGATGTCTTATTCTGGAGTTTTTGCCATCCCCACTGGGAAGGACTTGGAAGAGATGGAGATTTCTCCAGACACATTCCCCAAACATGCCCACTTTGATATGCAGCTCGAAGTACGTGTTGTTTCAGAGCTGCTGCTGTAGGGGGAATGCTTTCCAGGGAACGACAGCACCTGGAAAAGAGGTCTTTCCTTGTCAAGTTGACGCAGCGTAGGGTGCTGGTCTTGTCATACAGAAGCACCACGTAGCGTTCAAGGGTTCTCATGAAGTGATCATCCACAGCGTTTGGTGCTTTTGATAAGGAGAAGAAGACATCAGTGATCTTGGGGAATGTCCTCCAAATTTCCCATGCTGTCTTCTTTCCTCGCCCAGCAAAAAACGACACTGTATCACACCCAGTGAATGCATGGAAGAGAACAGCAGTACTGTAGATACTGTCTCTCCAAGACTCTTGCAAATAGAGTGTACTGAAATGTGACGAAAGTGTTTGCCTACTCCAAATGCAATCCAGAATTCTGAAGCAGATATCTGAGCAGCATGTGCAGCAAGGACGACTACATCAGTGTCCGTTGTTCTGATCATCACCTTCTTGAATCCTTGAGTCACGCAGTGCTTTACATGCAACAGCAGTCGTCCATCAGCTTTCTTTTTGTGTGCAGGGCTGCAACTCAGAAATGTCGATCTCAGAAGATGTGAGCACATTGCTGTTGCATGTGCTGATGATGACTTTCCCAGGGACATTGGTCTCTGCAAGAATGTGACCAAAAAGAAAAGAGCTCTTCCTTGTTCTTGTCAAGCCGAAGGAAACCTTGCCAGTTTCCAGGTATGAGAGCTTCACCCCACAACTCTTCTTCACTGGCCTGAACCTCTCTTTACTCTCGTTGCAGCCTTCAGGCTGTCTTCCAGATATACATCCCATACAACATCTACTCTGCTGACCTGCTGCAGTTGCCTAAGAACGTATGGCATAAAGACAGACTGTGCATATTCATGGAAGGTTTTGGACAGTTTTGGATGCAACATTTGCACAACAGCTGCTCCATCAAGTACAAGTGCATCAATTGATGGTGTTGATGTAAACTTGCTATCTCTTCCAGCTGACTCGGCTTCAGGCAGGATGTCGGCAGCAAGTTCGTCCATCAAATCTGAGGAGAAAGCTCCCACATCTGGATTGTTTGAATCAAACCAGTCAAACGGAATTTCAACGTCAAGCAAGTCGTCTGGAATGGGGAGCATCTTGTCGTTTCCCAACTCTTCCACAGGTTGATGGAGTATGTCTTCCAGCTGAGCAGCAGCAACAGCAGCAGCAGATGATGATGATGATGATGAGTCAACGTGGCTTGGGGCATCTTTTGTCATTAGACATGTCAGAAGATCGGCTTTGTTTCCTGATCTTGTCTCACCCAGTTTGGCTAGAGATGGGCGCCAGGGCTGATTTTCGTGCATGAAGAAGTTGTCCAGGTCTCCATCTCTAGACTGGCAAGAAATGTAGAGACGGGAAAACAGAGTACAGTCATCCTTCAGTGCACTCAAACTGGTCTTCTGGCTGGAAGCGTTTTTACTTGGTCTAGAGAACAGGGGAAGTTTGTTTTTTTCTTGATTCCGTCACTGAGCAGGGCTGAACCTTTCACTAACCTGTCTTTTACGAGATCGTCGTACTGACTCTTCCCAATGTTAGCAATGGAGTACACAGTTTCAACCACTTCTTGTGGCATAATGTCTTTAGTGTCAAGTGCAACAAGATGTTCTGTTTCCTCTGAAAACGGGTTCCCAAGTTCCTCGAATGCTTTGACAAGTTCTAAGACGTCATGTCGGAAAGTCTCTTGAAGACCAGGTTGTTGGTCGTGGTGGTCTTCAACACGTGCATTGCTGGGAAAGACGTGTGCTTCAAAGTCATCAATGATCCTGCTGATTTCAGGCCCGCCGATCATCCAGCGTTTCAGTGCGTGGGGGGTTGTTGAAAAGGCCCACTGCACCGCCTTTCACCCTTGACCAGGGCATTACATTGTTCATGCGCCTGGTCAAGAGCAATAGATGAAAACTTCCTGCTGGTCTTGTTCACAACAAATCTGCCAGCCTGAAACTGCTCCAAAATGTCTGGATGCTGCATATCAAGGAGGCTGAGATCTCGCACATGGACTGACAGCCATCTAGCATAATGTACATGGTCCAGTGCAAAAAAACCACAGAAGGAGAACACAAAGAATCTGTACGTACTTAGTGAAGTCACCTGTGCGGAAAGAGTTGACAAGTTGCAGGACATGTAACTCGAGGTGAAGAACAAGCGCCCAGAATGCAAACTGCGGTCGTTTCTCATCCTTGCTTTGCTTTCTTGTGCTCCAGTCTTGGAATGTGAGAGAATCCCCATCACATGACTACGTAATCAGAATAGGCCTTGTGCTGGAGAATGTAGAGGGCAGCTGCAGTAATTTGGTGTGCTTGTCTTGTTCTTGTCAAATGGGAAACAGTGAGAAACGACTCCGCAATTCCAGATGACGCAAATCCAGAATTAACAATCGTGTTTGTCCACCCACTGCCACTCAAACAGTCTCCAAGAACTTTCAAAGCTGTCTGTTCAATGTGAAGTCCATCGAACATTATGAAGAATTTGTCCTCTCCATGTGTTGCATGGAACGTCCATTGAAGCTGTTTGGCAATAGCAAAGAGGGGCTGGTCCATGACCATCACTGGGGTTTGACCTGGATTCAGGTGGTCAGTAGCATCTTTGACCACTGTCATGGCATGTTTTGTCATGGCTGGAGAGTGAGCGTTCTCCAGAAACAGTGGCATGAGGGAAATGTTGCTGACAGAGTTACACTGTTGACTGCGTTCAGCATGAAAAGCAGACCATGATACCGAATTACCCACACTCACTGCTGTCCTCTTCTTCACAGATCTTCTTGATGTTTTCGACCCAGAGAACCTCGTCTTCACTGTTCTGTACTGCTGTGGTGAGATCACAGGCTGCAGCCTTGCCTCTGTTGGTGGTGCAGTATATTCTTCTGTGGAGAGTTCCACTGGAAGAACATCAGTGTAACGCACAGGGAGTGGAGCAATAGTTCTGTTTCCTTGAACACGCTGATCAATCAAGGGGATGCACTGATCACCACTATGATCGTTCACTGGGGGGGCAGGCTGGAGGAGAGAGATGCTCGTTCCGTGGAATGCTTCACGCGAACTTGTTGAGGAAGGATTATGATCAATGTTGTCCACAGCACCGATAGTGAATTCATTACAGTACATTCTTTGTGGTATCACAACCCCATCTCTCTCAAATTTCTGTATAACACTGTTAGTAATGTCTGAGGAAATCTCACGGACCCTCTTGTACGATATGCACATCCCAAGGCTGTGCAAAGTCGATGAGGCTCTTACTTCTGGTTTCTGAGTGGATTTTCAGGCCAAGGTAGATCTGCTGTGGGGTCTCTCTCTGTCTGCTGTGTCGAGAAGTAGCTCCAAGATTTGAAGATTTCTTGAAGTTAAAAGAAAGTAGCTGTGCGATCGTCAAAACTGCCTGCCTGTTTGGCTGATTGTCCTCTTCCATGCCACCGCGCCCATTCAATATCATACCAACAAATGTTTGTAGAAGCAATGGTACAGCAGCGTCCTGACATCCACTTCCAACTTCCCATTGAAAGAATGATCCGTCTTGGCTAGTTCACGTCTGATGTGTTGAGCAGCCTTGACTAACTCCAGAGCATCAGAGTCGTAGGAACATGCTTTCTGAATAGCGTCACCAACATCTTTGTCAAATATCAGAACATACCCTCTACCTTGCTGTGTAGCAATCAGATCGGGAATGGCAGATAAAAGTTTGTTACGCAGCCGAGTGGAATGCACGTCAGTGTCTTCAGCTCCAAGTTCATATAAGCGAGATGTATACAGTTTTACCAACTGTGGCATGCTGAACACAGCTGCAGTGGTATCGTTCTCGCGGTAACTCTCGACATAAGCGACCAGCTCTGCAAAAGCCAATGCTTGTATTTGCTCATCTTTGCTCTGGGTGGATGAGTCTATGCTGTTTGCACGCCTGTAGAATGTAATCAAGCAGGTAGCATGATACATGGCTTCTGTTGCAATCATATCGCCAGCAGACAGTTTTGCCAGGATACTGTGGTCTTTGAGCAGTTCTGCATACTGGGTCACTTTGGAGTGCACACTCCATGTCATCACCTGATGTGTTTTACCTTCAGACTTGCCACAAAAGAAAAACACATTTTTGTGTCAGGTTCATGCAGATCAGGAGGCTTTTCATGAGTTCGCCTTGTTTTCACATGCCATTTGGCCGAGTGGCGACGAAATGTCATTTCAAATCCGCCTCCTTCATCCAGACAAGAGATGTCAACAGAAATGTTAGGCTGTTCCTGGATTTGTTGAAATCCTTGGAGAACCTCACCCACGTATTGGTACCCAATGCCAGCTTTGTCTCCTGGACACTGGGGACCATTCTTTTGGGTATAGGGTGTGTACTCTTGAGACAAGCACAGAGAGGTCCCAGTTAATTTTTACGGTTCCTTGATTGTCACTGCTTGCAGAGCTGGAAGAGGGTTGTTCACTGTCACAGTTGTCAATATGGCGATGTGCTCATTTCCGAGATCCACCTGCAAATAAAAACAATGATAGCAATGAATGTTATGGTCTAATCTAAAAAAAAAAAAAAAGTGTTCATTTCAACAGCATTTATCAATACACAACCGTGTCCATGAAAAGGAAAAACATAAAAAAGATCTCCCACTCCCCAGCCTTTGGGTGGTAAATGGCTAAGCGCCTAGGATCAGACAACATCACGATCCCGTGTATGCCATATTGCGGTATGCACGTTAAAGATCCCACGGTAACATTTGGCTCGTTTACCCTGGCAAAATTTGGATACAAAAAAGTAAATGTAGTTTAAAGAACACACCACATACCCATATGCGTTGGATTTGGACAAATATTGTAAGCAATGCGATGCGCCTAACCTGCAGCACCTTTGCACGCCCATGAATGTGTCAAGTCAGTGAGTAATTGCGCATGAATGCAGTGCATGAAAATCCGACCCATATGGCATCTAGGTATTGAAATTGTAAAGCGCCTTGAGCAGATGCCTGACGACTGGAATCGCGCTATAGAAATGTTGTCTTTGTTATTATTATTATTTTTTTTTGTTTCAACATTTCTTTTTAATTCATTTTTAACAACATGTTTATAAGTACAAACAAAAAACATACAAACATATGCACAGTGAAAAAAATGTCATTTCTATTACAAAAAAGATAATACAGACATTTATTATTATTATTTATTATTATTATTATTATTATTATTATTACAGATACATTGTGGCATGTAATTGTAATTATTTTCAAATAAAATTTTAAATGTGAATGAAGCATGTGAAGTCAGGTCTTAATTGTGATTTTACTGTTTACTTACTTGCCATTTTGCTGACAACTGCCGGTTTTCTGAAGTGCCTTCCCAAAAGTAAAGAGATTCATCTGTTGCCCACTCTGCGAATCAAAATAACATACAGGTTTCCCAGCAGTCAAGTATAAGAAGACGTCGCCAGCACGTTCCTCTGTACGCGCGAAGCGATGCACGTGTGGAAACTGACACGGCGGGGTCAAATTTTTACTGAGCGTAGAGAGGGGGCGAGGTCAGACACCAAGTATATAAACATCCGCGATGCAGGCGGATGCGGTACAGACAGCCCTGTCGTCAACAGCCAACCTCTTTCACCTTTGATTAATTATAGCGGGACACTGAACAGACTCAGCTCGTGTATATGAAGATATATCTGAAGAGAAAAAAAATGCTGAACACGATGGTGTATTTTGTTTGCTTTTAACACGACCTGCAGCTTTAGAATCTACGACTCTATACTACTTGAATAGTCAGGTTGTGCTTCTTATGAAAGCTACTGTGGAAACATATTTGCAAGTGAGATACTATTATGCTGGCAGGAAATACACTTTAGATCTGAAACAAAACCTGAAATGTAAAAGCAGACAAGTTTACAACAAGCTGGTTTTATTTTCTGGCCAATAACTTCACTGGTGAGTAATTGTGTTAAATGACTTCTTCTTGTTTTTGTTTGTTTGTATTGCTCAGCCAGTAATAATATTTCATATACTCGAGCTGTTGCGAGACACAGAGAGAGAGAGAGAGAGAGAGAGAGAGAGAGAGAGAGAGAGAGAGAGAGAGAGTTGCAAAATTTCACCATCGTTATCAGTAAACTTTCACTAGGATTCGCTATGTATTTATTGAAACTCGGACTGTTTTGCCAAATGCAGACTGGGAGATTTTGACCTCAGGCTTAGCAAAAATCCGTCTGAAACGTCATACGGGAAACGTGGGCTGAGGGAAAAGAGCATGCAATGGGTTCGTTTACATAGATCTAGCCGTCTAAACAATGGTACAAACAGAAAAACCCTACTCCTTCACCTCTCAGTGACTAACATCATAAGACAAAAGACACCCCCCCCCCCCCCACCCCACCATACAGACATTTCTCTTTAAATGAGCAAAGCCAATAAATCCTGTTTTTCTGTTACTTGATATGAGCCAGTGACAAAAGGTCGTGCAAGAAATGGGACTTGGGTACAGAATTTCAAAACTTGGAACGGGTAAAAAAAATGTCTGTAATTCTTGAAAGTTACATCTTTCACATGCATGAAAACAGAATGAAAAAGATAACTTGTATTATTCTTTTTCTGATGACATGAAAAATATCAGATCACCCAGTGATAAATCAGTTGTGTTGCTGGACATGAAAAATGTTTGTAACGGTACAGTAATGCCAGACCAAGGGTTGTGAAACTGGGGCTTTCTGGAACACTGGATGATATTACTAAGATGATGTTAAAAGTCAGCAGTTCTGTCAATTGTAAGTGAAGAATGAGGTAGAGTTTTCATGTCCGTCATCACGTCTGACACCAGCTCCTGTTTGTACATTATGGTGTATTATGTAAACATCCATTACAGCTGCTAAGGAACATAAAACAAGTCAGCTGCTCATTTCAAAGAAAAAGTAAGCATGCACAAGCAGTCAGTGTATCTTTTGTTCATTTAATTCTTGAATTAATGGACAAGGGTCAGTTGTAACACTTTCCTGTATGGACATAAAAAGAATAGTGGATCTTTTTTTTACAACAGTAAGTATAAATGCAATAAAAACATGAATAAGATCAGTTTCAAAAGCAAACAGGATGGTCAAACCATACTTAGTTATTCATTTTTAAGTCGATCAAATATGAAAAATAGAAGGGAGAATCCCTTATACAGGTGCTTTGGTGATATGAGCCACTGCAGTCCACATGTTTGCAGAAAACCATAAGTGCTCATTGAACAACTTGATACTGAATTTTAAACAGATCAGTTCATAAACAATCAAGAAAGCTTTGCACAATGCTACAGTCTGACTGACACTGACACAAAAGTTTACAAGGTTTACAAAGCAAATTGGAAAAGACAGCCTCACGGGAACTGTATCGTGTAATGTACATATATGTAGTCAAATATATCATTCAGCATAATAAATCATTATATTTTTTTTTTTGTTTTATCTTTAAGCGCTACAAATCATCCAGTTAGGCCATATTTTTGCTTCGTTTCTGCTTTCTCCTATAACGTTTAATTCTCTTCCCATCCCCCTTTTGGATTCTTTCCATTTCTTTTATTACACTTTTGTTTCTTTCTACTTTCTCCTTATAACATTTAATTCTCTTTCCACCCCCCTTTGTGGATTCTCTCCATTTCTTTTATTACACTATGTGATCTCTCTCTCTCTCATCTCTCTCTCTCTAAAAAAAAAAGGTCATTCAAAATGTCTTCAATCACCAATCTCTGTGTGACGGGACATTAAATTAAAATGTGTGTGTGTGTGTGTGTGTGTGTGTGTGTGTGTGTGTGTGTGTGTGTGTGTGTGTGTGTGTGTGTGTGTGTGTGTGTGTGTGTGTGTGTGTGTGTGTGTGTGTGTGTGTGTGTGTGTTTCTGTGGTGGGGGTGGGAGTGGCTTATGGATGGACTGAAATATTACTCCAGGAGTTTCAGTTGAATGAGATATTTAAAAAAGATAATGATAATGATAAACACACACAGAACGCCTTGAATCTGATTTCAAATTAAAACTGTATTTTTAGACTTGATCAGTCATTCTAGTAGTAATAGCAGTTAAACTTATATCAAACTCTTACTTTTCACTCAACTTTATGCATTATATGATATAACATCTTTCATGAAATGATACATTTTGAACAACACAATGCTAGAATTTTAGGAAAATATTCACACAACCGACCGTGAGTTTACAATATTGAAGTAACTGACCATTGAGACGCCCCCTCTATCACGGTCCGCAACGTCATAAAGCATAAGAATAACCAAATCTAATTTGTATCGGCTTGTGATCGTTTTACTTTCTTACACGTAAACGTAAGTGTCAGATGTGATTTCTGGCATTTCCTCGGTGGGGACAGTAGTAACAGCAGAACTGACGGAAATTCAAATGAAGTGATGGGAAACGAAGCCGCCTACTACGTAACGGTTGGCACTTTTCGTGTTCAGCAGTGTTTCGCACATATCTTGAAGGCAGTTAGCATTCACCACGAGGCCAATCAGAAATGGTTTTCATTATATTTTGCGCATGTGTGATTCTAAGTGTCAGTTGTGTCGAGGTAAACATTGGTGGCTATGAATAAACGTTTACTGATTCTTCGCCTTTCTGACATCGTCTGCTCCTGGTTTTGTGTCCGTTGAAGAACACGTGACCCGGCGAACGGATACAAATTGCAGATGGCTGGCTGAAAAGCAGTGCGGTATATTTTTTATCCCCAAAAGGTCGGCGATGTCGATCGGACATGAGCCCAGTGCACGGTAATTTGTTCTGTTTTTGAAAAATATGCTGACCAAACCGCTAAATCAGTGGATTTACTGTGTCAATGACACACCTCGGTTTGAAGAATACGAAACGTTTGATCGGACCCGGTAAAACAGAAAGCAGTAGCGAGATGTTAAAAGGGCATGTCTCCGGGACATGACGAACCACATCCGACCAAGTATTCTTTTGGATTCGACTCAGACTTCACTAAAGAGCAAGTGATGTGGTTTCAGGACAAAACCTTGACGAAAATGTAGTTTTATCATTTTCATGTGTTCAAGTTTTCGTTACGATTCTGCAAAGGCTGTAGGGACATGTTGTTTGCGGTATATCGGCGGATGTCCCATTTCAGCATGGCCGATTTTGGCTGTTTTTTTTTTTCAAATAAAAATCAGTTGTATCGACACGATCCAGTATATCTCCCTGATATTGTGGCAGTTATCTCTTTAAGATACAAGCAACAAAAATACACCCAAACAAAGTGGGAAAAAATGTTTTGGATAGTTTATTTCTCCAATCAAACACACAAGGGTATGACGTTTTGTCACTGTCTCATATAATCTTTGGCTTTTGACGAAAAATCCAGTACTTTTTCAATATTTTTCTCACTGAGAGGCGTCTTCCAGTTACATGCTTTTAAATTTCTGGAGTTCAAGATGTCAAAAAGAGCGTTGAAAATTTTTATAAAATTTATTCTCTTCACACCCTTCAAACTCTTCAAATCCTTCTTTCAGGCAAAAGGACAGGATGTTGCAACAGATTCACTGAGAGTCTGTGCCACAAGCTTCACATTCATTTTCTTTTTTTGCCATTGAATATGGGCAGAACTCAATTTATTGCCAGTATGTAAGCCTTCGGTTTCTTGAATCTTTTCCAAAGAAACAACATACTGCCAATTTACAACACGTGAACCTGTCCACAAAGAACCTTTTGAACCCAACGTGTTTCGGACAAGTTTTAAACATGTGACATGCATCAAGAAAAAAAACACACAGGCTCATTTGTCACAGGATGAGAAAAAGAACTAATAATTATTCCATCACCCAAAAACCTTAACATTGCCAAGTTTGCAGCCTGACCATCATGAGTGACAGCCACGACTGTAACACCAGTGTCGTTAAGTCTGGTCAAACATTGTAACAATAAGTTTTTCCTCTCTTCGCCATTTAAGCTGTCGATGAAAAAATACGCAACAGGTAGCTTCCAACTGCTGTTTAGACTTGTCAGCATAAAAAACTAATGCTTCTTTGGCCAAAGGCAGAGTGTCATCGTCCAATTGAGTACCCATCGTCCAATTGAGTGCCCATAATACTGATTACCGTCAAAATCCACTTGCTGTCTTATGGCCATTTCATCAAATGACAGGCAACAGACTACATTTTTCCCCTTCGTCTTCTCTTCTTGTACCAGAGTTGTCAGGGCTGCAAATGAGTTTTCAGTAAATCCAGGCTTACCATCCACAGTGCTAAACCACTTGGCAAGTGTGGATGGGTGAGGAAGGCAAGTATCAAATACTTTTCTGATATAGTTGTATGCCTTGGGCGAATAAAAGTGAAGAGTGAGTGCAAAGCTTCTAAATTCAGGAGTGTATTTCTATTTTAATGTTTTATCATCATGTTTCTTAAGTTGACGTTTCACTAAGACAGAGACTTAGACATTTTATTACGCAGGGATATTAAGATTTAATTTAATTTTGACCTAGTGTTCCATGAGAGAGAAAGAGACAGAGTGAGTGAGAGAGTGAAGTGACAGAGAGAGAGAGCAAGTAAAGAGAGAGAGAGAGAGTGAGGAAAGAGACAGAGAGAAAGAGAGAGAGAGAGAAAGAGAATGAGAGAGACTCACTTCAATTACTATTGCGTATCACTATGTATTCATAGTACTAAATTAATAGTTAAAAGTTTACCCCTCTTCCAACTCGCAAAGCTCCCCCAACATGTAGGCACACACACACACACACACACACACACACACACATACACACACACACACACACACAGAAAAAAAAAAAACACGCACACACACACAAAACACACACACACACACACACACACACACACACTGAGGGGGCCCTTGCACCGGCTCTGGTGCTGCAGCCAAAGATGGGCTGGCCTTTGTGAACCTTCCTCAACGCGGCCAGCCGTCACATCCCTTTGGCTGAGAGAGTGGGGATGTACCGTGGGCAAGGCTCCTCCACTACAATCAAACTTTCGCCCATCCTGCCAGAATAGCATCTGCCCCCTCTGCTATCTGGCCATCACAGTCGAAAACAACTGACTGACTGACTGGCATCGCGCATCGGCTAAGGCCTAGATCTACGTGCGGTACATTCTTGACACAAGTCGCAGCGTCAGCACAGGCTCAATGTCTCACTCTGTCACAGTTGACTGACACCTTGTTGCCCTATGACTCTGACCTGACCTGACCTGACCAAACGGCCTCTGTGTGTACCAAACAGTCGTAGCACTAACCCCATAATCATAATGAAAGACTCTCTAGCCTAGTCAGGAAAGCATTATAAGTCTACCTCAATACCAAATTTCTTCTCTCTGTATTCTAGAATGATTTCAAACCTCAGAATGCTTTCGTGCAACCCGGCCCAGATGAACAATCCCGACACCACTATATCTGACAGTTAGATCTAATCGATTGATATTTACATTCACTCATGATCAGCAACAATGGCAACATTACTTACCTGTGAAAAGTTATGCCTCGTTTCCTATCACGATCAGGTCTGTTCGTGCACCAGAACGCACAGCAGCTAGGCATCTTCGCAGCTTTGTTTTGGGTTAACCAAGATGGCGCCTCTAGAATGTTTGGCTTCAAAGAAATGACGTCATTCTAATTCCTCCTATCAAATCTCCTTGGATAGGCCCAAAACTGTGGCCGTGTTCAGTTTTGCGACTGTGGACGCAAACTGCGTCACGACGCAATGCGTCATTTATATTAAGCTGAGTTTGTCTGTAGTGTAGTGTTTCGATGTTCAGTTTTGCGTCTGTGGAGCAAATTGCAAAACGACTTAATGCAATGGTGCCGATCCGCCTAAAACTGTGGCCGTGTAGTGTTCCGATGTTCAATTTTGTGTCTGTGGACGCAAATTGCGTCACGACGCAATGCATTACATAATCGCCGACCCGACGTTGGTGTCTGTAGGACACCAAGGATATTTGATACCATATTTGGTGCCAATCGGCCTAAAACTGTGGCTGTGTAGTGTTCCGATGTTCAGTTTTGCGTCTGTGGGCGCAAATTGCGTCACGACGCAATGCGTCACGTGATCACCGACCCAACGTTGCTGTTTGTAAGATAACATGCATACTTGACACCAAATTTGGTGGCGATCGGCCCAAAACTGTGGCCGTGTAGTGTTCCGATGTCCAGTTTTTTGCGTCTGTGGACGCAAACTGCGTCACGACGCAATGCGTCACGTGATCGCCGACCCAACGTTGCTGTTTGTAGGACACAAAGGATACTTGATACTAAATTTGGTGGCAATCGGCCCAAAACTGTGGCCGTGTATAAGCGAACAGACAGACAAACTCAGCTTTTACTTTTATATAATATAATATATGATATGATATGATATGATATGATATGATATGATATAATATGATATAATATAATATATCTGTTAACATGAGGTACCTCCTTTTAACAGAAGTTGCTGCCCAGGAGGTTGAGCTAAAACAGGTTTAAAACGAAGGATTAAAAACCTACAGATCTGTTTCAAGCTAAAAGCTCTCCTCAGGGTACAAACTGGGCGCACCACCGGTGTTATATAGTGTGTTTGTGGGCGCGTGAGCACTGTGCGCGTGGCACGTGGCCTGTAGTTTTTTTTTTATTTTTTTGGGGCGCGTTCAGGGGGGACGTGTCAGGGGATGGTGCATTGATAAAGATTTCCATTTATGCCTGCAATTGTTTATCATTTCTACTTTAGAGTTCAGAGATGCTAGATGGGGTTTACATAATATCAGCCACTTTTCTGTAGTGCATAGATTGCATTTTTTAGAAATGTTGTTGTATGGTGTTGCTCTTTTTATAATTTTCCATGATATGTTATAATCTATTTTCTTATCTTTAAGCTTCCAAATATATTTGCTTAATTCTGTTTGGTTTTTATATTTTTCCTGCTTGAAAGACTGTGGTTTGCATATCTGGTTTTTTAAAACGGTTAGCCTGATCCCCTATGTATGTTTCTTTATCACTGTCCGTTGTTACTGTAGCTTGGTACACAATATTATTGTAGAGACATTTATTATTCAGAGGGCACTGGTCCTTTTTAGTGCAATTACAAGATGTCCTTTCGTCACCCTCTCTCTCTCTCTCTCTATATATATAAAAACAGTCAAAGTAGATAAAAATCCAAACAAACAAGATTAAAATATCCCAAATTTTCGGCTTTAATCGCCTTCGTCAGGGGTAACAGACTGTGGCAGTAAAACGCTCGCATTCTCCACCCTAAGATCCTGAACACGAATCACGAACGTACGCAGCAGGCACCTTAATAAAAATGTTTAACTTTAAAATAAAAACGTTGAGTATAAAACATTTCATCAATAAGAAACATAAACTTAGGATGGGAGTATATATATATATATATATATATATATATATAATGTTTAACTGCTTTATTTGCCTTCGTCAGCACATGACATCCTCCCTGAGTGCCAACAGGTAAGGTAGTATATAGTTATATATATATATATATATATATATATATATATATATATATATAATACTGCTAAAACGCCTAATAAAAATCTTAAGGTGCTCAACCCCTTGGGGAGCAACATCTGTTAAAAATAGTATGATAAAAGGAAGTTTTAAAAATCAACAGATCTGTTTCGAGCCAGCGCTCTCGTCAGGATGGTTTTGGGGCGCCTACTGCCGGTGTTATATGGCCTGATGTCACTGTTTGCACGTGCGGATTGGCTGCACGTATTGTTCGGTTTTTTTTTGGGGGTTGTTTACAGTTCAGGGTGCGTTTGCTGACAACGATTTCCATTTGTGCCAGTTGTTTACTATTTCTACTTTAGTATTTAGGGTTGCTAAGTATGGTTTGCATAGTATTAACCATTTTTCTGTTGAACATAGGTTGCATCTTTTTGAAATGTTGTTGTATGGTGATGCCCTTTTTATGATTTTCCAGGATATGTTATAGTTTTTTTTTTTTTGTCTTTAAGTCTCCAAATATATTTGCTCAGTTTCTGTTTGGTTTTTGTATTTTTCTTTGTTGAATGACTGTTTTTATGGTTTGCGTATCTGGTTTTGAAGTGATTTTCAGTGATCCCTATGTATGTTTCTTTTTCATTTTCTGATGTCACAGTGGCTTGGTATACAATGTTGATAACAAGAGGCATTTGTTGCTTAAGGGACACTGTTCTTTTTTAGCACAATTGCAGGATTTCCTTTCTTCACCCTTCTTTGCTGTGTTGCTTTTCATTTTGTTGGATGAATCAATTATATTTTTAAGGTTAGGCATGCATGAATATGATAGTTTGATGGTGTTCTTGTTGAATATTTTGGACAATTTTGTGTTTTTGGGAAGGATGCTGTCAAAATTTTGAAAAATTCTTTTCCTACGTTTTTGTTTTTACTCGTCCATCATATGGAGGGTTGTACCATGTGTTTTTTTCCTTTTCCTGCTTTTTTTGTTTTTGTTCATGTTGTTATCTGGGTTGTATTGTAGTTTGTAGCTGTAACCACTTTTTTGCAATGCCTCTTGGTATTCTGCTGCTGCATTGTTGAATACTCTTTCATTATGTGACAGATTAGATAATCTCTTGTTTATGCCATTGGGTATGGTTTTTAGTATAGCATCATTAAAAAATGAAACAAATACAAAATGATAAAAATATTCGTGAAGGCTGACAAAACCAGTAATTACTACTACAAAATGGAACCAAACGTACTCACAACTTCTTGATAAAAACATTCAGAAAAACTACAAAAAAGCTGATAAAACCATACACAACAACATCCAAAAAAAAAAGAAAAAGAACTCGTACACCACATGGATCTAGGTGACAGGGTGGAAACAACTGCAATAAAAGAAGCCTTCATAACCCTTAAAGACCATAAACCCAATTTCCACAACAACCCAACATGTAGACTAATAAACCCATCTAAATCTGAACTGGGCAAAATAAGTAAGAAAATCTTAGAAAAAGCCATAAAAAACATAAAATCAAACACTGAATACAACCTCTGGAAGAACACATATGAGTTTATCAATGGTTCAAAAACCTAACAAACAGAAGAACACAGTATTCATCACATTCGACATAGTAGACTTCTACCCATCCATAGACGAAGAGCTACTCACTAAAGCTCTGAAATTTGCTAATAAACACACAGACATAACAGGGTCAGAAATGGAAATCATTTTCCACACCAAGAAACTTTACTCTACAGCAGAAATGATACATGGATCAAGAAAAAACGAAAAAAAACTCAACATTTGATGTGACCATGGGATCGTATGACGGTGCCGAAACATGCGAACTAGTCGGACTGTTTATACTATCCAACATCCAAAAGCAACTCGGAAAACAAGTCGGACTGTACAGAGACGACGGCCTCGCCGCGCTAAACAACAATCCAAGAACCATTGAAAAACAGAAAAAAGAACTATGCAAAATTTTCCAAAACCATAACTTAAAAATCACCATCGAAGCAAACAAAAAGGTAGTGAACTACTTAGACATAACACTTGACCTCAACAACCACATATATAAACCATACAAGAAACCTAATGACACACCCATTTATGTAAACATCAATAGCAACCACACCCACCATCTATACTAAAAACCATACCCAATGGCATAAACAAGAGATTATCTAATCTGTCACATAATGAAAGAGTATTCAACAATGCAGCAGCAGAATACCAAGAGGCATTGCAAAAAAAGTGGTTACAGCTACAAACTACATACACAACCCAGATAACAACATGAACAAAAAAAAAAAAAGCAGGAAAAGGAAAATCACATGGTACAACCCTCCATATGATGGACGAGTAAAACAAACGTAGGAAAAGAATTTTTTCAAAATTTTGACAGCATCCTTCCCAAAAGAACACAAATTGTCCAAAATATTCAACAAGAACACCATCAAACTATCATATTCATGCATGCCTAACCTTAAAAATATAATTGATTCATCCAACAAAATGAAAAGCAACACAGCAAAGAAGGGTGAAGAAGGAAATCCTGCAATTGTGCTAAAAAAGAACAGTGTCCCCTTAAGCAACAATGCCTCTATAACAACATTGTATACCAAGCCACTGTGACATCAGAAAATGAAAAAGAAACATACATAGGGATCACTGAAAATCACTTCAAAACCAGATACGCAAACCATAAACAGTCATTCAACAAAGAAAAATACAAAAACCAAACAGAACTGAGCAAATATATTTGGAGACTTAAAGACAAAAAAATAAACTATAACATATCCTGGAAAATCATAAAAAGGGCATCACCATATACACAACATTTCAAAAAGATGCACCTATGTTCAACAGAAAAATGGTTAATACTATGCAAACCATACTTAGCAACCCTAAATACTAAAGTAGAAAAATAGTAAACAACTGCAGGCACAAATGGAAATCGTTGTCAGCAAACGCACCCTGAACTGTAAACAACCCCAAAAAAACCGAACAATACGTGCAGCCAATCCGCACGTGCAAAGTGACATCAGGCCATATAACACCGGTTCTTCTTTGTGTTCGTGTATGCGTGCGTGCGTGCGTGCATGCATGTGTATGTGTATTTGCTCCCAGTGTCTCCGCCGTGTGGAGAGAGGCATTTAGTCAGTACATTTGAAGAAGAACAGAAATAAATGGATATAGGTGCCAGTTATTGCTATCAATTACTGCTAAGACTTGTCAAATGAACTCCGTTTGGGGAAAAAAAAAAGTGTAACTGGTGAGTAGTCCTGCAGACTGTCTGTCTTGTGTGAACGTGGCTTTTCATCTTCTTCTGTTTTAATGTTGGAGATGTATGTGGTCTGGAAAAACAGTCACGGCCTCTTGTGTGTCTGGCAGCTGCACTTTCAGGGTGGACAGGCAGACTGGTTGCCTTCTTCTCTCTCTCTCTCTCTCTCTCTCTCTCTCTCCCTAACATTTTTAAATTCAAGCACTGCATCCCGCTTGATTGACCGATGTGAAGGGATAGTGTTTCACATAACATCAATGATATGACGACCTTTATTGGAAGCTAATCCCTGGGGCGGGAGATTTTTTTCTACTTCTCATTTTTAGGGGATAGAGTGAAAGGCGGGGTGTGGTGGGGGGAACAGGGGAGTTGGGGGTGGTAGGTAAGTGTGGAGGGTAGTATGAACTGAGTTAAAAGCCTTTCTAGATAATAGAAAGCCTGACATAAAATATTAGTTCTTGGAACATCAGGACGGTGGGAAGTGTTGATGGACACAGAGTCAGTGTCAGACAAAGTTATTGCTTTTTTATATAGTGAAATGGGGATATGTTGTGAGTCAGCGATCAAATTTCGACCTAACCAGAGAAAAAAAAACAATTCACTCAAGAAAATACACTGGTATCAACGCCATTGATTAAAATCACTCATTAAGGCAGAGAAATAAACACGCCTGGCTGGAGTGTCAAGCAGAGCAGACAGATAAAAAGAACTCTCATATTGATCCGTCTACAACATCTCAGCTGACAAAGAAATATCTGGCAATTTGACTTCACACAAACACATTAAGCATAGCCTCCATTGTCCCAATTGTACAATCAGCATGCTCATGGATTAGACCTCATATGGGTGTGATAGAGTGGTAACTTCTTTGGAAAGGTAGTTGGGAAAACTAGGAATTTGAAGGAGAGAAAATGGGGCCATTGACGTTGACGAGGAATGTAAAGGTTGAAGTATAGGAATTAAAGATTGTAATCATGTGGATATTTAGTCTGTAAAATCAGGTCTGGAGTTTTTGGGAAACATCTGTGAAAACTGACAGTAGGTGATTTCTGTCTACTCCCGAAAGTTTATTGCGAACATATTCGTGGAGTGTGACCTGTGTGAAAAAAAATCATGCTTCTCATTGAACAGTTGTGTAGGCATCTTTATCATCCTGATGCAATCACAGCTTCGCTGGGCAGGTCACATAGTTCGCATGCCAGACCGTCGGTTGCCAAAGAAACTATTGTTTGGCGAACTACAAAAAGGCAAACGCTCTCATGGAGGCCAGAAAAAACATTTCAAAGACAGCCCCAAGTCTTCCCTGAAGGCCTTCAACATCAGCCTCACAACATGGGAGCGGACTGCCCAGGACAGAGACGGGTGGCAGTCAGCTGTCCGCAAAGGTGCAGAGACCTGTGAAGGCAACAGAATTGCTGCAGCTGATCAGCGCAGGATGATCAGGAAGACCAGTGTCAACAGATCTCCAACTGCTGCCACCGTCCCCTGACCGTACTGTGATAGGTCTTTCCTGACGCAGATCGGCCTGACCAGTCATCATCCACGCACTCACCCCTAATCCCAGGATGGCCAGATGGTCTTCGTCGTCTCGACGGACAAACAACAGGCCTATCCCATGCTGAACTGTTGATGGAAGTGGTGAGATCTGAGTTTCACTTGCTATCAACCGAAGCATTTAACAGTGAGTAAAAAGATGTCTCTGTAGGGTACAATGTGACACACACTCAGATTTTGAGCAGTCCGTTGCATTTATCTGGGCAGATTGAAAATTCTGTGAACACAACAGAGATGGGTAGAACGACTAATTGAGGTACTGACTGGGAGTTGGAAAAATTTATCTGTTGTCACAAATTCTCTTCATGCTTGCATTTGACCGAGTCGTCCAAACAGAGAAAGCAGGGAAAAATATAACTATGGACATATGGATAAGAAGTACTATAGATGTTGACTTTGCAAACGATATGACTGTATTTACATAAAGTATCAAAGAAGTCACGTCTATTGCAGGCTTTTTTCTTTTTTTTCTCGACATCAGCGTAAAAAAGCCGCTGACAGGAATCGTACCCTACGTCATAAGTATCTAATACCAGTAACTGAGATCTCCACTAAAAGCATCACAGTCGGTCGATGAGCACTTCTGCCGAATCAGGAGAACCTCAGCAGAATTTTGTCACTGAAAAAAGATCTACCGAATAAAACTGTATAAAGAAGCGACTTTACAACAACATACCCTCTTCACTGATTTCTATGTTTGTTGAACTTGTCCCCTGTAGACCAAAGAAGACACATAATACAGGAATTTTGGTCATGTCAGTTCCTGAAAGAACAGATGCGCCTAGTGATCTAATTAAAAAAAACAAACAAACAAAAAAAAAACCAAGGAAGAGTCAGAAGAGTATAGACCTCCACCAAGGTTCAGTGGATTCTACCGTTTCATCCCGATCTCTATCAAAATATCAGACAAATGATAGCGGGTATATGTAAGAAAAAAGGGGCGGTACATATTTTTCAATTATATTTCTTAATTGAAAAAAAGTAAACATCTTTTAGCATATTAGTTCATGGGCGATAGCACACTTTCTCCAGGATTAATAATAGTAGGTACGGACTGAGAGAGTTACTTCCCATTTACATATTTGTGATAGATATAGATATAGAAAACACGATACGCGGAATAAGAAGCCAGATAAGATTAACCGAAAAACTGCACATAAAAGTATAAAAAAAATGGCGGCATTGGTCTTCCTGAACTAAAAACTTTTGTTTTTATCTCTGAAGCTGTCCTGGATACATAAAGCTGAGATGTCAACCCATAGATGGCGAAATATTCTGTTGTTTAACTTCCCAAAGTGGTCACTTATGAAAAAAATATGGTCCAGAATTCGTTTCCAAATTAGTATAATCAGTTTTGGGCTGAAGTTCTTGATGCGTATAAGTTTTTTTTTTTTTTTTTTTTATAATGTTCCCCCCAAAACTCCACTGAACTTCTTGCCGAACCATTATGCCATAATAAGCGATTTCAAATCGGAAAGAAGTGCATTGTATCGAAAAAACTAAGTAGCAAAGATATAAACTGTCTTGCCCCCTTTTTTGATGACAAAGGAATGTTTTTGCCACATGCACTTTTTAAAGAAAAATATAATGTAAATATTGATTTTGTCACTTTTGCTGGCGATAAATCGACTATAATGGACTAAAAACGTCTGGTATCACAATAAAAAAAAACGATAAGTACATAAACTCATCATTGTGCTTTAAACATCTTTTCGCTTATAGAAAGGCTCCAAGCTGTATTATGATATCATCATTGCGAATAACCCTAAGCCAAAATGTTGCGTTAAATGGGACATGAAATTGTTGATGCAAAAAATGATTGGAAATCCTGTTTTTTGCACGCGCATAAGATACGTGATGTAAGGCTGCAGTGGTTTCAACTGAAAATATTACACAGGTGTTAATGCACAAATGTGTTTAAAGGAGATTGGAATCGTTACTAACTGTAGTTTTTTGCAGCGCATCCAAAGACAGCATTGATCGTATGTTTTGGAAATGTCACCATGTACAAATATTTTGGAATGCTGTCATTGGCTTACTGAAAGAAAAATGTTTGAATGCTGAAAATGCCCTTTTGACAGAAGCACTCGTACTATTTGGCTATGACAATACGATTGTGGGCGACACCGTCTTTTACTTTATAATATTATTTGCGAAGCATTGCATATACGTTAGTAAAACAAACAACATCCTGCCGCAAATACAAGTATTTATAAACAAATTAAAATTTAGATACAAAATTGAGGAACATATTGCATATTTGAAATTAAACCATGCAGATTTTTTGACTAGATGGCTGGCATACAGACCATTGATGTATACTGTTTAACATTTACACCCTTTTGTCTTTCTTTTCTTTTCAAAAACAAGTTGCATTAATAGATTTAGAAGTGTAAGATGAAGTGGGTAAATGATAACTTTTTTTGCACATTATTAGAGGCCTGATTTCAATATTTTGCCAAACATAATTATGTGAAAAAAACACCCCTGTCAGCATGATTTTTCTTGATACATCCACCGCTCTCTCTCTCTCTCTCTCTCTCTCTCTCTCTCTCTCTCTCTCTCTCTCTCTCTCTCTCTCGTATTAGATAATGTTTGCATGAATTTGTGAATTCAGATTGTTTGGGGTGATTTCTTTCTGTATTTATTTCTTCATGTACATACTTGCCTTCCCTGTATATATACATGTTGGAATAAAATTTTTTAAAAAAGTTAAAAAAAAAAAAAGAAAAGAAAACACGATACGTCAACGTTTAAACCGATAGAAAGTTTTGAGATTTCTTGAGAATATGTTACTTCACAGATGGTTATGAATTTCTGAAAGCAACTTCTCTGTGTTCTTATTCAGGAAATACCTGTAAGAATTTCACATCACGGACTCAGAATCCGCCAACTGTTCTGGATCTACACCACACACACACACACACATTAAAGGATTCATCACCATCATGCATTTTGATCTTTCCCCCAAGGCTGATCAAAGTTAAAACTTTTGCATAATCGTGTTGACAGACAAACAAACTAAAGGTTGTGACTAAAAACCGTTACCTCCTTGGTGGACGTAATAAAAATCTTGAAACATGAGCTAAACAGCCTGTGGGACCCTCCGCTGCTTCAACTGCGTAGGCCATGTCATTCCTCTTCCGTCACCCAGACCTTTAAACCAAATCCGTTTTTGAAATTCCCATGGGGGACGAAGATGGACAGAACGTCCAAAATGAAATAGTCAAACAACCGACCAAGATCACCATGCAGTGAACAGACATTGGAGCAATGCAATGAGGATGGCCACAGGAACGAGTATTGCTGTCGCCTGGACGCACACGACAGGAGGGTCTCAGTAAGTTAATTTGGGACTTTTTTTTTTCTTTCCTCTCTTTTTCCTTCTTTTTCTTGCTCTTTAGTTAACATTGCTCTCATTCAGACTAAGGCGAAACTTGATCAGACTTAACCTTGAATGTACGGCGAAGAGAACTCGGGGAAGGAGCAGCCATCGTAGCACAGAAGCCAGCATGACCGATTGTT
>JADBJO010002182.1:155000-205000 GCA_016801955.1 Conus betulinus
CATGCATGCGTTGTTGTTTATGCTTATGTTGTTGCTATTGTAATGTTAAAGAAGTAATCGTGTCTGTGACGATATCCGAATATTCTTTTCTATTTTCCCAATATGTTTTTTGCTTCTTTTGATTTTACTAATCATTGGGATCAACTGTGTGATATTATTTGTAATGAAAAGACGAAGAATGTGTTATTACCCTGTTACCCCTTTGTCATAAGACCTTTTGATTATGACAATGGAGTGTCAAAGTGTCAGTCTCTCTCTCTCTCTCTCTCTCTCTCTCTCTCTCTCTCTCTCTCTCTCTCTCACACACACACACACACACACACACACACACACACACACACACACACACACACACACACATACACACACATGTCTGGTTTCAAGATATTCCACGATTGACGTGAAGGACTTGTGATTTACGTAACATAGTGGTAGCATGAGCTTCATGAAAGCTAGTACGGGGGAGAAGGAGAGGTTTTTATTTCTCTTTTTAAGGGATGGTGGTGGAGGAGTTAGAATTCGGGTGAGGGAGGCAGGGGAAGTATGGAAGTTGGGGATGGTAGTGGAGTGTTATAATCCTTCTGACTTTAAAAACATTCCAGGGTGATATTATGTTATCTGACAAAAAAAACACCGCAGCAGGGACATACAAATAGTGGGAAAATGGATGGAAGCAAAGTCAGCATTAGACGAGGGAATTGTTGTCAATAGAGAAACGTAAAAATTTGTAACAGACCAAGCTTTGGACCTCGCCAGTGAAAATGACTTAATTTGCTTTAGAGAAAGTACATGAAGATAGCCGTGATAATGATGCCATTTTTCAAGAAATCAGTCTTTAGGGTAGAAAAAATAAACTGCAGCGTCCTGTAAATTAAACAGACCTTGCTGGAGAATGAAGCAGAACAGAGAGACGTAAAGACCACTGTTACTGACATATCTACTCTCTTTGAAATGACAAGGGAGGTATTTGTTGGGTCAAAGGTAAGTCAGTCTAACCTATGCTTTGAAGCATATTCTCCATAATCCTGATTGTGCACTACCAGCATATCCATAAATGAGACACATGACCTCTTCACTTCTTGGGCGAAGCAGTTTGGAACGTCAGGGAGATTTTTTTTTTTGAAGACGAGAAATGGCCTGGCATTGATGTTGGTAATGAGTGAAATGCTGAAGTGTGGGGAAAAGGTCATTGTCTTATGGATATTTAATCATGAAAAGAAGTCTGGAACATCGGAAAAATGTATGTGAAAACCGACACACAACAGGTAACCCCCCCCCCCCCCCAAAAAAAAAAAAAAAAAAAAAAAAATATATATATATATATATATATATATATATATATATTGCAGGCTATTGTCAAAGAATAAGCTATATATATATATATATATATATATATATATATATATATATATATATATATATAGCTTATTCTTTGACAATAGCCTGCAAAAAAAAAAAACACACAAACAATCCTCCGTCGGATTGAAACGTTTCTGCATTGAACAATCATGTTTGCCTATCCCTTACTGAATTGTTAATGAATGCGATAAGTTCTAGGCATGTCTTGTTATCGGCTTCATTGACGTCACCAAGGCATTCAGCAGCGTGGAAACATGACAGCGTGGACGCAACGTGACAAACTTCCCAATCCATACGACAAACTCTAATAGTAGTAGTCCATATAATCTATCTGGGCAAACAAAAGAAATTTATGTACAGAACAAAGACGGAAATAATGACTAATTGAGGTACTGACAGGAGTTCTAAAAACGTATCTGTTGTCGCGAAAAGTCTTAATGCTGGTATTCGACCTGGTTTTCAAACTAGCAAAAGAAGGAGAAAAGCATAACTATTGGTATAAATAGCTGGGATAGTGGTATAGCTATTGACTTCGCTGACTTTGCAGACAACAAACTAACTGCATTTTCGTAAAATGTTGAAGACCACACGTTTGCAGCAATAATTGATCTCAACGTCAGAATTGAAAAAAAAACAAAAACGCTGAGAGGAGCCATACCCCCTATCATAGGTATTTGTTAACTGTAATCAAGATCTCCATCAAAAACATAACGGTCAGCCAAAGAGCACGATTGTCAATCTGGATTGTTATCTTAGCTGAATTAAATAAATGGAAAAATAATCTGGCCAAACAACAGTCTGTACAAAGATGCGACTTCACACAAAGCACCCTCTTCATTAATTCTTATTTTTGTGTCCCCACAAGACTAAATAAGAAACACGACACATAAATTGGTAGTGCCAGTTCTTAAACGGACAGATGCGCGACGGGAGATTTAAAACCAGAAGGTCAGTGAGGAGAGCGCAGACATCCACTAAGTTCAAACAGGTTTTAGATCCTAACTTTTGATCTGGATCTCTTCCAAAGTATCGGGTAAAGAAGAAAAAAAAGTTGTACGCACATTTTTCATCATATCCTGGTATAAGAAAGATAATAGATGAATAATAAAAAAACCCCAATATCTCTGACCATATGTGTTCACAGGAGAAGTCATAATCATTCTTCTTTTAAGATTACTAATACAAAATACATATTGAAAGAGTTACCTCCTGAGCATTTGTCACACTGTCACTCTTGCACACACGCATTCATGACAGTATTTACTCCATACGCACACACAATACCTCCAGTCAACCAAAGGCGCACTACAGTATGTTTTTCGTCTCCCCCTCTCCTCGGGGGAAAAACACTTCACTAAATGAATTGAACAATTCCGACAATGTTCACCACACTCCAGTAGTTATCAAACAAATTCTCTCTCTCTCTCTCTCTCTCTCTCTCTCTCCAAAAGAGAGAGGGAAGGAACTTAAGGAATTGGGCTGTGGGAATAGAGAAAGAATTGTAAATAGTATAGACGTCACTGACTGGGTAAGTCACTTTAAAAATGTTTTCCAGAGCAATGACGGCAGCAATGAACAGCATTCCCAAATGGAAGTAGACTTATCAGAGCAAGTTGACCATGAATTAAACAACCGATTTCGGAAGAGGAGGAATCATATTTGCAATAAGCAAGTTAAAACCTAATAAAGCTTGCGGTATAGATGGAATTTATGCCAAAATGCTCAGAAACGGCGGTAAGGAGACAACGAAATTTCTTCATAAACTATTCTACACACTTTCGAAAAAGGTATATACCCAGAATGCTGGTCTAAGGCAATTATAATCCAATTTACAAGAAAGGGAATCCTGAAAATGTGGACAATTATAGAGGCATTTCATTGTTAAGTATTGTATCCAAATGCTATACATTGATATTAAACAGGAGATTACATTCCTGGATCAACAACAACCAGCTGATTTCTGAAAACCAAGCAGGATTCAGGAAAAACTACTCAACTACTGATCAGATATTTACACTATATGCAACCGTTCAGAAACGTATGTCTATGAAGGGAAGGAAATTATACGCTGCCTTCGTGGACTTTATAAAAGGTCTTTGATTCTGTTCGTCATGACAAACTTTTAGAATGCATTAGAAACCAGGTGTCAAAGGGAAATTTTTTGCTTCTTTGTCTGCTATGTATAATTCATTATTGTCATGTGTACGGGTAAACAATGAACTGTCCGATTTTTTTGCGTGTCCTGTTGGTGTTAGACAGGGGTGCGTTTTGAGCCCTGTGTTATTTTCAATATTCATTAACCAGTTAGCCAATAGTGTGAATGAAAGAGGTAATCATGGTGTTCAAATTTTTGCCTGACATAGTAGAACTTTTTATTCTCCTTTTTGCTGCTGATGTTGTTCTACTCTCAATCACACCAATTGGTTTACAACAGCAATTAAATATTTTGAAAGATTTTTGCGAGAATATGCAGTTGACAGTTAATACTGATAAAACTAAAGTAATGGTCTTTAGGAAGGGGGTTTTCTTGGAAAACGTGAGAGGTGGTTTTATAATGGCTCCAAGTTAGAAGTGGTAAATAGTTATTATTATCTGGGTTTCAATTTTACAACAATGATTAGTGCAAAAAAAGGAACGGATCACTTGGTTACAAAAGGAAAGAAAGCAGTGGTTCAATTAAATAGAACTTTCAGTAAATTTAAAGAAATAAACAATAAAACCTTTTTCAAAATATTTGACGTGAAGATCCAACCCATTTTATTATATTCATCCGAAATATGGGGGATTAAATAGATTAGAACTAATCGAAAAAGTTCATATGTTGGCGTGTAAAAGATTTTTAGGCGTTCCAGTCAAGACTCCAAATAAGATGGTATATGGTGACCTGGGTAGATATCCGCTTCATGTTAACTCATGCACGAATTCCATTAGATATTGGTTAAAGCTGTTACATATGAACCCTGATCGGTTGCCTTATAAGGCGTATCTAATGTTATGGAATTGGACAGGAATGGAAAGGACTGCTGGGCGTCAAAAATAAGAGAAATTCTATGCACAACTGGTTTCTACATAGTCTGATTTCAACAAGGTGTAGGGGATAGAAAGGCTTTCTTGAGTATGTTTAAACAGAGACTAGTAGATATGTTTATACAAGAATGGTATTGCGCTATTCGAGATAGAGACAGATATGAGAGTTATCGAACTTTCAAAGTCATTTTTGAAAAAGATAAGTACATATGTCATATGGATGTGTATTGTTTTCGTGTTGCTATTGCGCAAATAAGGTTTATGTTTTACCACTCAACAACAATGTTTACAGATATAGTGATAGAGTTCAAGATAAAATGTGTCCTTTTTGTAAATCAAAAATTGAAAATGAGGCCCAATTTTGAAGGAGTGCATTATGTATAATGACTTAAGAGAGAAGTTTCTAAGTGGTCATGTTAACACTCCAATGTATAAGCTTCTTGAATCAGAAAACAGTGATCTAAGACACAATCTTTCTAGGTATGTTTTTCATGCAGGTAATAGAAGGCAGAAAATGATAGGGTAATTATATAATCTCTTTGTATGGGTACATTCAAACTTCAATGTTTATGGAAATTGGTAATTATCAAAAGTACATGGTTTTGTTAATGGTGGTAATTGTTTTCATCTTCTCCATATTTAATAAGCCGATGACTTGTTATGCTTTGCATGTCCTGCACATGTATTGTGCTCAGTGCCGACTATTCCCCAGTCCCCGTGCCCCGTCCCTGTATTGTGGCCCAAGGCCGATGTACAGTAAACAGGTTCTGAGTTCTGAGTTCTCTCTCTCTCTCTCTCTCTCTCTCTCTCTCTCTCTCTCTCTCTCTCTCTTCACACTGAGAGATAAATCAAGTTACGAATTGGTATGAATAAAGTCTTAATAGATTCCTCCTTCTTGTCGAGAAAATTATTCACACATCCTCCAAGAATATAAAGTCATGGCCTTTTACACAATATTGGCCCAAGATCCAGACCAGGAGAATAAACAATTCATACTATCATGATGCCATACTTGCATAATGAAAAGCGCTCTCGCCCCGTACCGTCACAATGCCCTGCCCGCATCAGAAAAAGCACTTGCCCCATACCGTCATGATGCCCTGCCCGCATCAGAAAATGCGCTTGCCCCTGAACTCTCTAGTCACTGGGGGAACGATGAGATCCGACTCCTCTACCAGGGGTCTTCAATTGCTGGGGCTGAACTATCAGTGTGTTCCCCAGACCATGGCCATCGTTAAACACCTGTCTTAGCACTTAGGAAAACGATGCTGTTGCAGCATCACAGGAGGAATAGCTAACGGGGTGAAGGATGAAGGGCTGGTATGACTGATGAGCGGTGAGGACCCTTTGACCAACGTCCTGACGGGTTCGAGTCTTCAGGCCATTTCCTGGGCTAAAACTAATTCTTCCTCCCTCCTCCTAGTGAGTGCATACTCAGTGTTCAAAAAACACATGACCAGCACCTTACCAGCCCTTATTAAACTATCTTTCAGGGGTCACTTTCACCCAATGACCAACCCTTGTTTATTTTACTGAGTGATGCTCACAATTACTGGGGACGCCTGCTACGCTAGTCAAGCCACATGAATATTCTTCCTTTTTAGTTGTGGCATGGGGGAAATGATTCATATCACTAGACTTAATGTGATGGAGCGTCACATGCCTTGCCTTGATGTGAGGCTATGTCACACATGACCCCCCCCCCCCCCCTCCGACCCCATCCTGGGGTGAAAAAAACATTTTTTCCTCGAAAACTTTTTTTTTTTTTTTTTTAAAGATATACAACTTCACTTAAAAGACATCTTCAGCCATGAATCACAAAATTGTATCCATCACACATGATTACTCATCAACGTATACATTCAACCATCATGATCCACCATAAATACCATGTTTCAAAAGTTCAGTCTTTCTAAAAAAAAAATAAATCATAATTCGTCACCACATGTCAAAAATTACATTTCGCAAATTACATGGACAAAACAATTAGGGACATTGGCAATTCAAAGTACAAAATGTGTTTATGTGTAAAGATGTGAAGCACCTTTTTTCCCCTTTACCTTTGTCTCATATCATGTGTTTTAAAACCCTCATGAAAATGAGGATATTTCCAAGTGTAAATGTTTCTCAAGAGACATGTAAAACAAAATGAACATAGATTTTTTCCCACATGTCCATTGAAAAGTCAAACATATTTTCCATTGTTGACAATGGACTAATTAAATAAATAGGTTTGTGTCACAACACAATCAAAATATGTCTGTATATGTCACACTGAACACAAATGCATGCACGCCCTCAGCTCAGCATTACTCCGTGCACACGCAGTCTCTCCAAACAACCAGAAGGCGCACTATGATAATTCTTCTTCCCCCCCTCCTCTCCGGGAAAATAATTTACTAAACGATAATGAACTTTTCAACTTCTGAAATCTTCTGTTCCTCCACTCCAGTGGAGGTACAAACATTCCACAGAGATCACTAGCTGGGACCAAATTTCATCTCATTATACATAGTAATTCACAAGACCTTCTTTTACAGGTTTCTCTCCTCAACGGAGAAACAATTTATACACTTTCCCAAGAAGAATTAAAGATGGCTTAAAATACAGGAACAATATCCGAGTTTCGACCCAGGGGGACAATAAAAAATCATAGTGGGGCAACATGACAAACGCTTTAAGTTCTCTCACGACTGCCGCAGTCGTTGTCCTCTTCAACTAGGTTCTCCAACTCTGGAGTCAATTAGGTGCTGCCACAGCACTGGAGCCCAAAATACTCGTGCGACTGCCACAAGCTGCCACAGCACCGGGAAGGGCTGAAACACGAATGAAGTCCGTGTAAGTAATCTAATTCAAAATCTGAATAATGATTGATAAATTCTTTTCCTTTTTTTCCCTTTCTAACTCTCACTTTTCTCGCCCCATCTGTCTGTACCTCACCTGGTAATGGGTAGATTACACGTGAATCTCGTTCTGCAGTTCCAAACAACCTGTCTGGTCAGTGTCCTCAAGCCATCTCCTTCCTATACCTTATTTTTCCTTCCTGCGCTCTTCCTGAGCACATATTCAGTGACAACTTATCTAACTCTACGCATTACCAGCCCTTGGGTACTTGACCAATGGACAACGTCCGTACATTTTCCTGATCGATTCAACCAATAATCACCCTACGTCTATAGCCACCAGGGACACCGATCACACTGTCAGGCCACGTAATTGTCCGTTCTTTTACCCGTCCTTTTCCCTACCTAGGGAAATGCTTTATATCAAATCAGGGCTTACGCGACGGAACGTCACATGTTGCCATATGAGGCTACATCACATGACACCCCCATCCTGGGGTGAAAAAAAAAGCAAAACTTTTCGCCAAGATTAAAAAAAAACACATATATATATATATCTAGTTAATATACAACTTCAGCCATTAATCATCAATTTTTCATCGCACAAGAGTTTCCATCAATGCATAGAACTAACCTTTATGAACATCATAAAGTTCCAAAATCACATTGCAAAATCAGTTTTGTTTTGTTTTTAAAAACAAATTCATACTCCATTACAAAGCACAACTCACACAGACACGAATAACGTATGATGATACTGATCATTCCAAATGCCAATTATGTTTATACGTACAAAATGTAAACACAGTTTTTTTTTTTCTTGCCTGTTCTCACATAAACATGTCCCAAAATCCTCACAAAATGAGAATTTCCTCTTGACTCACTTGATGAGAAAAATTTGCCAAGTGAAAAGTCTTTCTTCAAGCAAGAATATACAATATAGCAGTCCACTCGAAAGCTGAACACTTTTTTTTTTCATTCTTCACAATGGACCGACGTGAAAAAAAAAACACTTGTAGCACATCAAATGAAGTATTTCTGCACACATTCAGAAAGTAGCATCCTACTATGAGACACCAATGCCAATACATATGCACTTTTGGAAAAAAAGATCAATTACAACTACTTATTAACTAAGACTGACAGTAGCACACATAACACTACCAAAATGTCAATAAAGTCTTTCCACAATGAAAACAAACAGCAGAAACAGTCTTTCCTTTTTTATGCAGTTACAGCTGCACGAAGGATACTGTGTACTCATGCACAGGACAGAAAATCTGCCATGACATTCTGAGTTCCAGGTAATGGCTCAATGTCAAACTTGAACTCCTGCAATGACAAAGCCCATTAACAGTCTGCTATTTTTGGTCTTGGACGACTGCAAAAACGTCAATGGCCTATAGTCGGTTTGTAACCGAAACTGTCTTCCAGTAGGGAAACTGGCAAATTTCTCACAAGGCCAAACAATGGCAAGACACTCCCTCTCAATTGTTGAGTATTTGAGTTGTGTGTTAGAGAACTTTTTACTTGCATATTGCACAGGGTGTAACAATCCATTCTTTTCTTGCAAAAGTACAGCTCCATGCTTTTGGAGCTGGCATCAGTTCTCAAAACAAAATCCTCTGAAAGAGCGGGCAAAAGCAGTACAGGGAATGAATTGAGGGTGTTTTGAACACATTCCAGAGCTTTCTGGCACTCATCTGACCAGACGATATTTTTGTTTATTGTTCCTTTTGTTAGGTCACTCAAAGGGGCTGTCAAGGACGCAAAGTGCGGTACATATCTTCTGTAACAGGACAACAATCGAAGGAGTGATCTTATCTGTTTCTTTGTAGTGGGTCTCTTCAAGGCCAAGATCTTTTCTACTTTCTTTTCTTCTGGTGTAATTTTCCCAACAGAAATGACATGACCCAAAAAAACTCAAGAGTCTTGAATCCAGCACGAATTTTTTGATGGTCTCGCCGTCAGACCAAAATTCCGGAGTTTACAAAAAAAAAAAAAAAAAAAAAAAAGACCAGCTCTCAAGTTATCCAGAAGATGATTGCATGACTTTGCAGCAAGCAAATGTGTCATCAAAAAACTTACGGCTCCACACTCATGAAGTTTTAGTGCGCGCATCATTCTGGCAAAAGAAGCTGGGGCGTTTTGTAATCCAAATGGCATTTTCGTCCATTGAAACAGTCCCAAAGGTGTCTGAAAAGCTGTTTTCCTTGTCTGCTTCAGCCATCGGGATTTGCCAGTACCCTTTTTAAAGTCTGTTTTGACAAAATATTTTCCTTCTGACAGTTGACAAAGAAGTTCCTCAATGTCTGGGACAGGTTCTGCATCAAACACAGTGATTTTGTTTAACTTCCTGTAATCGATGCAAAACCGCACCGAGCCATCAGGATTGTCCACCAATACAACTGGTGAGCTGTATGGTGACGACGACGGTTCTATAACCTTCAACCCGAACATAACTTGAATATCTCTTTCGACAACCTGTTTTTTCGCAAATGGGAGGGGGGTATGGTTTTGACTCGGACTGGGTTTTCCGTACTCAACTGAATAGTATGGGGTTCAGTTGATGTCACTGTCCCTGGTGTATCAGTTAGAACATTCTGAAAGTCCTTCAAAATACCTTCCAATTGTTCTTTCTGAATCAAAGATAAAACCATCACACAAAACAACATCATGATAAGTTTTCTCCCTTGACAGAAAGAGTGGGCAGAGGTATAGTATCATCTATACTGGTAGATGTTAACAATCCCACATTTGTTGTTTGCACAGTCTTTGCTTTGTCTCTGTATGTGACATCAGGTAAAAAATCAGAACCAATAATTTCTTTAATAGGCACATCTGTTCCAGACACTGGACATATCTATTCAATTGACTCATTAATGGGAAGATTTGTACGTTCAACATACTTTTTTAGCATGTTTACATGGAATATCTTTTCAGCATTTGCCATTTTCACTTTGTAGTTCACTCAAGAAAGCTTTCCAATGACATCAAAAGGACCTTTTGAGATTTTTTGTTTTGCAAATGTCACAAGAGTGACAATACTGTGTAACTTCTTTTGTGACTCCGGGCCAAAAAAATGAACCCAGAACTCTTTTTAAACGTTCTTTTGATACTGCAATGACCTGCGAACAATGCATCATGGGCTGTATGTAATACTGTTCCCCTCAGTGGTTTGGGAACCATAATTTTTGTTTTGTCTTGTCCAGGTACATGCCTGTAGATGATGTCAGAGTCCAGTATGTACGTCGGCTTGTCCGTTGGTATGTAATAATAATAATAATAATAATGAAAATGTATATGCGCTCCATCTCTGATGAGCTCAAAGTGCTTACAAAGTGTGAATAAAAGCATAATTACAATAAACAGCTGTCAGAGACAGTCTGCTTTGCAGTAGAAAGTATAGTCGTCAGTGTCTCGTCCCTTCTCTGCATGTCTGGCGTAACTTTTAGTTCATTTAGTTTTGAGACCTTGAGCGGTTTTGTTGGTTTTCCCTGCTCTACAACTTTTGACCTTGTACTAATGAGACAAGGAACGAAAGATCCTCCAGCATCACCATGTACTGACGCGACACATGGTAGATTTTCCAAAATCCAAATCGCAAACTGGATTCTCAATAACACAGGCGATAAGCGACCCGGAGTAGTATGGTGTATCGACGGAAATTTTTGCAAGTGGAAAAGTTTCATTTTTTCCACCACACGATCTGTACCTCTGAACACTGTCAAGATATTAGTCCGGTAAAACAAAAGATTTCCTTACACCAGCTGTGGTGCAACCTGTATCTCGCAAAACAGAACCTTGTAAACCATTAATGGCGCAATCCTCCAAAAGAAGACCTTCATGGACTGACCTGGCGCCAAAACGAGACCTTCCCCACATGTACTGGAAACAAGTCCAGTCTTTGTTCCACTCCCTTTGAAAGGACAGTCCCGTTTTAAGCGGAATTCGCACTCACAAAAATGGCAACGCATGGTTTGGTTGGCGGACAACTGGTTACTGTCAATCTGTGAACCTCGACCATGTCCACGAACTGGACCAAAGGGTCTGTGTGGTTGTTGTTCACCACGCCCTCGGAAAGGAATAGGTCTTTCCGGTGGCGAGTATTGGTACTGACGGAAATCGCCAGAACCGACATGACCTTGACTGTGGAAAGGTCGTTGTCTGTTGCCAAAAAAACGTGTAACCGTGAGGACCTTGGAATGAAGCGCGATTTCATCTTCTATAGTGTCCTTGTCTAGAATGTATTTGAAATGCCGCGTGAGACTCGAAAATGGTCGAATCTCCCTTGCGGGCAACACCTTCATCCGGATGAGCAATACAGTACTGATCCGCCATCTGACACATTTCGTCAACGTTATCGAACTGTCTTTCTTTAAGAAAAGTGGCCAAATCTTTGCTGACCCTCTGAAAAAGTTGCTCTCAAAGTAGCAATTCTCGCAGTGATTCGAAAGTCTTGTTTGTCTTTGTTAACTCTATCCATCTGCCTAAACAGTGACTCATTCTTATTAAAAAAGACGTAAATGATTCTCCCTTGTCAGGACGAACTGATCGGAAACGCTCACGAAAGCGGTCAGCTGAACACTGAAACTTCTTTAAGAGTTCTTCTTTGAATTGGTCCCAAGTCAACCCTTCTTTTGCCGCGAGTGTGTGTGGTATAGTGCCAAAGCGCTTCCCTTAAACAGCGACGCAATAAACAGTGTCCACTTCTCCTTCGGCCAGCCACAAGATGTAGCGTGGTTCTCGAACCGAAAAAGAAAACTGTCAATGTCGTCGGTTTTTTCTTCGAACGGCGGCAACTTCGGAATGCATGTTGACTTCGGATGAAATGTACTCGCGGAACCGACCGGTGGAGGTGGTGGATATTCTCTCGATGCCTGTACTTTTTTCAATTTCCCCATCAGTCTCTAATTCAAGTTGTCTCAGTTTAAATTGACGTTCCTTATCCTTTTCTTCAAAACTCTATTGCTTTTGTTCCATCTCTTTCTGTAATAAATTTTCTTCAAACTCTAATCTTTTTAGAGTTTCTTGTCGTTCTTTATCTTTTTCTTCTAGTTGTTTTCTGTTTTCCCTGTCTGTCTCTCTCTCTGTCTGCCCTGTCCATGCATTGTTGGACATAGTTTGCTATTTATCACCTTCAAAGACTAAACGCTCGGCCTGTCGTACATATTCATCAAAATTTTCCATCATGAATAGTTACCACAGACACAACAAGAAACAATGACTAAATATGACTAAAATAAGGCGATATGTGATGTTATATACGTTTAAAAAAAACAAAACAAAAAAACTTTGTTACAGTACATACAAATAAAGAATCTAAATGCCAGTTTAAACAGGAAAGTAATAAAGGCTTACAAAAGAAAAGCACTGATAAGAATTGACAATGTGATCTTTCCAAAAGAGATTTTCACCAATATTCTTTCCTAAGAATTCTTGTAGTTTCAGTTAACCATAATGAATACAATTTCAAATTAGGAAACATTTATGCTCCCAATAACTCAAGTGAAAAAATGTTGTTCATGAAAAAAACTTACAGGAAAAGTTGAGTGAATTCAGTGAAAACAATGTTCTTCTGGTTGGTGATTTTAACTGTGATCTTAGTAATAATTTGGACATTATATCAGGTCATATCCATACTGATTCAGAAGTGAGATTATTTACCCATACTGTTGCTAGTCTACAACTCACAGATATATGGAGAGCATTTCATAAAAGCGAAAAAGACTTCACATGGTCTCGAGTAAATCCCTTTTTCGCCCGTCGCTTAGATTATTGCTTTTTATCTGAAGGAATGCTTCAATTCAGTACTTTGTGTGAACACATCAACTTTCCTCACTCGGATCACAAAGCAATACTGTTAGAACTTGACAGCAATGACTTTATTCGTGGCCTAGCTATTGGAAATTTAATAAAAGTTACTTAAAAATCCAAGTTTCGTTCAGAAAATGAATGATTTATTAGACAAAGAACTCAAAATACCTTCAGATTCCAACTCATATACACATACATGGGAATTATGTAAAATCAAAATTCGAGATTGTTGTAGTGATTATGGTAAACTACTAGCCAATAAGAGAAAAAAATAATGAAAAGAAATTAGAGTTTTTAAGTTTTGAAAGTTGAAAAACAAATGATTCTTAATCCCACGAGTAAAGATAACCAAGAACAATATTTTACATTAAAAGAAAAGTTAGAATTACTACAAGCACACAAAGCAGATGTGCTCAGGTGAGAGCACAAATTAAGTGGATTGAAGAGGGCGAACCAACACTAAATATTTCTGTAATCTAGAAAAAAAGCAAGAGGAAAGAAGAAAGTCATCACAAGGTAAAGATACAGGAAAGTCATCACAAGGTAAAGATACAGGAGAAGTAATCACAGATCAGAGACAAATTTTAGAAGAACAGGTAACATTCTATAAGAATTTGTATAATCAGCCAGTAGAAGTAAACAACGTTAATGATTCTGTTGATATGTTCCTAGAAAATGAAACCATCTCTTGTTTGGAAGAAAATGACGTTTCTAGTTGCGAGGGTATGGTCACTACTGATGAAACAACAAACGCCTTAAGGAAGATGAAAAATGGATCAGCGCCATGAGTGATGGAATTACTATTGAGTTTTTCAATTCAATTTTTAATAAAATAAAGATAGTATAACAAACTCGTATGTGGAGTCTTTTGAAAAAGGAAAACTAGTATATACTCAAAAGCAAGGCATAATAACATTGTCACACAAAGAGAAAGAACTTGATAGAGACAAACTGACTAACTCTAACAAACACTGATTACAAGTATAGGCAGAAAGACTTGGAAGAGTCATCCACAAATTAGTTAACAACGACCAAGTAGGCTATATCAAAGGCAGAAACATTTCAACAATTATACGATGAATAGATGATGCAGTCAATTACCTTAACCAAACAAAGAAATCGGGTTTTTCAAAAGCCTTTGATTCATTGTCGAAAGATTTTCTGTTGCATGCCTTTAAAGTTTTTGGTTTCGGAACTGAATTTAGAAAGTGGGTTGCCATACTGACAAAAACCCTGCTAGTTCAATAAATCATGGGGGATGGATATCTGACCGTTTAATCTCTTTCTTGTGGAATTGGACAAGGATGCCCTTTTTCTCCGTTAGCCTTTGTTCTGGCAGTTGCGTTGTTAGCGATTAAAGTTAGAAATAGCTCCATATCTGGCATCCACGTCCCCAACCACTGTTCCACATAATGAAGCTCCTCTAAAAGTCAAACAAATGGTGGACGATACCTCAGAGACAAAAGACATACGGTCAAATCTTTAGAAATCTTTACAACATTTCAAAGTTTCTCAGCTTTAAAATTAAACATACAGAAAACGAAAGCTTTACCCATGGGAAGGCAGGTACGAGAACAAGAGCTTCTTTTTCACACAGTAGATAAAATAAAGATATTAGGCATTTATTTTCAGCGTGATAGGATGGCTCGGAATATTGAAGATAATTGGAGCAATAGGATGTATCAAATGAATAAATTGATTCGAGAATGCAGTAAGCGGGATATCAGTATCCAAGGTAAGATTGTAGTAATAAAAACATTTTTACTTAATCAGTTTCTTTATGTCATGGAATCTAAAGGACTTCCAGATAATGTGCTAAACAAAGTTAACTCAACCCTCTACAAATTTTGTGGAAGAAAAGATTAACAATAGAAAAGCTTTCGAAAAAGTCAAAAGAAAAGTAATGGAAGCAAGTATGGAGAAAGGAGGACTTAGTATGATTAATCTGAGTAGTTTCCAAAACTGTTTGTACTTGCAATGGGCTGGCAAACTCTTTAAAGCCACTGAACAAGAAAATTGGGCATTAATACCCAGATTGCATTTACAACTCCTCGCAAAGACGAATGCTTTTTGTATAAATTGCAGAGCCAAAGACCTGAAGGATTGTAGATTAATCAGGAATGAATTCTGGAAGGAAGTGTTAACAGCTTATCTAAACCACAAAATATTGATAAAACATGATTTTGTCAACAAAAGCAATTTTCACAGTCAGTACCTTTTCCACAATAATCTAAATCGCTATAAAAATCAGGTATTATATTTCAAAAACTGGGTAAATAATGGCATTGAGAAAATTAAGGACATAATTCATGAAAGAGAAAATAGACTACTGACTTTAGAAGAAATGCAGGAAATGCTTGACCAGTACAGAGCCCTTACATTGTTTCAGTACAATGCTGTGATCAACTTCATACCAGCTCAATGGATCCAATGGATCCAGTCAGGTGAAGCAGGATCTGGGACGCTCCCCTGTTTTGCCAGTCTGCTAAATGCAAAGCCTAAACAAATAAGGAGACTAATTATGTCACATAAGGAAACCCAAACACCTACTGCGAGTGCCTTCTGGAACAGAAAAGGTGGTATAGACTTAGACAAATCCAAATGGTGTCTACAGACGTTGCAAAAGAGGTAAGACTTAGAGTTCTCCACTGGAAATACTACACAATATATATATCCTACTAATATCATGCTTAGTAAAATGAAAGTAAAAGACTCAAACAAATGCTCATACTGTCCTGACACAATTGATTTCATTAAACATTTTTCTGCGAGTGTCCAAATCGTTTACAACTTTTGGAGATTCATTGAGCACAAAATTTACATAGAAACACACATCAAACACAGATATATTATTTGGCATCAATAAAACCATTGCTTCGAAGAAAAATTATAAGTATCAATTTTATCATATTACTGAGTAAAATGTGTATCAGTATTTGTAAAAAGACAAACACGGGTATCCCTCTGCAACTCATTTTTGAGAAAGAGTATAATGTCCAAAGGAAAACTTCCCCAAATAGGCGAGAGAGTGTGTAAATCTCGAAGGAAATGAAAGTTATTTATGAACACACAGAATGTTTTTTGAAGAAGGAAGGGAGAGAGAGGGGAGGGGAAAAGTTATTGCATTGTCCGTGCGTTAGGTGTGAGAGGGAGGGAGGGGATAGAAAGGGGAGGGGTTATCTCTGCGGGGAGAGTTGCGTGGTGGGAGACGGGGAGGGACCGGAGATCTGTGGGGGGGGGGGGGGGGGGGGGGGGGGATTTGACGAGGGAGAGGTCGTATGCCTGTTTTCTCGCTTCTTGGCTCTCCTCATGTCTTCCTTGTTGACCTTTTCTTTTCGCTAAAGATTGGCTTCGTAGGGAAACAGCCAATTGGTGAGACGACATACAACAACCCCCTAAATTCTTTCAAAAGACGTCGTCTCTGTCCGTGTGTCGGACTGTCTGCCTGACGGCCTATCCGTGTGCCTGTCTGTCTCTGTCTCTCTCTCTCTTGCTATTTTTTTTTTTTTTGGGGGGGGGGGGGGGGGGGGGGAATGGGTGGATGGGATGGGTGGGTGGTGGGGTGGTAGGTGATATGAGCAGAGCTCACGCACTTGGGTGAAGGGATGGAGAGAGAGAAGGGCACTTGGGACCAACGATACCCGCACGCCTGGTGCATACATATGGAATCGTGTGCTTACGCATAAATTTTGCTTAACTACCATAGTTGACATATTTGAGAGAGAGAGAGAGAGAGAGAGAGGGGAGAGAGAGAGGGGGGTGTGTGTGTGTGGGTGTGTGTAACACAAAAGGAAAAACTGAAAATAATTAACTCTCTTGTCTCATCTATGTTGGCTTCTGTAAGAGACTGGTTGAAAAAAAAAAGCAGCTAGAGTGGAAATTGTCTTTTTATTTTTCTTCCGTTTTTTTTTTTCAGATGAAGCGGACAGTGTGAAGCACCAAAAAAATGAAGAGGTGGATTTGGGCGTTAGGGAAAAAAAAAAAAAGAGAAAATGACCGCCTTAGGTGCTCCATTGATCCGATAACTGATGCCACAAAAAAAGTTCATGTTTCTAACGTTGGAACCAGTCAATCGTTCAAAAAATCGACCATGTGACAGACCAAAACATGTTGGTGATATAAAGTTACGTTCTATTGCGGTCTTTAATATTGAAGGATTTTGGAATATTACTCAAGGGTTGGATTTGTTTTTTTTTTTTTTTTTTGTAAATAACTATGATATTGTTCTTTTGGTGGAAACCTTTATTGTAACTGTACCAGAATCCTTTTTCCCTTCCCGTAAGATATTTATTTCCCCTGGTGTAAAGGTTTCAGACAGTGTCCATGGTCGTCTGTCTGGTGGTGTTACCATTCTCGGGAGAAACGAACTTGTTAAATATGTTGAAAGACTGAATATCGAAAACAACAACATGATTATTCTGAAGCTGTCTCACGATTGTTTATTGTTAGGAATTTACTTGCCACCTGAAAATTATGTGTATTATGCTGAAACAAATATATATAATGGAGTTTCTATGCTGGAAGGCTGCCTCTCTGAATTGATAAGAGTAAATGGTGATTTGCCACTGATTGTATTTGGCGACCTAAATTCAAGAACTGGCTCTGTAAATGCCAGTAGTGCTGACCTCGTGGCCGAAGCGTGTGATGTGGTATCTCATGTTGACCTCCACTGTTCACACAGTTCGGATGAAAGTATAACTAGGGAATCAAGAGATGCTACTATGAACCCCTTTGGTCGTTATCTGATCACTGTGTCTGAAATGTTTGGTTTGTCTATTGTAAATAGCTTGCGAGCATTAAAATTTTCAGGCGATTTTACGTATATTTCTCCAGCCGGTAGTTGTGTTCTAGATTACTTCGTTGTTTCACGTGGGTTACATTCTCGATGTGCCGACTTTAACATAGTTTATAAAGTTGAATCTAAGCATGCCGTGGGTGACTTTAGCATTTACTACTGACAACAACAATGTGTTGTAGACAGAACAAAAATTAACAGGACTACTATTTCGAAGTATGAATGGGAGGACCAAAAGGATGCTACTACGTTTTCCGCTTTGATGCAAACCGAAAATGTCCATGTTGTGTTGAACAGTCAACATTTACAATTGAGTCTGATATAAACCTTGCCCTGTGCAGACTTCATGAGTGCTTCAGATATTCTGGGGAATGTATTAAGAACACTATATTCCTTGGAACCGAAAAAATAGGGTCTGGTTTGACCTTGAGTGCAAACAAAACAGAAAATTATTAAGAATAGATTTACACAGGAGCTCAAGGTCTCATAACGCAGGGCAGCATATTGTGTAAAGGACAGGGCAGCATATTGTGTAAAGGGAACAGACTATAAAGAGTTAATTAGGCAACAGAAAAAAAAAGCCATAAAGAAAATATCATAATGTCTTTACAAGATAACTTGAAGAATCCAAAGAAAATCTGGGATACCATTCGATCTGTCAAACCTAAATCTACCCGACCAATGATTTCCATTGAAGACTGCTATAATCACTTTAATAATGTATTTAATAGTGTTGCAAATGAAAATGTTCTGGGCAATGTTGGTAGCGATCGTTTTGAATGTGTCTCCGACGCTGACTTTGATATTGATATTGACCCTCTCAATGATAAAATATCTGATAATGAAATAAAAAGTGCAATCAAAGCATTAAAGAGAGAAAAAGAAAGCGACTGGACCGGACTATGTTAAGAGAAGTTTACAAATACAGTTTTGACATTATTGTATCTTTCTTGATTAAATTTTTCAACCACATATTTGGCAATGGCCTGTATCCAGATGAATGGTTCACAACTACAGGGGAATCTCACTGCTGAATGTATGTGGCAAATTGTATAGCTTTGTGTTAAATAAAAGAGTTACTAAATGGATCGCTGATAACAAAATAATCGGTGAAGAACAAGCTGGATTCAGAGCAAAGCATAATACCTCTGATCATGTTTTTGCGCTCATGGCACTGATTCAGAAACAGCTTGTAAGACACAGAAAATTTTGTGCTGCTTTTATCGATTTCCGTAAAGCATTTGAAACAGTTCATAGACAGAAACTATGGAACACTTTACGTAACAATGGTATTAAAGGAAAAAAAAATGTCTGGGCAATAGAAAGCATGTACGCTGTTGTTAACACTTGTGTTCGGGCAGGTTGTGATCTATCTGAAATTTTTTTCTGCCCACATGGCCTTAAGCTTGGTGAAGTATGCTCACCTGTCCTGTTTTCCGTGTTCATCAATGAACTAACTAAAGATGTCATCAGTGATGGTAGACATGGAATTCAGCTGTATCCTGATATTGTAGAACTGTTTATTCTGCTCTTCGCTGACGACGTAGCATTATTTTCAGATAGCGTCGTAGGTCTGCAGATACAACTAAATATACTTTACAACACGTCAAAGCGCCTAGATCTGATAGTTAACCTGGAGAAATCTAATGTTGTTGTTTACAGAAACGGTTGCTATCTTTTCATGAATGACAAGAATGTTATTTCGGAGAAGAAAAGTTAGAAATAGTGAGCATGTACAAATATCTAGGAATATATTTGACAACAAAGCTATCTTTTCAGCCTACATTACAAGATCTCGTAGATCGCCCTAAAAAGAGTACTTGTGTTGTTATGAAACTTCTATGATCTATTGGAGAACATTCTCCAAACATTCTTGAAAATGTTTGATTGTTAGATTCAGCCAATTTTGACGTACTTCTCAGAAATTTGGGGACTGACACAGGACTAAGAGTGCATTGAACCAGTGCATCTGTCTGCATCGAAAAAGTGCATCTGTCTGCATTGAAAAGGTTTATGGGTGTTCATCCAAAGTTTCCAAGACATCTAGCATATGGAGAAATTGGTAGTTTTCCCATTTTTGTCAACATGTATTCTAGGTGAGTTAAAATTTTGGCTGCGGGTGGTATATATGAATGATGATAGGTATCCAAAAAGGCGTATATAAATGCTTTTGTCTCTGCAAAGGCAAAACTATACCACTTGGGCCTGTAAAGTTCGTAAATGTTTTATATGAATTTGGTTTTGGTGTCGTTTGGGAGGCACAGTGTGTTGGAAGCATTAATTTGTTTATGAGAGAATTCAAACAGAAAATGATCGATTATTATAAACAAAATTGGCATGCTTCTTGCAATCTCACGAATTTTACAGGGTTTATTCGCATTTCAAGAGCACATTGATTCTCAGCCCTTATATGTATCATGTAAGAACGTAAAAATTTGAAGATCATTTGCACGATTTCAGATTGGAATATCTCCTCTGAATTCAAATTTCTTACAGTATAAAGAGAACAGTGATAATGATAGATTGTGTCCGTTCTGCAGAAACATACCAGAAACTGAATTACATTTTGTTCTTGTATGTCCAATGTACCATGAAATAAGAAATGAATTTATTCAGCCCCAGTGCTTCAATAAGCCATGTATGTTTAAATTCTACCTACTTATGTCAGATAAAAAACGAAGTATTGTTTTACGGTTATCTAATGTTGTTTACAAAGCGTTAAACTTAAGGATGCAATTCATTCAATCTAAATGATTCTTATTGTACTATTGCTCCCACGTTATGGGCCAGAGGCCTGACATTAAGACATTTTTGACTTTGACTTTTGACTCTCTCTCCCTCTCTTTCTGCCATAATGACAGGAACGTAAATAACCACATGAATGTACAATTGTCTCTGCTTCTTGTTTGTCTGCATTTCTATTTTCATCTCTCTCTCTCTCTCTCTCTCTCTCTCTCTCTCTCTCTCTCTCACACACACACACACACACACACACACACACACACACACACACACACACACGCCGCCACCACCACCACCTCCACCACCACCACTACCCAATACATATTTTTCGCTCACACACACACACACACACACACACACACACACACACACACACACACATATGCATGCACACGCACACACACACACACACACACACACACACACACACACACACACACACACAGAGAGAGAGAGAGAGAGAGAGAGAGAGAGAGAGAGAGAGAGTGTTACGCACAATTAAGTGTGGGCATACATTTACAACCTCGTATCCAAGACAAGAAAAGGTGTATATTTTCCGCTTTCAGTTTGTCTTTTTTCTGCTTCTCTGTCTGTCTGACTTTCGCACTCAGAACAGAGTCGCGTATGTGCTTGCAGACACATAAATCTACTTGTTACTTTTTTTCTGCTTAGCAAATGTAAAACATTGTCTTAATTGACCTTTCACAATAAATTTCTGTAAGCTTCTTCGCGTGATGATGATTAAAAAAATTGGAACCCAAATTGCCCTTTTCTAACGCTCTGATAATCACACAATGTGGAAAGATTCATCTGAACATAATGCGTTTCAATTTTGGCACATTAGCAAATTGCACTTTCGTCCTCGAGCTCTGGGTGTGATATTTTTCTATCATAATTTTGTTTTTTCTTAAACTTTGAAAAATATGTTCTTGATCTTTGTACGGGATGGACAGCTTGTTTATTTATTTATTTATTTATTTATTTACAGTTTGTCTCATATTTGTGTTGCTATGTTTATCACTATGTGTTGATAGGGGTGCATTCAAAGAATGATGTAACAAAAAAGGAAACATCCTATTGTCATTACTTTTGTTCAAACGAGGCTTAGTTAGTGCAGCGAGGCCGTCGTCTCTGTATAGTCCGACTTGTTAACCAACAACCCAAGAACCATAGAAAAAACAAGAAAAAAGAAGTATGCAAAATCTTCCAAAATCAAAACTTAAAAATCACCATTGAAGCAAACAAAAAGGTAGTGAACTACTTAGACATAACACTTGACCTTAACAACCACATATATAAAACCATACAAGAAACCTAATGACACACCCATCTATGTAAACATTAAAAGCAACCACCCACCATCCGTACTAAAAACCATACCCAATGGCATAAACAAAAGATTATCTAACATATCATGCAATGAAAGAGTATTCAATAACGCAGCAGTAGAATACCAAGAAGCATTGCAAAAAAGTGGTTACAACTACAGACTACAATACAACCCAGATAACAACATAAACAAAAAACAAGAAAAACAGGAAAAGGAAAATTACATGGTACAACCCTCCATATGATGGAAGAGTCAAAACAAACATAGGGAAAGAGTTTTTTTAAAATCCTAACAACATCGTTTCAAAAGAACACAAACTGTCAAAAATATTTAACAAAAACACTATCAAACTATCATATTATGTATGCCCAACCTGGAAAATGTAATTGATTCATCTAACAAAATGAAAACCAACACAGCAAAGAAGGGTGAAGAAAGGAAATCTTGCAACTGCACTAAAAAAGAACAGTGCCCCTTAAGCACAAATGCCTCTATAATAATATTGTATACCAAGCCACTGTGACATCAGAACATGAAAAAGAAACATAAATAGGGATTACGGAAAACCACTTCAAAACCAGATATGCAAACCATAACAGTCATTTAATAAAGAAAAAACACAAAAACCAAACAGAACTGAGCAAATACATTTGGAGACTTAAAGACAAAAAACAACAACTACAATATATCTTGGAAAATCATAAAAAGAGCTTCACCATACAATAATATTTCAAAAAGATGCAACCTATTCCTAACTGAAAAATGGTTAATACTATGTAGAAGAAGCACATACTGTCAGTTAGGCAGAATCATCTACCACTGCAGATATGAAGGCTTATCACCCCCCCCCCCCCCCACCCTATTTCTACAATCTGAGACATAAGAGCAAGCTTTGTTTATAATTCAATATTTCTTGCAGTCATTGCAACACCTAGCTGCTCTGTAAGTTGCTGGAATGGTGCTCGGTACTTATCCTTGGAATTTATTGTTTTATTGTAATTTAGTCTTCACAAGAAAATGTAGCTTCTTTTGCTCTTTCATGATTTTCTTTTGCTTCTTAGGTGGCACCTTTGGTTAGTTTTTTTTGAAAACTCAACAAACATACAACGGTATTGCACACCAGCCTTTTTTCTGGTATAGCATTCTTCTTAAAACCGAAAAAGCAGAGGAGTCAAATTACCACTTTCCGCGGTCACTGAGGAGAAACAATCAGGTTTCGAAATATCGGTATCTGACCAGGAGTTATATGTTAGTGAGCTTCCTCCCCATTGGAGATGGTCTCCTACTTTGGAGACTATAAGCTTGCTGAAGGTTCATTTTGAGAAGCATTTATTATTCCCCATTCACCCACTCAAGCACATACTGTCAGTTAGGCAGAATCATCTACCACTGCAGATATGAAGGCTTATCACCCCCCCCCCCCCCCCTATTTCTCCAATCTGAGACATAAGAGCAAACTTTGATTATAATTCAATATTTCTTGCAGTCATTGCAACACCTAGCTGCTCTGTAAGTTGCTGGAATGGTGCTCGGTACTTATCCTTGGAATTTATTGTTTTATTATAATTTAGTCCCTTGCGGATTCATTCCAAGAACTGGCCCTCAGCACTTGTGTCTTAAGAGGTTATCTTTTTATATTTTCTACTTTTCACAAGAAAATGTAGCTTCTTTTGCTCTTTCATGATTTTCTTTTGTTTCTTAGGTGGCACCTTTTTGAAAACTGAAAACTCAAAACATACTACGGTATTGCACACAGCCTTTTTCTGGTATAGCATTCTTCTTAAAACCGAAAAAGCAGAGGAGTCAAATTACCACTTTCCGCGGTCACTGAGGAGAAACAATCAGGTTTCGAAATATCGGTATCTGACCAGGAGTTATATGTTAGTGAGCTTCTCTCCCCATTGGAGATGGTCTCCCGCTTCGGAGACTATAAGCTTGCTGAAGGTTCATTTTGAGAAGCATTTATTATTCCCCATTCACCCACTCAAGCACATACTGTCAGTTAGGCAGAATCATCTACCACTGCAGATATGAAGGCTTATCCCCCCCCCACCCCACCCTATTTCTCCAATCTGAGACATAAGAGCAAACTTTGTTTATAATTCAATATTTCTTGCAGTCATTGCAACACCTAGCTGCTCTGTAAGTTGCTGGAATGGTGCTCGGTACTTATCCTTGGAATTTGTTGTTTTATTATATATATATATATATATATATATATATATATATATATATATATATATAAAAGTGTTTACCTGTGTATCTTGAGAGTGACGATTAGAACGTTTAGTGCTGTCTTCAAAATGAAGTATATGATTGCTTACTGGTCGAGGCTGAGAAAGAGTTGAAATACGGCTATTCAGATCACCACAGATCATAACATAAACATCATCCAGTGTTAGTAATAAGTCAAACAATCTTCAAGTATTGTATCCCCTGATCGTAACCAAAATAACCGCAGAATGGACAACTTTCTGGTGGAATATACACGCATACAAAATAGAACGTCACAAGAACACCCAAATAACCGCTTATCAAGAACGCAAGCGCATATATTTTCATACCTAACGGACAAAACTCCTTTTTTATCAAACAAATATTCCCCCGGAGTTTTTCCCTTGACTAGTAAATTTTACAGAGGGCTTACAATACATTTGAAACTGAACGAATGAACTGGAATCCCAGTCTTTTTCAAAAGTCTCCATCGGGCAAACAAAATCGAAAGAAGAGACATAAAACAAAAAGTCATTAAATATTAACTTTGAACGTAAACCATTGACGTTCCAAGACAGAAATGATAAAGGTCTCTGGGTATGTACAGATGATACTTTAGAGCGTGGAACAGGATCTGGAGTATTGTTTTCAGAGGAAACACTGCACTGCACAACTCCATTAGAGAAAAAGTCTCCTTCCTACCCCTCTGTGACACCAAACAACGCACGGGAAACCAAACATGCGAAGAAGAATCTGGGGTTTATAACATTTTCAACCGAGAGGACGAGCGCTTGATTTCCACGTCCCCCCCCCCCCCCCCCCCCCCCCCCCCCCCACACACACACACACCCCGCTCGGCGCCACAGAGCGAGTGTGTGAGCAAGAAAGGGAAATGCTTAGATGGCAGCGAAACCTTTGAGAGAGAGAGAGAGAGAGAGAGAGAGAGAGAGAGAGAGAGAGAGAGAGAGAGAGAGAGAGAGAGAGAGACTGAGTTTGTGTGTGTGTGTGTTGCGTGTGCGTGCGTGTGGGGTGTGTGTATGCGTGCGTGCGTGCGCGCGCGCGTGTGTGTGTGTGTGTGCGCGCGCGCGCAGGATGTGTGCGTGTGCGCGTGTGTGTGTGTGTGTGTGTGTGTGTGTGTGTGTGTGTGTGAGGGGTTGGGGGGGGGGGGGGGGGGGAGTGTACGCGCACGCACGCACACACGTGAATCAATGCAGTCCATGTTTCTGATTTACGAGCGTAAATTTAACTCAGTCGGTCCTGCGATCGATGGAAAAACCAGCGAAATTAAACTGCTAACGATGCCCTGACAAGATAAACCAACTTCCTTTATTTTCCCGTTTGGATAGTTCTACAACAAGAATGACTTTTGTCTGATACATTGCGTGTCCTAATCGTGATTACTATTCTCTATTTACTGTGCGTATATCCATCTCTATCTCTCTCTCTCTCTCTCTCTCTCTCTCTCTCTCTCTCTCTCTCTCTCTCTCTCTCTCTCTCTCTCTCTCTCTCTCTCTGCGTGCGTGTGTGTGTGTGTGTGTGTGTGTGTGTGTGTGTGTGTGTGTGTGTGTTGTGTTGTTGTTGTTGTTGTTGTGTGTTGTGTGTGTGTGTGTGTGTGGGGGGGGGGGGGGGGGGAGGGGGGTAAGAATGCGCCTATGTGTTGTGCATGTGCGTATGAGTGTGTGCGTGTGTGTATTTATGTGTGCGTATGTCCTTCTCCTCTCTCTCTCTCTCTCTCTCTCTCTCTCTCTCTCTCTCTCTCTTTCAGTCTGTTTTCCTTCGTCAAAAAAATGGTCCCTTTGGCTTTGGTTTTCTCCTTTCCATTTCAATCCTGATGTCGGCTTTTCTTTAACATTTTCTGGATTGTCTTCGTTTCTACTTTAGAACTGCTGTACTCTCTTTCAAATCCTCTGTATATCACTGTTTTGTTGATATCTACTCCCTCTTGGATTTTTTTTCCTGACCAGCTACCATTTGAACTAATGCTGTCTTCCCTACCTTTTCACCCCCAGCATTCTCCCCTCTCTTATTCATCCCTTCTGCGCCACCTTCTTAACCCATCCTGTCAGGGGAAAGATCACCTTTGTCTAAGGTCTGATTACAGCTATTTCATTTGACTAGCTCGATTCAGCACAAATCTTAGCTTTGTAATATCTTAGAAATATAGCTATCCCGACAAGTAATCATACCAATACGTCATTGCTGATCTGCCCTGTATATCAATAAGCCTCCTACACGAATTTGAAGAAAATCAGACAAATACTGTTCTTTTGTATAAGGTGCAAGTACACACACACACACACACACACACACACACACACACACACACACACACACACACACATATATATATATATATATATATATATATATATATATATATATATATATATATAGAGAGAGAGAGAGAGAGAGAGAGAGAGAGAGAGAGAGAGAGAGAAAGAGAGGAGGTGCAGTGTGTGTGTGTGTGTGTGTGCGTGCGTGTGTGTGTGTGTGTGTGTGTGTGTGTGTGTGTGTGTGTGTGTGTGTGTGTGTGTGTGTGTGTGTGTGTGTGTGATAAGGATGTTAATAATGATAATGATAAGGATGATAATAATGATGGTTTATTCCGTTTTTGCAGGCCATCTGGCCCATATGAACAGGTAAACTAAATTGCATAACAATAAGCATGCTATAGGTGAGTCTTCAAAAAGTATAATACAAATAAACAAAAAGTACACGGCAAATTTCATGACCAACACGAGTAAACGTTAACCTTACGAATCAGTTATAGACAGACGTTTCATTTCCTTAATTTTAAGGATTCAGTTTTGTATACTGCAACTTTAAATAACAATTCATTTGACATGTTTCTACCAAATAACTGTATCTTAAATTCTGATGGAAAACGATGATAATACAAGGGTATTAACTTCCTGCGAAGTTTGGAATATTTAGAAGAGATTAACATGAAATGACATAAATCTTCAATGCAATGACCATCACACTGTTTGCAAAATGGATCAATGATTTGTTGTGCCAAGTGACACAAACTATTCAGTAGTAACCGAGTGCATTTAAATAGACACAAAACACGACGATGTTCGCGAGAGGTCAACTCACTCACTTAACTGGCCATTACTGTGCGTGGGTGCGTGCGTGCGTGTGTGTGTGTGTGTGTGTGCATGTGCGTGTGTGTGTGTGTGTGTGTGTGTGTGTGTGTGTGTGTGTGTGTGTGTGTGTGTGTGTTGTTTGTTGTTGTTGCTGTTGTTGTTGTTGTTGTAGTTATTATTGTGTGTGTTTCTGTGTGTGTGTGTGGTGTGTGTGGGGGGGGGGGGGGGGGGGGGGGGGGGGGGGGGGGGGTAAGAATGCGCCTATGTGTTGTGCATGTGTGTATGAGTGTGTGTATGTGTATTTATGTGTGCGTATCTCTCTCTCTCTCTCTCTCTCCTCTCTCTCTCTCTCTCTCTCTCTCTCTCTCTCTCTCTGTGTGTGTGTGTGTGTGTGTGTGTGTGTGTGTGTGTGTGTGTGTGTGTGTGTGTGTGTGTGTGTGTACACGCGCGTGCTCGGACGCTCTTGAATCAATGCTGTCCACGTTTCTGATTTACGAGCGTGATTTTCACTTGGTCGGCCCTGCCATCGATGGAGAAGCCAGCCAAATTAAACTGCTAACGGTTGCCCTGACGAGATACACCACCTTCCCTCTCCTTTTTTTTCCCCTTCGGATAGGTCTACCGTAAGAGTAACTTTTGCCTGATTACATTGCGAGTCCTACTCAGGATTAGTATCTCTCATTTACCGTGCATATACCCATCAGTCTCTTTTTTTTTTTTTTTTTACTCTGTCTGTGGTTTAACCGTATTTTTCCTAATCAAATCTCTTTAAGTCTGTTTTCCTTCATAAGAAATGACCCATTGGCCTTGGTTTTCTCTTCTCCATTTCAATCCTGATGTTCGCTTTTGTTTCACATTTTCTGCAGTTTCTTCGTTTCCATTTTAATTCTTCTGTACTCTAGTTCAGATCCTCTGTATATCACTGTTTTGTTGACACCTACTTCCTCTTGACTTTTTTTTTCTGACCAGCTACCATTTGAACTAATTCTGTCTTCCCTATCCATTTACGCCCAGCATTCTCCCCTCTCTAATTCATCCCTTCTGCGTCACCTTCTTCCCACTTGTTAAGCGAGAGATCACCTTTGTCAAAGGTCTGATTACATCTATTTCATTTGACCGGCTTCGAATCAGCAAAAAGCTTAGGTTTTTTAATATTGTTACATAAAAAATATAACTATTGCGACAAACTATTCACACAAATACGCCATTGTTGCTCTGCCCTGTATACTAATGAGTCACCATTTTGAATTTGGAGAACAGACAAATACTGTGCATTTGTATATTTTAGAATCACACACACACACACACACACACACACACACACCACACACACACACACACACACACACACACACAGAGAGAGAGAGAGAGAGAGAGAGAGAGAGAGAGAGAGAGAGAGGAGAGAGAGAGAGAGAGAGAGAGAGAGAGAGAGAGAGAGAGAGAGAATAAGAGTGCCCACACAGTCAAATGGGTACAGCGTTTGGTCGCGAGACTGATGTGCAGTTGGAATTTTAGGACTTGAAGAAAATCCTCGTTGTCCAGTCTGCAATTAACGGGAACCAGATCCAGTTAAGGGAAGTTGAAGAAACAGAACAGCTAGTTTTACAACACAACACCCTAGGCAAGGTGAAGTAGCAATACGGCAATTAGGCTTAAAATTTGACCTGTAAATTTTAAGCCTGTAATTTAATTTTCACGCGGTCTTAACATGTTAAAGGCATATTTTTCCCATTTGATTCCCATTTTAGCTAATTCAGTCTATAGTTCCTCCCCACCCCCTTTTTTAACACCTCTTCTGACCAGTACCATCATTTCAAAGAAAACTGTTGTTCAAAATATATTTATGCAGATTTTAAACCTATTCTGTTGCAGTCGTAATTCCAGTTTACTTCTTAAAAGCTCCAGTTTATTCATAGTGTTACACTCCGTCATATTCCATTTGAGGTCTCAGTCTACTCTCACTAATTTCCATACAGTTACGATCGTGGTCCATAAATTATAAACGATCATTCGAATACACTTTCTTGTCTTATTTTTACCCACATCTTCAGTCTCATTTTCTGTGTCTCCCATTTTTATTAATATTTCTCTCAAGAATGATGTTACAAACATTTACAGGAACGCTATTAACTGTTTTGTTCACAGTATCAATGGCACGACTCATAAGCATCTGATGAACACTCAATCATTTGATACATCAGTCTGAGTGTTGAAGCTATAACTGTCTTCAGGAATTATTTAAACCATTTCATTTTTCGTTAACTTGGGATTACAAGTTGATGATTTCCAAGAACGCATTTAGCCATTAAAAAAAATTGTTTCGAAGTTGCTATTAACAAATTTTCCAGCAACACTTTCGACTAATTTGTTCGTGATATCAATTTCAAACTTAACGTTTTGTCTTTTCATTCCAAGAACGGTTATATTAACTGGTTGATTTACATAATGAATAATTCTTGGAGCCTGTTTTGTTCTTTCCACAAATGTTCGGATTCCTACATATAGATAGCACTTGGAATTGAGATCTACATGGTAATGAAAACAACAGATGATGAAGTAGGTGAAAGAAATGACACAAAAATATGCAAAAATGGCAAAAAAGAAGTTGAAATACAAGAGCAAAGTTAAGCAAAGCAGTACTCTTTTCCGAATTTCTCGCATTAATGTAAGATGCCATCACGAATATTTCAGAAACAGGTAGGGGTGGGGGCTTCAAATATCCTACACACCTAAACAATGCATCGGTGCCTAGGCATCTCTATTCCATTTCGTTTCCCGTTTTGTCTTCTCTGCTTGCTTAAACTTCTTTTTGTCATTTTTAGCTTTTCCCCTCTTTTTTATTTCACTTTTTTTTTTTAGCTTTTCTTGGAATCAGCCACCGTAGCGAAGTGGTTAGCGTCGCGGACTCCCGGCTAGAAGGTCGTGGGCTCGAATCCCATCAGAGTCATGTGGGTTTTCCCTGCCCCAACCGGCTCCTACCCAGAGTTGAGTTTGCTGTGGACTCAGTTGGGAAGACTAGGACCACACAGTCGAGTTTCATCCACTTAATGGGATGCGTTTCTGAGAGTGTTGCTTAATTTCCTGACCAACACTGCAGGTGTCTGTATCTTTCGGGCCTGGTTGACGCTGGGATATATTATAAAAGGAAGCGTAGAGTACAGCAATGTCATGTAGTCTCAGACCGAAAATGGAAATCCGTAGCATCATCTTAATCATCATCATCCTCATTCTCATCGATCAGCATAAAAAAGATGTCTCAAATTCTGTGGCCCTTCATGCCCTGCTCTCATGGTGACCTCAGTTTTGATATCCTCTCCACGTCTGTGGCCTTGGTTTGGTTCCGTCAATCTGTCGCTCCTCGCGTGAGATCCTGTCGCTACTGTGGAAATCTGTCGCTCCTGGCGTGAGATCGTGTCGCAACTGTGGGAATTCTGTCGTTTCTTGCGTGAGATCGTGTTGCTACTGTGGAAATCTGTCGTTCACCTTATAGAAGTCTAAGGTTTGGTCTCAATGGAACCAAACTTGGTGAGTCCATAGCTTTTGCCATGGAGGCCTTATGGGCGCTCTATTGAAAACCCCCGGAATCATCTAGGGGCGATGCTGCCTCGACATTATCATGTGCCACGTCCACAGTTTTGATCCGATTGGCACCAAACTTGGTGAGTTGATGGGTTATGCTACAGAGGAGGTCATGGGCGTTTTGGAAGTAAAAAGATCCTGACGCTGATGTCCTACTCGGGTCAGTGGTGTCTGTCTGTCCCGTTGCACCTTATAGAAATCTACAGTTTTGGTCTGAATGGTACCATGCTTGGTCAGTTAATGGATTATGCTACAGAGGAGTTCGTACAACGACGGTGCTAATTAGACAGTTAAGGTGTGCCACACTTGAGATAGAAGTTGCAGCACAGGCTTCTAGTCTCACCCAGTCACATAATGCTGACACCGGGCCAACCAGACCTAGCACTTACCCCATAATGCCAGACGCCAGACGGGGCAGCCACTAGAATGCCAATTTTAAAGTCTTAGGTATGGCTCGGCCCGGGGATCAAACCACCGACCTCTCAAACACGAGACGGACGCCTTATCCGTCAGGCCACGCGGGAGAGAGAGAGAGAGAGAGAGAGAGAGAGAGAGAGAGAGAGAGAGAGAGATGTAGTAAGGAGTGAAAGGGGGCGAGCGAAAGATACCGATGGCTTTTATCGTCTGTCGGTATTTCGATTCCTTCTTTGTAGTAAAGATAAAAAAAAAGAATCGGTCTCTTTGTCCAGCTGATGCTCAATATCTAAACATGCTTCTCTTAAATGTGTTATTTCTGTATATCTTCAAAGAAAAAAGCGGCACACCGAAAGTTTTCTTTAGTGTTAAAAGCACCGACAAAAGTGCTGAAAATTGCAACATTTTAAAGAGTAAAAGCGTGCAGTCACGTAGACAGGATGCTATTGAATCTAGCTTATTTCTTCTTCTGGATTGACCGATTTCATCACAGGAGGCGGGGCATGTTGCGTCAATCAACGTAAAAATAATTCATTTGTGGCATGCAGTAAGTCTATTGTTCAGTTTTCACTTCAAGATGACCGAGTACGTTTATGGTGGCTTTAGCGACAAAACTTACCATAATCTTGTGTATTATATTGAGAATAAAGTTTTTCCGAAATTTGGCGAAAAGGTAAACCAAAAGAACGCCAAAGATGCTCTACGCAGGAAAAGTAAAGCTTTTGTTGTAAAGGACAATCGGTTGTTTTACGTGGGTAAAGAAGGCACAAGAGAGGTTGCAAGAAAAGGTGATGAACTTGGAATTCTGAAAAGGGTGCACGACACGGATCATATGGGCGTCAATGCTACACACGAACGAGTGAAATCAGCATATTATTGGAACAATATGTTTGAGGACGTGAAACAATTTGTCAAAGGTTGTGAAAAGTGTCAGAAAAGTGCAAGATTTGAAACACAAAATGCTCCACTACGGCCAGTTCGACCTCCTCAACGTCCTTTCCGTATGTGGGGTATGGACTTAACCAAACTGCCCAGGGGTGACGATGGTTTGGAGTACCTTCTTGTGGCTGTCGATTACCTAACCAAGTATGTGGTGGAAGCTGCTCCCCTAAAAACAAAGGAAGCGCGTGGAATCGTCGATTTTTTCGATGAAATGTGCAGCCAGCCGTTGCGGCTTTCCTGCAGTGTAATCACGGACCAAGGCAAGGAGTTTTGCAACAAGACTTTTGATGACTACTGCAATGGTCATGGCATCAACCACAAGACATCCACCGCATACCACCCTCAGGACTCTCTCTCTCTCTCTCTCTCTCTCTCTCTCTCTCTCTCTCTCTCTCTCTCTCTCTCTCTCTCATTTTTCTCTCTTTAAAAATGTCCATTTGTTCTCTTGTGTCTACGTCTCTCTCTCTCTCTCTCTCTCTCTCTCTCTCGTCTCTCTCTCTCTGTCTGTCTGTATAGTCTCTCTCTCTCTCTCTCTCTCTCTCTTATAAGCCTATCAACGTCTTCTATTTCTCTCTCTTTATAGTAACAACTGTTTCTCTCTATACCTGTTTGTCTCTCTCTGTCTCTCTCTCTCTCTCTCTCTCTCTGTCTGTCTCTGTCTGTCTGTCTCTGTCTCTCTCTCTCTCTCTCTCTCTCTCTCTCTCTCTCTCTCTCTCGCTAGGACACAACTCAGTCAGTTAAGGCTATCTTTTTGAATATTGGGTTTAACGTTAACGTCATTTTCACCTTTCAGTATTTTCGCGACGACTGGACACATTATACTGACACCAGTGACCCAGTTCAGTTATGGGAGAATTAATAAGGCCACACATTGACCAATCCGGGATTCAAACCAGAGACAATCAGGTTGCCAGCGCACGCTCTAACCGACTGAGCTATCCCGGCTCCTCATAACCACACTGAGCACACCTATAGCCTTTTTAAAAGCCTGTATTCGGAGTTGGGACAGTGGAGCCGGGGATGAAGCTCAGTAGTGTAGAGCATCAGCCTGCGATTTCAACATGCGCTGGTTCGAATCTCACTTACGGCTCGTAAATAACATGGTCTTCCCGCTGTCCATTTTAATACAGTTATGATTATGGTGGTTCAGTATTGACCAAGAAATACTGGTTCGCTGGTGTCAGTTTAATGTGACCAGCCGTTTTTAAGGGCCAAAAGCCGCAGGACATTAATATTGCTTTCCTCCCTTGGACAGCAGCAATGTTTTGCCTGTCTTGAGGTCGCAAAGCTCAGTAGATGAAAGCGTCTTAATCAATCCCCCCCCCCCCCCCCCCCCCCCCATTACGGATGTTTGCACGCACAAAAGGGACCTCGATATAAAGTCTCATCCGAAGAGTACAATGCACTATACCACTGCACCACCACGCCCTCTTTTGGATAATAACGCAGGCACAAACGCAAGCATGAACACACACGCTCTCATTCGCAGAAGGCCCAAAAAAATCTCTCAGGACTGAGAAATACAAACATCCTGTGATAATACTGCCTCTGCCAAAATCTGTGATTGGGAGGCACTCTAATAATCTCACAGCTTTTTACTCCCAAATGTCTATAATCCCAAATCTCTACAATCTCACGGCTGTCTAGTCCCACGGCTCTATAGTCCCAGAGTTTGAGAGATTATAGACTGTGGGGCGAAAGAGCTGTGGGACTATAGAGTTGTGGGGATATAGAGCGTTTGTAATTACAAATAGACTCTATAGTCACACATTGTTATTTCGTCAGCAGGTGTATTGTTTTCACTTTGAACGCCCATCTGTTTGTTCGTCTGTCAGACTTTTTACAATCGCCTATTTGTTCGTCTGTCAGACTTTTTACAATCGCCATATTTTGTAAACATGAACCGATTCTAACCAAATTTTGTACACATGATCCTGAGACAGTGATGGGGGTGTTTATTGTGCATTCACGGTTGTTGTTGTTCGTTTTTTTTTTTTTTTTTTTTTTTTTTCAGTTCCCGAGCAACATCGGGATCTACTGTATTTTGGCTTTGTCCATCCGTCCATATGTCCGTCCATCCGTACGGCCGCACCCCTTATTTCATATCATCGCGTTTTTGGTCAATCGTAATCAAATTCAGTGTACGAGTTCGAGAGAGAGACCTAATAATCTTTCGTTGTATCGTCTTGGTTTTTCTTTAAGGTTAAGGTCTCGCCGAGTACGGGGTTCGAACTCAAAACACAACATCTTTGATATGTCGCTCATTTCTGGACGTTTTGAAATTTTTTTTTTTGCCCAATAGATACCATGTCGAAAGCGCTACCGTAGCAGCACATTGTATGGGGAATAGATTATATCCCAGCGGTGCGGTTTTGGACAGTTACTTACATCAGTGTGGGATTACAGAGTCAATCTGAAATGAAAAACGCTCTATAATCCCACAACTCTTTGTTCTTACATCTAATCCCACACTCTTGAATCCCACAGTTCTATAGTCCCACAGCTCTACTTCCACAGCACCAAAAAACATAGTGTGGGATATAGAGCTGTGGGACTATAGATATGCTACCCTATGATTATACCATATGTAACGGATACACTTTTTTTTTGTGGTTTCTTTTTTCAGACAAACGGACTGACTGACAACACCCCGAGGTCAACAAAATATTCACCATATGAGTTAGGTCAACATTTGGAGTTTAGCATTTGGGTGTAAACCTCGCATCGACTGTTTGATTGAAGACGAAGATGAGTTGGACCTGGCAGCTGCGGAAATCCTTCAAGGAAACGACACACAGGACAAAACAGCAGCAGCGGATTCCCAAGACTGCAAGGCTAGTTCTCAACAGCACATGCACCAGAGAGAGCACGAAAACATTCAGGCCGAACAACAAAAATATAAGAAACAGTATGATGAAAAAACGCGAAAAACCATTATTCAAGGAGGGAGAGCGTGTCCTATTGCAAAATTCGCGAAAACGTTCTAGGAAAGGCGAAGAGCTTGATCCCCACTTTTCAGGGCCATATGTCATTACAAGAATATCTGGACGGTGCGAAGCGAGCTGTGTCAGTTTCGCGTTTGAAACATGTTGCAGAGGCAGGAGAAGCACCAAAGAAGAAGCACGTTGTGCGCCCAGAAGAAGTTCGATACCAATTCCGTGCACCTGACGAACAGGAGATGAAAACGATGGCGACGTTGCTGGGGATTTTCTGAGGGCAGCTGGAAGAATAGTCCAAAGTTTGGAACACAGAAACAATTTTATCTTTCTCGCCACCAAAGAGCACAAACACTTACGAAACGAAGGGCGACAGAAACTGCCTGCCTGTTCCGTTCTTTCAGTTATTTCGTGACTGGAGATGAAAACAAACCACCCAGCTGTAAGACGCGGAATCACGGAATACATGAAGTCTGATCCATCGGGAATCTTCAGATGCATCCTCCAAGAAGAACCTGAACAGTACTTGTCGCGAGGTGTGGACACACCAGCAACTCCAGGAAAGGCTTCGGGACCTCATTGGGGCACTGACCTCGAAGTTTCAGCATTTGCAACTCTGTGCAAATGCACCATGTTTGTGTGGAAAGACCAACTCGACTCGAACGTTCCCGAGTACTGGGTTCCTTATAAACCTTTGTACCCCCTGGAACCAGGAAAACGAGAAACAAACAAAATATGTCCAAAGGCATCTCATGCCTGCTACATTCCCCCCATGGGCATTTTGATGTTGTGCTGGACATTTAAACACGCTCGTCACAGTGCTATTCGATGTTGTGGCGGACGTTTGAACACGCTCGTCATGGGGCATTCGATATTGTGCTGGACGTTTTAAACACGCTCGTCATGCTCGTCACGGCGCTTTCTGACAATGATCGCACCTGTATTAGAAACGTTTGTTTTTATATTTGCTAACATTTAGTCTTTTAGTTTTATATGTCATCGCAGCCATTTATATTAGTTTTGTGTGCGCTTCATATTGATGTTCTTGAGAACTTTGCATCCTTATTGCGGATATTAATGGGACATAATATTTAAGGCTATCCTTAATATTTTTCGTTCGTTGATTCCACATTGTGAACATTTCGTTTCATACTGCACAATTTTTTTTCTCTTATTTTAAATATATTCAACGATTAACCATCGCTGCTCCTGTTCTTGAGAACTTTGCATCCTTATTGCGGATATTAATGGGACATAATATTTAAGGCTATCCTTAATATTTTTCGTTCGTTGATTCCACATTGTGAACATTTTCGTTTCATACTGCACAATCTTTTTTTTTTTTTTTTCTCTTATTTTAAATATATTCAACGATTAACCATCGCTGCTCCATTTTCACTGAGTGAAACAATCATCAGCATTTGTGAAAGAAGACCCTGCAAAATTGTCTAATATCACGAATAGTGGATAGACGTTAAATGAAGGGACACACACACCCTGCAAAATCTGTCTACTTTATTTTCATGTTATTAGAAGTGTGTTTTTTGTGTTCATTCACATTCCATAGCAAAAGTCCGTGAAGAGCGGATAGTATTAATTATGTTCTCCTTATTAAAGAAAAAAACGCTATATACGTGGCTTTAGCACACAAACTTCCTGGATTGGAAACTGTGATTGCTTACATCCCTTCGACATTTATGTAAAATGTCTATTTAATTTCATTTACATTTTATTTTAAAAGATTCTAATTGTTCCTTTGAATTTTTTTCAAACAACTTACGTTGCATTCAATTTTCATCCCTTGGAGGGTAGCTTCTTTTCTTTTTATTAACTTTGACACACGTACGTGATGGTTTCGCAAAGTGTTTTCTCATTGACACATGTCAAGTAATTTTATTTGATATTAGTGATAACTGGGTTTCCTTCATCTAATTTACTTTGAATATTACAGTAATATATTACAGTTTGAATAGTATATAAAAAAGCAAATTATGAAATGCAAAAGTACACTAACATGCAACAAAGAAAAACAATGTCAGTAATTATTTGGATGAAATCCCGAAACCCATTATCAAACAGCATGCATATCCCAGTCGATTGTTTCCAAATGTAAATCAAGATTTAAAGAATATATGAAAATACAACAAACTACAGATACTAAATATCAAAATGCAAGATGAATTTGCACTCATACAACCATGCACGTGATATTCGGCCTTATAGCAGTGAACGTTCATGAATGTGTGTGCATGCATACATGCTTCAATGGGTGAATGGATTTCTTTCAAGAGGAGACATTGCAAACAAAACGACTGAGAGAAAACAAATAAGATAATCATCACATGTGCCTGTTTCTTAGAAAACAGTCAATGTTGGACTCTTTTTTCATTATATTTTGAATATGGACTTTCCATATCCATTTCTGATTTAGGAATGCTTTGAGGCCAATCTCAAAATTTAGCAAACAAACATAGCTACATTTATTGTTTTCTCTGAAAAGGACGTGTGTGTGTGTGTGTGTGTGTGTGTGTGTGTGTGTGTGTGTGTGTGTGTGCGTGTGTGTGTGTGTGTGTGTGTGTGTGTGTGTGTGTGTGTGTGTGTGTGTGTGTGAGAAAGATAGATAGATAGATAGAGAGAGAGAGAGAGAGAGAGAGAGAGAGAGAGAGAGAGAGAGAGAGAGAGAGAGAGAGAGATGCGGGCTTCATAATCTATCGGTATTTTTAAAATTAGTATTAATTATGCAGTATTATCTCATGTGAATTTTTGTCGCAAAGCAACTATATTTCACCACCTTCATTATTTCATGGGCACTGTCGCAAAATATTGTCGCAAACTGCAATATTTCATGGATAGCGGTAACATTTCATGAATGTATGTCATGAGATATTGTCGTGCGATCACTTTTCACGTGGAATACGGTCGCTACTACATTTTCCCATGTAAATTACTGCCGCTGCTACACTATTTCACATGAATTACTGTCGCTACTACACAATTTCACGTGAAATACTGTAGTAGCGACCCTATTTCACGGCGACACTATTCAATATAACACCGGCTCCGCGACTAAGCAATTGTTGTCGTCAGTAGGGGGCTTAGTAGGTGGTGTCCTGCATATGTTAGATCAGAACAGGCACCATTGAACACCACCGAAGTGCAGTGCAGTGTCTCCTCCCGGCTGGGAGGTCGTGGATTCGAATCCCATCAGAGCCATGTTGGTTTTTCTGCCCCGACCGGCTCCTACCCAGAGTTGAGTTTGGTGCTCTCATGGTGACCTCACAGTTTCAATGTTCTCTCCACGTCTGTGGCCTTGGTTTGGTTCCGTCGAGTTTACCGGTATCGACGAATCCATGGGGGCTGTCGTTGGACGGACGTAGTGGCGCCTTCCGGAGGGAGAGCTCACTCACGCCGGCTCCGCGACTGAGCAATGTTAGATCAGAACAGGGCGCCACTGAACACCACCGAGGTGACTCGGCAGCAGAGCAGTGTCTCCTCCGGTGGGTTGCCTCTTGACGACTTCACATTGACTGCTCCCTGTGGATTGCCGGTGCCGGAGCTGCTGCGGCGGAACCGACCGGGCTGTGGCTGTGGACGGGGTGTCGGAATGAGCGGCGTGGGTGCACTGCCTCTGTGGTGGCGCAGAGATTGGGAGAGCAAAAAAAAAAAAAAAAAAAAAAAAAAAAAAAAAAAAAAGCACTTGGAATTGAGATCTACACGGTGATGAAAACAAATGATGGAGCAGGCGAAGGAAATGGCACAAAAATATGCAAAAATGGCAAATGCGTAGTAAGGAATTTGAAAAGGTATGACACTGCGTGATGCAGGCGCAATATGAAGCCAAATTAAAACAAAAAGAAGTTGAAATACAAGAGCAAAGTTAAGCAAAGCAGTACTGTTTTCCGAACTTAACAATGCTTTCGAACTTTTTTTTCAGCCATTAATCAAAACACCAATGACACAGATTAATGACAAAATTGATTTGAACAGCATGTTTTGTCACTTTCAAGTCCACTACCCATCTTTTCAAAAGTCAGAACGCCAGAGATACACAAAAACACACAGTCAGTAACGTGTGTGTCCGCCATTTGCGTGGATGCACGCGATGCACCTTTGCCTCATGGATTGAGTCAGAGTCCTCAGAGTCATCTGGGGGTATTGCCTGCCACTCCTGCTCAAGGAACTGGAACAGCTGGTTGAGGTCAACTGGCGGGGGGTGATTGCTTCGAAGTCGCCGGCCCAGCACGTCCCATAGGTGCTCGATTGGATTAAGGTCCGGTGAGCAGGCTGGCCAGTCCATGTGGATCACGTGTTGCTGCTGAAGAAAGTTGTTGACGACTCGAGCCCTGTGAGGTCTGGCGTTGTCGTCTTGAAGTACCGCGCCTGGTCCAATAGCTTGCAGCGCTGGCAGCACAAGGGGCTGCAGGATGCCATCCCTGTAGCCCACACCGTTGAGGTTGCCTTGCACCATGTGCAGGGGGGGTTCTGTAGTTCCGTGCCATCCCTCCCCACACCATTATGGATCCACCACCATAGCGATCACGCTCGCTCACGAGACCATCGTGATAGCGTTCTCCTTGCCGCCGCCAGACACGGTTCCTGCGTCATGAAATGATAAGGCAAAGCGGGACTCGTCAGTAAACAATACTCTTGCCCACTGATCTCTGGTCCATGCTAAGTGACGCTGGGCCCAAGCCAAACGAGCAGCACGGTGAGCTGGTGTCAGGACAGGACGGACGGCTGGTCGTCTTGAGCGCAGGTGTGCCTCTCTCAACCGGTTCCGAATGGTCTGGTCACTGACGGTGACATTGCCGGCTGCTTGCAGCTGCCCCCTGAGTGTGTCGGAAGTGGCCGTTCTCTGCCTCAGAGCCGACAGGACAACAAACCTGTCCTGCTGCCTGGAGGTGGACCTTGGGCGTCCTGGACGTCTTCGCTCAGCAACACTTCCTGTCTGGTTGAAGCGGTCTCTCAAAGTCTGAATGACTGAAATGGGCGACTGACAGTCGACGACCAACCTCTCGCACCCCCACGCCCTCCTGAAGCCACGCAATTGCCCGCCCTTGGTCATCCTGACTCAGTCGTTGTCTCCGAGGCATGGTTGCAAAAGTGCCGTAAACACAGGCATAAATGCCCACCAGTCTCTCAAAACTGGCTGACCTGTGTTCAGATAAGACATGGGTTGCACGTGCATTGCAGTATTCTTGCAGTTCAGATGTGCTCTGTTGCACAGGCCTGTTGATTTGCACCCTTTTTTTTTTCGTGCAGTATGTGCACATTTCAGTTCACCGCTGTGATGTGCATGACACAGACCGAGTTGATTTCTGATCAAATTCAAGTTGACTGATCAGGCATGCAACCAAATTCAGTAAGTTTGGGTGGGTGCAGTGCCGTGTTATTGGAAAAAAATAAAGTAAAAACAAGGTACCCTAAAAAGCTTGAAAATCACGTCACTATCTTCGTCATCTTCAGCCGCTTGTCTTCCTCCCTTTCCCTTTTGTTCTTTTCCTTGCTCTAGCTCTTCGTCCACATTCTTCTTTTTTCCTCCTTTTTTCTCCCCTCTCTCCTCGTCGTATTATTCTTCTTCTTCTTTTCCTTCTTGCTGTTAGTCCTCATTCTTCCTCGTCTTCTTCGTCTTCTTCGTCGTCGTCGTCGTCGTCGTTTCTTTTTTCTCTTTCTTCCTTTTGCTCTTCGCCAATATATCTTCTCCTCCTTTTCAGCTACTCCTCTTTTTCAACCCCCACCACCCTCATCCGCGCCTTCTCTCTCTCTCTCTCTCTCTCTCTCTCTCTCTCTCTCTCTCGTGTCTGGCTGCCAGCAATTCGAACTTATCACAGCTCTGGTAAATTTTGTCTGTCTTAACAAGAAAAGTTCCAAAATGCCTGTTGAAGGTCTTCCACTGAATTTAGAAAATATTTTGAATGCCGCTCAGCATGACGTTTTCATCTTTTAAAATTGATGGCAGAGAAAATCAGACTGTTGTTCTTCGGGTTAAAAACGATTGCCGACCATTCTCCTGCCACGCAGCCCTCGCTTAAATGCCGTGTTCATGAGAAAAAGTCCTTCACAGGACAAGGACAGGAGGAGGACAGAGGAACGTAGGAAGGAAAATACCAGTGAACGTGTATTGACTCCGTCCGATCTGTTCCTGCCACCCCCACCTTGTCTTTCATTCAACACGGACAGGAATCTATTGAATTTGAAAAGGCGTTTGATTCAATAGAAAGAAACTTGTGGCCGATCCTTTTGAAAAATGAAATCAAAGGTAAATGATTCAACGCCTTCTTCCTTGCGCTGAACTCAGAAGCAATCTGAAGCGATCAAAAGCTAAGTGCACTTTCGTTATTTTTTTTCGTTTTTGTTTCACCTGATGAAGACCTAAGAGGTCGAAAAACGTTGTTGTGTTTTGTCTTGTGACTCGTTTGTCCACGTTTCTCTGGGCGGTTTGCTGACATTTGTTTAAGATTTGTTTAGATTTCCGCCTGCAGTCGTTTCACTTTGCAACTAGTTTATGAGACCTGTCAGTGATTAAATCTCATTGGAGATAGAGGGGACAAATAACAAGGACAAAAGACAGTCAGTAGTCAGAATACAGTTTGTAAAAAGTAGCGCAGAGAAAATCGTGAAAAAGAAGGCAGAGAAGATAAAATGATGAAGCAAAAGGTAATAATGTGGTCAAGAAGATAATGTTGAAAAGAAAGTGATAAGATAAAAGGTCTTTTTTGTGGCATCAGTTCTCGGATCAATGGAGCACCTAAAGTGGTAGTTTTTTTTTTTACTTTTTTTTTTTTTTTTTACTTTTTTCTTTTTTTCTCCCTTAGGCCAAAATCCACCTCTTCATTTTTTGGTGCTTCACACTGTCATCTTCATCTGCAAAAAACAACAAAACAAAATAAAACAAAAAAAAAAAAAAAAAAAAAAAAAAAAAAAAAAAAAAAAAAAAAAAGAACAAAAATAATTTCCACAACTAGGTATTTTTCGTTTTTTTTTTTCTTTAGCTTTTCTTCTTCTTTTTTTTCCAACCAATCTCTTACACACCATGCATAGTCTGCGTGTCATCTTACAAATGGACATATTTTTGTTGATTTTAGTATTTTGGCAATTGATACAAAGTGTCTGGGGTTTGTTAATGCTCTAATGTGTGGTGTACCGGCACACACTCCGATATGTGTTGCTTATACAAAGGAAACAACATAGACGAAAAACAAAGAAATTAATTATTTTCAGTCATTCATTTTGTTTTACACATACACCCGCACACACTCCCCCCTCCGCCCCCCCCCCCCCCCTCTCTCTCTCTCTCTCTCTCTCTCTCTCTCTCTCTCTCTCTCTCTCTGTTAATAATAATGGAAGTTACCTGTTGAAGACACAATACTAAAGCAAAATATATGCGTAAGCAACCAATTCTGTATATACACACACGCCTGAAAGGATATCTTTGGTCCCGGTTGCTCGTCTCCTCTCCTCCCCCCCCCCCCCCCCCCCCTCCCCAAGCGCGTGAGCGCTCTTCACGTCACACCACCACTACACCATCATCACCCCAACACTCATCCACCCCCCACACCCACCCTCCACATCCACCCGCCCCCACTCCTTCCCCCCAAAAAAAAAAAAAAAAACCAAAAAAAAAAACCCCGTAAACAAACACACATACAATCACACAGAGAGAGAGAGAGAGAGAGAGAGAGAGAGAGAGAGAGAGAGAGAGAGAGAGAGAGAGAGAGAGAGAGAGAGAAGAGAGAGAGAGAGAGGAGAGAGAGAGAGAGAGAGAGAGAGAGAGATCATTAGGCAGACAGACGGACCGGCAAGACAGACGGACAGAGACGGCGTCTTTTAAATGAATTTAGGGATTTAGTTTGTTAATGTCATCTCACTAATTGTCTCTTCCCCGATGAAGCCAATCTTATAGGGAAAAGAGTGTGTGCATGATCCCCCTCGTTTTCCACATTCCCCATGTGCACCAGTCTTACACATACGAAAACGAAAGAGTGCATGAAAGTACAGAGGAGTGGACAACGAAAAGGCATATTTACCTTGCAGTCACTTTTTTCTTTATGAAAAAAAACATCATCAAGACTGTGTTGTATGTGTGCGTGCGTGTATGTGTGTGAGTACCTGTAAGTGTATGTGTTACAGTGCATGTGCGCGCACGCAAAATGCACAAATGCGTGCATGTATTTGTAACTCTGTGTGTGTGTGTGTGTGTGTGTGTGTGTGTGTGTGTGTGTGTGTGTGTGCGTGTGTGTGTATGTGTGTGTGTGTGTGTGTGTTGTGTGTGTGTGTGTGTGTGTGTGTGCGCGCGCGCGTGCGTGCGTGCGTGTGTGTGTGTGTGTGTGTGTGTGTGTGTGTGTGTGTGTGTGTGTGTGTGTGTGTGTGTGTGTGTGTGTGTGTGTGTGCGCGTGCGTGCGTGTGTAAGAGTGAATGCATGTATGAGATCTCTCTACATTTTCCTCAGTTGCAATTGATTTTCGAGTATGACTGACATTGGCAGCCTAGATTCCGTTTTTTTGTAAATGCTTATACGCATCATTCTTCGCAGTAATCACCATATGGTTTCTTTTCAGTAGCGTATGTCTGTCAATATTTTCTTGTCTAAGAATTCCAAAAAAGCACAGTTTCTTCAGAAAAACACGATTTTTATGTTGTATACAGCTAATATGTATTGACTGACAAATTTCCAAAACGAACTAACCTTATGACAATGAAAAAAAGAAATGTTCAATGTAATCAATTTCATCATTGCAATATGAACAATGTCGATTATCCCTGACTTTCATATTGCATAGCATTATATTAGTCGAGTATATATATTTTGTAGAATTTTCCAGTGTAAAACTCTCAATCTGGTTTCTTCTGTGCACAAGCGGGGTATCTTCCATATATTTTCATTTAATTTCAGTCCATATTCATTTGACCATAAACGGGCTGCACATGATTTTATGTAACTGAAGGAACACAAAGTGGAAATCCTTGCAAGATATACGCTTTTTGTTACAGAACAGAGGTGATTCTGAAAAAAATCTATATCATATCTATCTTGTTCACTAACCCTAGTAATAAAAATATGTGTGGCCGCTGACACTACGTTATACTCTAAGATCCTTGCAGGGGAGGCACCCTATCTGTTTAACCACGTCCTGGTATAAAAGCACCACATTTGGACCATACATGTCACTAACATTTAGTATTTTGCCCTTTATCCAGTCAGGGAAAAGAAAAGGACATTTCCTCGATATTTTATGTGTTGGTTTTATTCCACAGTAAAGAGGGAAAGGGTGAGACATCTTCATGTTTATAAGATTTAGCCATGTTCTCAGAGTAATTTTCCAAAAATGTGAATGTATCTTGTCTAACTTTTGAAAAGTGCGCTTTTGCATAAAACACGTGACATTCTCACGAAAGGGTAGCAATATTTTTCTCTCGGAATTAAAGTCCATCTTTCATTGTTTGTGGCCTTACAAATTCTTACAACCCATAACGGAGAAAAGCAGATTGCCTCTGTCTTCGATCTATCATTTTTTAATCCTCCTTTTTTATATTCACCGCACATTACGTTTCTTGTAACTTTTTCAAATGCCTTTCGATTACAATGCATTTTTTACGCCAGAGAAATCTAAAAAGTATGCGATTTATATCTGATAAGATCTTGTCTGGAATAACAAATGTTTGCATAACATAGACCATTTGTGAAATAAGAAATGTTTTAATAATATGTATTTTACCCATTACACTAAGATCTCTTTTTTCCCCAGGAGTGAATAATTCTCTGAATAGTTTCAATTCTTTTCAACCAATTGTCCTCAACTAGAGATGCTGGTTTATCATTCTCATAATAAATACCCAGAATCTTTACTTTATTTTTCCACGTAAAGTCATAAAAGCTGTCTGCACTATGTTTTTTTTTTTTACTACCTAGCCACATAGCTGCTGATTTATTTTTATTTTAACCAACCAGAAAACAAAGAAAAAATCATTGAGTATATCTAATGCTTGCACCATGTTATGCTGATCTGTCAAAAATAAGGTAACATCATCTGCATAAAGCGCAATGTTGATTACATTGACAAGCATATCTCTTGAACCCCCTAAATCATTCCTCTAATGTTTCTACAGTTTTTCATCTTTATTGCTAGCAATTCTATAGCCAACACAAAAACTAAAGGGGAGAAAAAGGACATCCTTGTCAGATTCCTGTCTCAACCGCAAAGTACTCTGATGTCCAACCACTATACAAAACGCAACTACGAGTATCAGTAATTAATACTCGAAACCATCTAATGAATTCTTCCCCAAACCCATACTTTTTGAGAGCTGTTAACATAAAGTCTTTAGATATACTATCAAAAGCTTGTGTATAATCAATACTTAAAAGCAAACCAGGAATATATTTCTACATTTAAATGATCAATAACATCATCAGTTAGTCTCAATAGCATAGCTGCTCGATGTTCCTTGATATATACCCAACCTGATCTTCACTTACTAAATCTCTATCACTTTACATAAACGATTTGCAAAACATTTAGACAAAAGCTTATAATCGCTATTCGTTAACGAAATTGGTCTCCAGTTTTTTTTTTTTTTTAACATTTCTAGGTAGATCTTTGCCTTTGTGAATTAATGTGATGACTGCTTTTCTCTGAGAAGGAAAAGTGTCCCTTTTTCAAATGCAGAGTTAAGTGATGATGTTAACAAACTTTTTATATGACACCAAAATACTTTTAAACATTCTCTGTTGTAAGCCCATCACTTCCCGGTGAAGAACCATTTTTGAGGGCTTTAAGAGCTGTTAGTTGTTCATTCTCTGTCAAGTTGCCTTCACAACTATCCTTCTGAGAGTCAGAAAGCTGTGGCACTGAAACATCAGATATAAAGTTATCTACCATTTGTTCCATGTTTCCTGTTCTTGCCTTTTTTCCTGTACAACTTCGAATAATAGTCTCACTGCATTTCATTATTTCTGACTGTTGTGTAACTAATCTACCATTTTCATCACAAAGTTCTTGTATTATCTTTGAATTTGCCCTTGATTTTTCCAAGTTTACAAAATATTTTTTTTTCCCCTCTTCAATCCATTTCATTCAATTCATTTCATTCTAGATCGTACCTGTGGTGCACATGCTTTTTAAGTTTCCAATAATTCTAATTCTTGCATTAAGTGCTATTGCTGATTTTAATAATGAATATCATTAGTTTTTTTTGCAATATTAATATCTATATCGTTTAACTTATCTTGTATTTCTACTAACTTATTTCTTCTGTCAATGCTCTTAAATTATTGTAAAACTCTTATCTTCATTGGAAATGAATGAGGCAGGGAACAGTAAACACAATAAACAGTAAACAAGTGGGGTAGTCTTTGCTCCCATAAGGAAACCTAACACAGAGTAACTTTTATTCAAGACTGGCACAGCCTTAAAACTTGAATAAAGTCAGACAAATACAAAGACGAACAATCTAATAGAGGTTGAATATAAGTCAGACAAATACAAAGACGAACAATCTAATAGAGTTTTCATATCTTATTAATTTCATGTTCCCAGTTTTTACATCTTCCCCCCCCCCCCCCCCCCCCCCCCCCCCCCCCCCCCCCCCCCCCCCCTCTGCCCTTCTTAAATTCAAAGTTTTGCCAAGTCATTACTATGAAGACAATTTAGTTGTTGGCCTGCGCTTGTTTTTCCCCCTCTATTAGATTGTTCGTCTTTGTATTTGTCTGACTTTATTCAAGTTTAAAGGCTGTGCCAGTCTTGAATAAAAGTTACTCTGTGTTAGGTTTCCTTATGGGAGCAAAGACTACCCCACTTGTTTACTCTTAATCTTCAGTTTTAGGATTTCCCATTTCACTTAAAAATCGATGTTTTCGTACATATGTGATATATGATCATCAATCAAACTATTCATCTGTGTGACATAGTTAAGTCATTCAACAATGAGTAATTGAGCTTCCACAGCCCAGGTCCCCTCTCAAAGCTTGAGAATTTCAATTTGATGGAGCAACCTCTGTGATCTGTGAAGGGACAGAATGAATATGGCAGTCTATTGCTTCATCAAACAAATCATCATTAGATATGAAATAATCCAATCAATGTGCAATAAAAAGAGAAGTTTTATGCCATGTAAATTCCTTTTCATCTGGATGAAACAGTCTCCAGGTATCATACAGGTCATGGCTTTTTATTAAATCATTTAATTTCTTTACTGTGCCCTATGCATGTTTGTCTCCAGAGATGATATCTGAATCGTTCTAATCTAATACGCAGTTGAAATCCTCCCCACCCCCCCCCCCCCCCCCCCCCCCCCCCCCCCCCTCCCCAAATTAACAAGTGCTCTGACTGAACATTAGAGATAACATCTCCCAGTTCATCAAAAGAAAACATTCTTTTCATTGTCATTATTTGGAGCATATATAATTCACAAAGACCACTTTTCTACGCTGAATTTCTATTTCAATGGCCAAAATTCGTCTTGAATTGAACACTATCTTGGAATTATCAACCACATTGTACCGAAATAAAGCAACTTGACCACAACTATGTGATGTATATTATATAATAATTCACATTTGCCCCATTCTTTTTTCCATGCCCATAAACATCATCAGTGATATGTGTTTCTTGCCAACAAATTATATCATACTTTTCTCTCTTTCAAGTGTTTAAATATTGATTTTCTTTTTTCCAACACGAGCGCAGACCCCGTGAATTTAATGAAAAAAAAAAAAAACGGTTAATCCAGAATCACAAGCAAGTCCGTAATCCAAGCAGTTATCAAATCCAAACGCAAACCCGTAAACAAAGTCCGTGTATCGCGCGTAAGTCGTCTCCGCCAGGTCAAACCGGCACACTCGGTGAAGATTCACCCACCATCTCCCCCCACCTTTACTCTGTCCACTCGACACGGAGCGGTCAGGTGAGGGCCGCGAACAGGTGAGCATTTTAGCCTTTGGCCCGTCACGCCGCTGGCTAGGTGAATCCTCGTCACCTGACCTTTGTTGCTTACCACCGGTGCTGCGTGAACGCTGGTCCTTCCCACATACACTGTATTGCCGGATAATTTTTTCCGCGGCGAAGGTGAGAACGAATCTTTGCCAGTGTCATTTCCATCAGTCTCAGTTTCGGGAACAACATCTGTCATAGAGTCTTCAAAGACATCTTTCACATCCACAAACAAATTTGCCCCTACCTGCTCATCTCCTGACTGCTGGCTCTCACCCTTTAGCCTGACATCTTCTGTATGCTCCATCTGAGCACATACCTCTGTTTAAGAGACCTGGGGGTCATAGAAAGTGCCACAGGCAGGATCACCGCGCTTGTGGCTACTTTGCAAGCAGTCCCTGCAAGTCACCAGATTCTGACACTGGTGTCGGTGATGTCCTGACTGCAGGCAGTTAGAGCACACAGGACTCTGTCACACCTTGGGCTGCTCCTTGTGGTAGAGGTGAGCAGTAAACTACCCACCTTTACAAATCTGTCCAGTGGTACTAAAGGGTGGTTAATAAACACAAAGCATCAACCTGTGACAAAATGGGTTAGCTTTCCGTCCCTGTCCCTGATCTTCTCCATTAGGAGAGATGATCTGAGAAAACATCCCAGTCTAACAAGAGCACTCTCTATATCATCACTGGACACTGAGTCTGGAAGATCGGAGATAAACAGTTTTGTCACGGGAACTTCGAAACCATCACACTCCCTCTCAAAAATGAATGGATTCTTGTCAAAAAGAGACACAGTACATCCATTTTACAACAATCCCCGCAATCAAAAGTTGAGTCTTGGCAGCTCGAGTCAAGGGGTAGATCCTCCAGAAACCTTTGATGCATTGCGCACCATATACTGTTTCCTTGCCGCACACTCTTTCGGCAGCCAGACAAATGTCTAAATCAGAAAAAAAAAATATCTTCACTTGATTAATAGTTTTATCAACAAAAGGTAAGTCTTTATGCTTGAAAAAAAACAGGCTTCACAAAAAACGGAGGGGGGGGGGGGGGGGGGGGGGGGGGGGAAGGGGGGGACAAAAAAAGAACACCAAAGAAAATGGCTGAATTTGTTGGGTTGGAGTTACATTTTTACATCACAAACTGCACGTGCAAAAGGTAAAGCAAAAGGAAAAGCAAAACACAAACCGTTTCAAGGCGTACCCAATGGAGAAAAAAAAACAACTTTGGAATAAACAAAAACACCAAAGTACCAGAACTAGAAAAATCCCACTACAAAACCACCATTAAACTTCACATTCTTCAAGACTGTGTCATCAAGTAGGCAGCACACACTATAAAAGAGCACTGAACGCAATACTGCCGAGAAAAAACAGAAGATACACAGAGCTTACAAAAACGCGTCCTCTCGACATCGAGTGAACATCTCTCTCTCCCTCCAAAATAAAAGGTCTTGAAAAGGTAGGTGACGAAGACGATGTTGATGAACTAGGAGGTGGTATAAGATGTGGTAGAGAAGTAGACAATGAAGGAGAACATGGAGAAGAAATAGTAGTGAAGAAGAAAATGGTGCAGAAACAGATAGTAACATGCTGTGATAAAGTGGTATGTTGTAAAGAAGAAGGCGGTGAAGAAGTAGGTGGTAAAGAAGAAAGTGACAAGAAGATGTGATAAAGAAGACGGTGGCGAAAAAGTTAGTGGTAAAGAAGATCGTAAAAAGTAGGAAGTGAAAAAAGCAAGTTGACGGTCAAGGAGAAACTGGTGAAGAAGCTGATGAAGAAGGTAGAGAAGAAGCAGGTAATGGAGAATAAAGTAGTAAAGTAGCGGGTGGCGGAAAAAAAAATTGATCCAAAATATGATGGTTAACTGATGAACTGGACAGTACGGAAGAAGTTAAGGTTATGAAAATTATGATGAGTATTCTGTGAGAAGAACGGTGAAGTAGACGAATGTAAAACAGCAGTGGGAGTAGTAACGGTGGTGGC
>JADBJO010002182.1:210000-227500 GCA_016801955.1 Conus betulinus
TTAGCTCTTCTAATTACTTCCTTTAGTTCTTTGAGTGTTGAGTATTGACTTGTGTGTAGGGTGGTTAGGTCGTTCAGAGAAACGAAGAATGAGGTTCTAGTTTTAACTCTCACAGAAGCTGTGGTTTAAGGTTAAGGCTCCTCTGTATTAGGAACACTACCATTGGTTGGTGCACTCGTAACGTTTAGTGGATAAACTTTACTGACTTTTCTGGGTATATAAGAGTAACTGTTTTAGTGGTGCTAAAACATATTGGAAAAAAAATGGCTGAAGAAAGCTTTACAACCATAGAGAAAAAGTAGTAAGTTTAGGGAAAGAAATGGGATATACAGGAGATGAATTGTGTGAATTCATAGAGACTCAGCAGAAAACTGAGAGAGATGAAAGGGCTGAAAGAAGGAAGTTTGAAAAGGAACAGCTCGCAGCTGTCAAAAGAAAGCTAGAGGCAGAAACTGCTGCGTTGAAGGCTAAAGCAGATGCAGAGTGTTTAGCTGCCAAAGCAAGAGCAGATGCTGAGAGTGCAGCAGCCAAAGCAAGAGCAGATGCAGAGAGTGCCATGCCATGGCCAAAGCGAGAGAGCAGATGCAGAGAGTGCAGCGGCCAAAGTGAGAGCAGAAGTGGAATCAGAGATTTTAGCCAAACAAATTGAGTTGGAAAGAATAAAATCTGAAAATCGTAGTGAAATAGACACCAGTTCTGAGTCAGTAGGCCACAGACTAAATTCCAGGCCTAGGCCTAAACTCCCACTTTTCAGAGAGAAGAAACTGATTCGATTGATGCCTATATCAGTCGTTTTGAATCGTTTGCCAAGCACGAGGGCTGGCCCGAAGATGACTGGGCAATAAACCTGTCTGCCTTATTGACAGGTAGTGCGTTACACATTGTTTCCACCCTTACCAAAGGTGATCAGAGGGATTTTGACAAGGTGAAACAAGCAGTACTAAAGGCATATAAGTTGACTGCAGAAGGTTTTAGGCGTAAGTTTCGCGAGGCGAGAATCGAACAGGGTGAGACATACACACAGTTCGGAGTTAGACTGGATCACCATTTCAACAAGTGGGTGGAACTTAGTGGAGTAGACTGTGATTTTGAAGGCCTCAAGACACTGGTGATGAAAAAAAAACAGATGCTTGATGGTTGTGGGCCAGGCCTAACAATCCACCTCAAGGAAAGGAATGTCGTGACAATAGCTGAAGTACTTGAAGCGGCAGAGACTTACCATGAAGCGAGGCGTGATTTGCCTCAACAAGAGGAAAGCCTGGAAGCATATTCAGAGGATAGCAGGTCAGCACATGTCTCACGCAATGGGTCAGTATTGCACGCCCGTATGCCCAAGGGTGTGAGCAAACAAGGGTGAAAACCAACAGCCACGTGGTTAAGGCTGTAGATGAGCATACCTGTTTCCTGTGCAATAAGACAGAGCACTTGGCTAGGGACTGCATATTCAAGTCACAGAAAGCAGCAGCAATGAGGGTCAGGCCAAGTGAGAGGCAGGTAGAAAAAGATGAAAAAGATGACAGCGTTATTTTGTCTGGACTGTGTTGTGTGTTCACAGATTCAGAAGATAACATGGATGTGCACAAAGGCAGAGTAGGGGACAATGTGGTTAATGTCATTCGAGACTCTGGGTGCACAGGTATAATGGTGAAGGAATCCTGGTTAAGAGGGGACAATTCACAGTTAAAACACAGAGGTGTAGACAAATAGATGGAACAGTAGCAGAATTCAAAATGGCCCAGGTGTTCATTGATACACCATTTTATAGTGGAAGTGTACAGGCTTTGGCGGTTCCAAAGCCACCGTATGATTTGGTAATTGGGAACATTTCAGGAGCACGTGGGTACGAAAACCCAGACCCTGATTTCTGTGTCGAATCAGAGAAAAGGAATCGCTTGAGGAAAAACTCCCCAGGCAGTCACACCCTCCACAAGGCAACAGAGCGTGTCCAGTGGGATTCTCCCAACACAGTTTGGGGCAGAACAAAAGGGCGATTACTCTCTCTTAGAAAACTGTTTGGTTTTGCACACACAAGGCAGAAGAAGCACGTTAAGGAAGGGATATTCGCATTTAAGATAGAAGGAAGATTATTATACGGAATTTTCAGAAATTCGACGTCAGAACTTACGAAAAAGCAGATCGTTGTACCTACGAAACGCAGAAAGGTGGGGACGTCCGAAAAAAAACACGTGACGTCAGCCTCGGGCCATCTCGGTAAGAAGGCTTCACAAAAGGCAGTGACGCGAGAGTACTACTGGCCCGGTATCCTTGGTGACACCAGGCGTTTCTGTGCGCATTGCAGCACATGTCGCGGGGTACGACAACGTGGGTTAGAGAGTGAAGAAAGAGTGACGGGGCCGTAGGTCAAAATAAAATGGTCGGATGAAGGTGGGGGTAGTGTGTGCGCCTGTGTCTTACGCGTGTCTTTTATGCGTGACGTAGCTGATTGCAGGCTACGTGTATGAAGAGAAAGGGAGAGAATTTCCATAGCAACATAATGTTTATCTATATATCGCCACACTACTTAGAGCTGGTGGAAGTTTCAGACTGGTGTTGATATTTGCTTGGATTTTGGTGTGTATGTATTGATGTTTCTCTAATTTTGTTGCAAGATAAATCTTGCGTGCGTTCTCTGGTGTAAGTAGGCTTATGAGAGGCCCACATGAGCGTTGGTTTGAATGAGAGAATTATGATAGTTTCAGCTCCTTGAATGTGTTTTAGCCAATACAGGGCATTTTCTTCAAAAAGGGGGTGGGGGGTGGGGGGGGGGGGAGGTATTTATCAAGGGTGTGAAACCCTCTCAAAAGACCTTAAAGTGCTTAGAGATGAGGAATGTTTGTACCTAGTACCGAAATAGGTAATAGACCCATTAACCAGCGTGCCTTACCCACTTCACACGGTCGAACTGTGTCAAGGAGGACGAAGTGGTCAGGTGACAGATGGCACCTAAGGTAGTAAGGACTCTCCCGAGTTCTAAACCTTCCTGATAGCGAAAGGGGGGAGGGATGTAACCACTAGGACCTCGGTGCATCAAGTGGGCGCTACATACTCAGTCAGCTGAGGTCACTTTGTAAACAGTCTTGAGAGCAGAAGTCTTTGGCTCGTTGAGATGGTATTGCCGTGGGGCACTGTGTTGGTTCTATTGTCAGACTGTTGAATGCACGCGGACGTTGTTGTCGTATCTTTTCTCCAGGATAATTACTGTGTTAAGTGACCCCCGAAGTTGGCAGAAAATCTTGATGTCCATCTGGTGCCAAGTGTTTGTTCCTAATCAATTGCGTAGGGATATGTGTAAATGCTGATGTGTGGAAGAATGTAGCAAGTGAGAATTCAGGGTACTTGTGAACAGGGGGTTTAAGAAGCAGCATGGACAAAGGCATGGCCCGAAGGGGAATCCTTCGTTTCCATCCCTATATGAACTGAGGGAGAACAACATGTGTGGGAGGAGAAGACCACCACACGAGAGAGAGAGAGAGAGAGAGAGAGAGAGAGGACAGAGGAGAGAGAGAGGAGAGAAGGGTGGGCAGGACAGAGTAGCGTCGAGAGAAACGTGGTCTGGGAGATAGAAGAGACAGCAAAATCTTAGGGTTGAAGACAAGTTGGAAGAGGGAGAAAACTAAGTTTGAAGCCCAGAGGTGGGTGCAGACAGACAAACTGAATTTGAACCCAGACGTGGGTGAAAGAGACGAAGAAGAAGAGTTCTATGTCGAGATCCCAGAGACGACCACAAAGACCCAGTCCTGAAGCCTGGAGACAGTCGACCAAGGGCGTCACCATCAAGCAGTGCTGATGAAGACTTGAAGAAACTTTTTCAAGAACTGTGGTATGGTTGTGTGTGTGAAAACCTGGCCAGGTAAGAAGCCATTTTATTATAACCTGGGATTAGAAAGCATTGATCTTTTATGGTTTGATTATTGCATTTCTGTGTGATTGGATTGTTCATGCATAATTATACGTAGCATAGTAGTTGTATTTCTTGTTCTCAGTCGTGTTTGGAGAGACAAACGAATGCGTGACATCCCATTCCCAGAGAGAGGTGAATGTTTGGTAGGCGCATGAGTGTGCATATGCGTGTATTAGTGCAGAGATAACCTTGGTGTGTTGAACCTGATTAATAATACATCAACTTAGGGCACTTAAGCAATACCATCATGATTTCCCCCGTCCTGGACAAACACAGACTGCAAGATACAGCATAAAAACGCCTGAAGTTAACATTACTGTGTAATGCGGTGCTTCAAGACATGATGCTTTCTATATAAAAGAAAAGATATTTACTTAGAATCGATGTCCAATTACAATGGTTTTCTCTTGATGTATACAGACAAAAGTCTGTTCAGGAGCAGTTATGTCCCTTGATATCTTAATGGAGTGTCCTGCGCACGCCTGTACCCATTGTCAATACAGCACAGGCCTCCAAGGGTGGTACAGGACTGCTCAAAAGGCAAGTGAAGACAGTGCTTCTCTGGGTCCTCCCCAGCACCTTCGGGTGTTTTCTTTTTCTTCTTTGCCTTAACTAGGCTGACCCTGGAGAAAGGTCCAGTGACGGTGAGGAAAGACCCACTGACCACAGGGAAAGTCCTGTTGACAGTGGGAAAGACTACAAGTTTGGATTCTCTCTTGAGGGCACATAAGACCGTATGGCGAAAGGTGGGCTGTGTCTGGAGTGGCACTGTCTTCATCTGTCCATGGGCAGGGGTGGTTGGGTCTGTGGGGTAAGCTCGACAGCTGGAGGGTGGTGTTTTTCGCTGGTTGGCTCTGCTGCAGTCATGAAATATGGGCTGGTACACCTATGGGGATGCTACTTTAAGGCTGGTAAGAGTTGCATCCTGTAGTCTGATTTACCTCTGTTCAGGAGCAGTTATGTCCCTTGATAACTTACTGGAGTGACCTGCGCGTGCCTGTACCCATCGTCAACACAGCGCAGGCCTCCAAGAGTGTACAGGGACTGCTCAAACGGCAGGTGAAGACAGTGCTTCTCTGGGTCCTCCCCAGCACCTTCGGGGTGTTTCTTTTTCTAAAAAAGAAAAATATTTACTTAGAATCGATGTCCACTTACAATGCTTTTCTCTTGATATATACTATCGAATTATACAAAAAGTCGATGACATGAGCATCAAGGGTAAGTGGTAGCTTCTTTCTTGATTCTACCTCTTATGTATCTTATATTCAAACATACTTGGTTGAGGTTTAAGTGGCAGTATAGTGCTACCGATTCGTGTATATTCTACTCAAAAGAATATAAGGTTATTGACAGTTTTGCCTGCTTAAAAATGTAGCCATTCGAAGCAAACCAAATATGGCACAGAACACTAATTTTTATCTGAAAACTTTAACATTGTCATGTCCAGTTATTGTGATTGTAATGCGCCTTACTTTAGCGATTCGTTTGTTTCAAAAAAGAATATCAAATCATGCTTTCTTTCTTGCATGACCTTACCTGTAAGATGCCTCATGACGATCTGGTAAAGAATGCTCTCTATAGTCTGCTGGTGCTGGAATGCAGCATGGTGAGACTGGGTGTGGCTGTATATGGGGTAAACTAAATTTTCGCTGTTGGGGTAATGTCCTGGAGGGAACACGCAAGATAAGATATTGAAAAAGAAATGTACGATGTCTGCTGACTAAAGTCACTCCGATCTTTCATGAAGAGAAAGCGTGATCAGGCGTACAATCCACTTGGTGCGGGAAGCACAGTCCCCACAGCTGTTTAATCTTTTTTTTTTAATGGTCCACTGGAGTGTAGGACTGCCAAACGGAATTAATCCGTGGTTCTACACACCATCTGACTCATTAGCATTTATCTTTAATATCCCTTTTAATACGTGTAAACAGAAATCCTGCTGATTAAGTACGGAAAACTAAAACCAAGTTCAACACGAATTGTGTGTTATGCTTCACTTTGTTTAAGCTTATACACCAAACATCACCTACTGGCGTTCCCTTCTTTTCACCTGGTCTGCCTGGCTCAGTCGAGAAATACTATGTCCATGGTGAAGCGTTTCAAATTCAAATTCCATTATGGAAAAACTGCTATTTTCACTGCCCTTCTTAGTGTATCACGTTTTGGCGATATGAAGTGTGGTGTTAGTTTTCACCCCTGCTCTCTCCTGAGATTATAATAACGTCTGCTATGTCAACTTTCGAGGGAGTGAACTTTAATCTGGAACAGTTACACCTGACCTCGTCTCTATCAAGGATACTATGGCCCACACACACACACACACACACGCACGCACACTCTCTCTCTCTCTCTCTCTCTCTCTCTCTCTCTCTCTCTCTCTCTCTCTCTCAATGTGTTATAGTCGGTTCATCTTGTTATACGGCTTTTGAATACAGAGACACAACTGCTTAATAATGAGATGTGTCCCAAATGAAGAAAGCATCGTTCAGTGTCACCTCTGTCTCTCTCTCTCTCTCTCTCTCTCTCTCTCTCTCTCGCTCTCTCGAGAGAGAGAGAGAGAGAGAGAGAGAGAGAGAGAGAGACTCAAGACTCAAGATGATTTATTCATATTAGGCCTCAGCCCATCATGAAGGGGAATGTGAACATTTAACTGGATGAGGATATGCAACAGATTCAAATTAATACTAATGATGATATTAATTGTAATCATGTACACTTCAGTCAGTCATTACACCTCTTAGTTTAAATCCTTTACACAGAAACAAAGAAAGGTTACGTACATCTTCGGGTACAGTCGATAATTGTAATCATGTACACTTCAGTCAGTCATTACACCTCTTAGTTTAAATCCTTTACACAGAAACAAAGAAAGGTTACGTACATCTTCGGGTATAGTCGATGACATCAACAGACTCAATTTAAACAGTGAAGGATGTCTATAATATTTGGGCTTAATTAACGTTTCACGTATATGCCTGAGTGCTGGGCAACAGAGAACAAAATGCACCTCATTTTCTTGGCTCTCAGTGCATAATGGACAACTGAAGTCATTAGACGTAAACGTGTTATACCGATATCGATGTACTGCCAGCTCAGAAATCCCCAGCCTAAATCTAGTGGTAATATAATTCAGATGCTTATCAATATCAAAATATAAGTAAGGTTTTTAAAATGTGATCCATGCAAAAAGTTCTATACAAGGTGAATCTAGCACAAGTTTGGATTTGATCGGACCAGGTTTGCCACCGACAGTAAATAAGCCTTTGTCGGAAGCAACATATAAAATCATGAACACTGCCGACACCTTGACCGGCCCAAACAAAACCAAATCCATATTTAAACAAGCATAAGCGAACATTTGTGGCCCAGTTTTTCTTACCTCTTGCGTCCAGGTCATACAACATATCATATGCTTTACGTGGAATCCTGTAACTCTCCATTTGGATCAACTTAAGCCAGTAACGATTACACTGAACAGCAGAATTTATATAGAATGGATATCGATTCATTCGTTTCACCATGAATAAGATCATTCGGTGTTCGCCTGTCCACCCCTAAAATTTTCTTGAAAGCAAAAATAAATGGACTGATTCACAGTGAATAACGGCATTATCTAGACCCCACAATTCAGAGCCAATCTGCAGAATTGGCTGTATCTGAGAATCAAACAGTTTCATGAACAAATTAAAAGAATTGTTATTTAACACATACAACCTTTTCAGAAGATAAATCAGAACACTTTTAGCTCTGCTTGCAAGGTCTTTGCATGCAGCAGTAAAAACTCAAGCGCGTGTGGAGAAGCATATTCCCAAGTATTTATACACATTTACTACAGGCAAAGTCACGCCATTATATAGCCATCTCTCTCTCACAGTCAAAAAACCACCCTTCCTAAATACTATGATATTGCTCTTAAACATATTAACTTTAAGCTGAAGAGATGTTGCGGCACGCTGTAAACTATTCAATTGAGTCTGCAAACCTGTAACTGTTTCAGCCATCAAAACGACATCGTCAGCCAACAACAGAATAAACAATTCAAATGAATCTAGCGAAAATCAAACACCATGTCTTCCATTGTTAATTACTTCAACCGCTAATTCATTAATGAAAGAGAGAACAGAACCTACCTGGCGTTCCCTTCTTTTCACCTCGTCTGCCTGGCTCAATCGAGAAATACTATGTTCATGGTGAGGCGTTTCAAGTTCAAATTCCATTATGGAAAAACTGCTGTTTTCACTGCCCTTAGTGTATCACGTTTTGGCGATATGAAGTGTGGTTTTAGTTTTCACCCCTGCTCTCTCCTGAGATTATAATAACGTCTGCTATGTCAACTTTCGAGGGAGTGAACTTTAATCTGGAACAGTTACACCTGACCTCGTCTCTCTCGAGGATACTATGGCCACACACACACACACACACACACACACACACACTCTCTCTCTCTCTCTCTCTCTCTCTCTCTCTCTCTCTCAATTTGTTATAGTCGGTTCAACTTGTTATAGGCTTTTGAATACAGAGACACAACTGCTTAATAATGAGATGTGTCCCAAATGAATAAAGCATTGTTCAGTGTCACCTCTCTCTCTCTCTGAGAGAGAGGAGAGAGAGAGAGAGAGAGAGAGAGAGAGAGAGAGAGAGAGAGAAAGTGAGAGAGAGAGAGAGAGAGAGAGGAGAGAGAGAGAGAGAGAGAGAGAGAGAGAGAGAGAGAGAGAGAAACTAGCTAGCCTTTAATTTTTGCATAATATTTTCTGTATATTAAACTAAGTTGAGATTTGATTAACAGGATAAAATGTTCACACATATACTGACTTTATACACGTGGAATATGCTTCTGTTCAGGGAATTAAACCAATTAAGCTTTATTACATCAGAAAAAATTATTCTGGAATTCTCTCTCTCTCACGTGTTGATTCGGTAGTTTTCTTAAGAATTTCTCCTCTTTGTGTTTGTCTCTGTCTCTCTGACCTTCTCTCTCTCTCTCTCTCTCTCTCTCTCTCAAGGTCAAGGTCGACTGTGAAACATAGCGCAGCAAAAGTTTTTGTGGCTCTTCAAATTTGGAGTTTAGATGGAAAATACCTTGGTTGTAGCTATTGCATTGGTTTGAAATTCTGCTCAGTGGTAAATTAAGTGTTTCTGGCGAATAATGCGAGTGAAAATGACTGACCTAGGTCTTTGGAGAGCCAAAATTGGCCAATTTCATTGTGTGTGTGTGGCAAAACTTTTAAATCACACGAAAGGGAAAGAGAATGTGTTCGCACGTGATAACAGTGGCAAGGTGTTTGTCGGCGATGTGTGTTTACATGGCTTTGCCTGCTGTTCCTGGCTACGCTGGCTTGCAGTATGAAACATTTAGTTGTAATAGCTGTGAGTTCTCCTTTCCTTCTACCGAACACTTTCACTGAAGAACTCTGTTTGGTGAGTGGAACTCTATTTACAAATACAGCGACCTATGATTGTTTACGAAACCCCGAACACGCGATGATTTTGTCGACTGTACCCTCTCTGTGCTTAGCGCTGTTCGCGTTTGCATTGCATAGGGTCAAACTCAGTGGCGACGTCGAAGAAAACCCAGGGCCTTCACCGGGCAAGATCAAGAATACCTCTGCTATGGATGAAGAACCAGACAAGGTGACGTCGGATTTACGGGATAATATCAGTCAGCTGGAGGTCAATCTGCATCACAAGTTAGACAATATTTTGATGGTTATGCAATCTCAAGCCGAAACTTTAAAGAGACAGGAAGATGTGTTGAAACAGTTCAAAAATGATCAGGAGGTTTTGAAGAAAAGCATCTCCGATTTGTGTCGTGATGTTAGCACTACAAAAGAGGTTGTTCAGCAAAATGTAAGAAGATATTACGTCTCTGAAATCAGCAAGACGACTTGCTCAAGACAGTGTCTGACCTCGAGATGGAGGTAGATCGACTGGAGGGATTCTCCCGAAGAAATAATGTCAAGTTGTATGGCATTCCTGAGGCCCAAGCAGGGGAGGAAGAGGACTGTGCTGAAGCCGTGACATGTGCTGAACACCTATGTTCCTGGCGCAACTTGGGGAGACGACGTTATTGAGAGGGCACATCGTCTCGGCAGACTCAACCCCCGCAACCCCCATTCCCGCCCCATGATAGCAAAGTTCCAGAGATGGGGCGATGTGATGCGCCTGATGAAGGACCGATCTGCGAGGCAGGACATGGAGCGAGACGGGGCTGGGTGGCACAGGACTTGACTAGAAGACAGACGGCCAAGCTGAAGGGGCTACGTGATGAGGGGAAGACGGGTTTCTTTGTTAACGGCAGACTTCATGTCAGGGATCAGCGTGCTACATCATCCAGACTACACGATCGCCAATTTGGTGCTGACAGTGCTGGCAGTCATGGTGGTGTCGACACACGGGGAACCCCAAGTGTGTTGACCGGTGATGTCACCCAACCAGATCTGGATCACGGGATGAACCGCGGAAATCCCGTGCGTGATGACAACAATGATCGACCACGAACCAGGGCGTTGACTCGTCGAACAAGTCTGAGCGACTTGACATGGGGCAAGAGACAGAATAGTGTGCAACACGTGCAAACGTGGGTGACAATGTGGGGGGGAAAATAGGGGTCAGGCCGAGACCTACAACACACACGCTCGGCACACAGACACATGCCATTACACAGGCACGTGGAAATATACAGGCACATGATACTGCACAGGCGCATGGAAATACACAGATAAATGATAATACACAGGCACATGCAGCACTCAAGAACATGAAAATACACGGACACATGGCGATACACAGGCACATGGCTATGCACAGGTACATGATAATATACAAACTGGAAACCTCACTCATTGGAGCCAAAATTGTGTGAACAAGAAAAAAGTATTTTCAGTAACTTGCTGGAATATAAACGGTTTAGTTTCTAAGCTTACTGATCTTGATTTTGTTGATTATATAACATCTTTCGACATTTGTTTTCTTTGCGAATCGTTTACAGTGTCTTCCTTTGATTTTGATGTTTACTTTAGTGATTTTGTTGTTTTGCATTGTCCTGCAGTAAAGCTGTCAAAAATGGAACGTAGTTCTGGGGGAACTGTTATGTTGATTCGAAAAACAATTTTTAAATATATTACAAAAATAGAAACAAAATGTGACAATATCTTGTGTTGCAAAATATCAAAGGAGCTTTTTGGTTGTGAAAAAGATGTTCTTTTCCTTGGTATTTACAATCACCCAGTAGAAAGAACCATGACTGGGATTCGAACCCATGCCCTTCTGGACATGCTCATTTTCCATTTAATGACTCGCGCTAACCACTGAGCCACAGGGACACCTGATATTTGTAGGAAAGTTAAGCCTTATGAAGTTCACTTTTGTTCCTCCTTGACCAGATCCAACTTGAACACCTCTCTGCCGCTTCTGCCATTGCTTTCAGGGCTTGGTTTTTTCCCTCCCTGCAACTGAGAGCTGTTTCATGAGGCTGTATGCAGACGTTCCCACAAACCCCCTAGCTCCAATTTCTGCAGTGAGGACTTTGACCTGATAGCCTTCTCTCCTCAGGCTGTTTGCCAGATCAGCATACTTTTCAGTCTTGTAGATCTGAGCTGCCTCCATTCTGTTCTCATATGGCACCGTGAGCTCGATCATGATCAGCTGCTTGGTTGACTGAGAGTGTAATACTATGTCTGGTCTCATGCCACTCTTGCTGATAATCTCTGGGTGACTATTCCATTCTGGGAGGTCTGCTGTGCACTCCCAGTCATCTGCCCCGTCCCAGCAGACTCTGCCTGCATGTTCCGAGTGGCACTGTTGTTCTTGGCCATGATTCGCTGCCCTCCTGCCGTGAAGAATGTTGCGGGTGCTTTTGGAGTCCTGATTTTCCCTTTTGTGGTGTTGGTACTAGCCCAGACTACTTGTACAATCTCTTTGAGCACTTGGTTGTGCCTCCATGTGTACCTTCCTTGAGCCAGGGCTACTTTACATGAGCTAAGGACATGCTCCACTGTTGTTTGTTTTTCATGGCAAAGGGGGCATGAAGGATCGTCTGTTTTTCCCCACTTCACCAGGTTTGCATTTGAAGGGCAGAAGGTCATATGCAGATCTGAGAATGAAGCTGATCCTGAGAGGGGCCATGTGCCAAATGTCATTCCAAGTGAGACTTCTTTGGAGTGCATTCTCCCACGTGTCCATTGCCCTTGCTGGCTCTGCTGGACTGCTTTTTGGAGTCTTTGTTGGGTCTCTTCTTTTCTCATCTCCTGAATCATCATGTCTCTTTTGGCTTTTCCTTTGGCCTTTGACCACCATTCAGTTTTGGTCACCCCCAGTCCTTGTCTGTTGGTCTGTGTGTGTCCTGTTATTTCTCTGATCTTGAGACTTTCTTTTGCAGAATCCATCGCCTCTTGAACTTTCCATTTTCTGCCTGTCTTCAGCTGGGGCTTGATTGCTTCAACCACCTTGTCTCCTGAGTCCTCCAGCATGCTTTGAAGTCTGATCTTCCCTGCTTTATATTCCTCCAGGATGGATTTCAGTGGTAGTTTCAGCTTTGCTTGGCGACAGTATAGCGCTATGTCAGTCAGACAGGGTGGGACACCAAGCCATTTCCTTGTGAACTTGTTGATTTTGGATTCCATTGCCTCCACTATGCTGGTGCAGATGTCGTATATCATCAGAGGCCATAGGAGCTTTGGTATCAGCATGAACTGCAGACACCAGACCTGTATTTGCCAGGGAGCCCACACTGGTCAATGGTCTCCAAGCCTTCTTCCGACATCTGTTTGGTTTTTTGCTCTTCGTGTGTCTTTCAGCGTATCATCATACCATCTTCCAAGGCTCTTGACTGGCTCTTCTGTTACTGTTTGAATGGTCTGGTTGGCAACACTGAAGACCACAGATTCGGCCACTTTTCCTTTCCTCAGTGAGAGACTCCGTGATTTCTTTGGCTTGAACTTCATTCTGGATGAGGCAACTATGTCGTCCAGCCTCTCCAGCACATGACGTGTCTCGTCTTCTCTGGATGAAATCACTGTAGTGTCATCCATGAAGGCCTTGAGGGGGGGCATCTTGTATCCATCGCCAAGGTCTGTTTGTCTTGCGTTGCTTGTTGCTGCTTTCAAGATGACTTCCATTGCCAACACGAACAGTATTGGGGAAATGGCACAGCCCATTGCAATGCCCACTTCCAAGTTGATCCAATCTGTTGTGTACTCCTTGGTAGAGAACCGCATTGAGAAGCCATTGAAGTACTTCTTGAGCATGTCGCGGATGTTCTTTGGCACATGGTACATCTTAAGAGCCAACTGTATCATCTCATGGGGTACAGATCCATATGCGTTTGCCAGGTCGAGCCACACTACGTCCAGGTCTCTCTTTTCTGTTTTTGCTCTTTGGATTGCGTCCCAGATCATTGTGGCGAGTTCTACACAGCCAGCCACGCCTGGAATGCCACCTTTCTGGACTGACACATCAAGTACTTGTTTTCCATGAGGTACTTGGTCAGCCTTGCTGCCATGACAGAGAGAAGAAGATTTTCCCTTCGACGTTCAGTAGTGATATTGGCCTGAACTGGCTGATGTCACCTGAGTTTTGCTCTTTGGGGATGTACACACCATCTGCCGTCATCCACTGGCCGCTGATCTTCTGATTTCTCCAAGCTGATCGCAGCAGCTTGTGGAGCCACTCCAGGACCTTGGGACATTTCTTGTACAGCTGGTAAGGTATTCTGTTTGGCCCTGGTGATGATTTGGCTCTGGCTTTGTCGACCACCTTCTTGATTTCCGCCAACGTTGGAGGCTTGTCATTGAACTGTTCCTCAGGGTTGGCTGGCCACACCAGACCTTGAATGTCGAGTGGTGCTTTGCTCTGTGAGTCAGAGTATGTTTTTCTCAGATGCTGCTCAAGAACTCCTTTGTCCACACTTAGGGTCCCAGATTTTGGCTGCTCGAATAGAGTTCTGGCAAACTGGAAGGGGTCTCTGAAGAAACGCTCTTGTGTCTTCTTCTTTTTGCTTTTCCTCTTCCTCGCAGATTCTGCTTTGCTGAGGGCGCTGTGTTTTGCTTTCAGGTCTTCCCAGAGTTTTTCCAAGCCTTGTTTTTCAGCTGGCTGGCAGAGCAGTCTTCATTTGCTTCTTGAGGTTTTTCTTTTGGACCCTGATCTTGTCCATCTCTTCTTGGCGTCTGGATTTCTTTGGAGGTGTTTTCTCTTTGGGTAGTTTTGCTCCATAGGCGTCTCTACATGTGGCATACAGAATGTCCCCATATGTGGCTAGTTTGTGTTCCAGGGTGCTTTTCCCTATCAGTGGCATCGAGTCTTTGGACGACTTTTGCATCCAGTTTCTCCCAATCTTCAGTCTCGTTTGCTCGTGGCAGGTTGAGTTTCAGGCGCCTGGCATCGAGGGCCTGTGCAAATTCCTCATCCGAACCCAACAGCGTGGATGTCCTTGGCACTGTGGTTTAAATCCTGGCCTTGGTCTTCCGATGTCTTATCTGCTGATGCAGTGCGCTGCTGCTCATTCAGATGAGTCTTCACACATCCCCATATAGTCCATATTATGAAAAGAAAGATTTCGACTGCAACCTGCAAAAGCTGGAACAGTTTGTGATGTCCTTGATGGAATGTGGTGAAGATTTGTTTTATTTGATTGGTGGTGATTTGAATTCACGAATTGGTGGTTGGTACCTAGATGTGAGTGTTGATGAATATTTTGAGGGAAAACCAGAAAAATACTTTTGAAAGAAAATCACAGGATGATGTAAATAGTTTTGGGAAAATGTTTGATTCAGTTTTGTGCTATGTTCCAGTTGACGCCTTTAAATGGTTGAGTTGATGGTGATGGTGATGGAAACTTCACTTTTTTTGTCACAGAGCGGAAATAGCACCATTGATTTCTTTTTGTCTTCCGTAGATTTTGTACATTATGTAAAAAATGTCAGTTGCAAATCGTATTGAGTCGCAACATCTGCCTATAGAACTCACTGTTTCTGTTGCCACTTAAGATGATAATCTATGCACTCACAGGGATAAAAGAAGTATGGAAAAATTAAAATGGGACCCAGAAAAAACGCAGATATTTTTAGATTATTTAGTGTCCGGCGAAGGGAAGCAAGCCATGGAAGAAGCAATGAACCAAATTGAGGTTAGTGCCAAATCCGCGCTGAGCCAGTTTGTGTCGCTGTTGCTCACTGCGGGGCGGGGCAGTGCATGCGACGAACGATCCAGTTTGGGGGCCGCGCGCAGCGTGTGAATAAATGGTTTGACATGGAGTGCAGAAAACGAAACGAAACGTCAGGTCGTTAGTTGCTTACGCCGCGCTTCACCCGTACACGTAAAGTGGAGGATGAGCAAGTTTTCCTACGAGAACGATCCCGATTATCAGAAATGCTATAATCAGTCTGTTCGTGCTTCTCTATTACAAAATAGATATGATAGTTTCAAAATTCTGATCGTTAGTAAAGCGAGTAAGCCCAAGATTAAAAATAACGTAACCGTTAACATAGAAAGTTGGAAAGATCATTTCGCCGAGGTTTAGGGCAACATACACCAATATCGCCGGGGGCACAATGCTACTGTAGATGAAGATATTTCCATTCATGTTCCAGAATTAGATGAAAGAAATAATTAAGGAAGAAGTTAAATATGCAATTCGTAAAATAAAAACTGGTAAAGCTGGTGGGATCGATGAAATACCTGGTGAATTTTTGAAGGTAGCAGAAAATTTGATAACCCCCTTTCTTACTAAATTGTTTAATAATCTGTTTGATGAAGGCGTTTTATCCAGATGAGTGGTCGCGATCAGTTATAGTCCCATTGTTTAAAAAAGGAGATGCAAAATAACCTGAAAATTATCGAGGTATTTCATTGTTAAGTAAAGTCTTTACGTCTATTCTAAATAAACGTTCTTTACGTCTATTCTAAATAACGTTTTATACACATGGGCAGAAAAGGAACATAACATTTGCGAAGAACAAGCTGGATTCCGTAAAAGTCATGAAACGATTGATCATATTTTTGACTCTAGTATCTATAATAAAAAAGCGGTTTTCAGGAAAGGGAAAATGTAAAGTGTACGTTGCTTTTATTGATTATATGAAAGCTTTCGATTCAGTCGATAGGGGTTGCCTTTGGCTAGTTCTTAAAAAGATTTAAACCTCTACCAAAATGCTACGTATGCAACAAGGTATTTACGCATAGGTGCAGTCGTGTGTGCGTTGGGGCAATGAAGTCTCTGATTTTTTTGACTGTCCGGCAGGTGTGAAACAGGGTTGCATGTTGTCTCCCCTGATTTTCTCCCTGCTGATCACTGAAGTTGCCGATCAAGTGACACAGAATGGAAAGCATGGATTCCAACTTCTACCAGGCTTGCAGGAAATATTCTTCTTGTTGTTTGCCGATGATATCTGCTTGTTCTCGACAACTCCAGTTGGGCTTCAAAATCAGATAAATAACCTCGAAAAGGCTTCAACTTCTTTAGGGCTCAAAGTGAACCTGAACAAGACGAAAGTAATGGTTTTTAGGAAGGGCGGGTTTTCTGACAAAGTCAGAAAAATGGTTTTATCAGGATAAAGAAATCGAAATAGTACACAGCTATAAATACTTAGGATTTACATTGACCACAAAATTGCCGTACGACATTGCACTCGAAGAATTCTCAGGACGAGCTAAAGGAAAAGTTGTACAGATCATGAAAACGATGTGGAGATTGGGGACTTTAGATCGATCTGTCTTTTTCAAATTGTTTGATGCTCAAGTGAAGCCAATGTTGTTGTATGCAGCAGAAATCTGGGTCTGTCTTGTTTCCATTGCATTGAATTACCTCATCTGTTTGCGTGTAAACGTTTTTTTGAATGTGTCTCCAAATACCCCAAACACGATGACATATGGAGAGCTGGGTAGATATCCTTTGTATATAGACAGCACAATAAGAGCAATGCGATACTGGTTGAAGTTACAAAACGTACCTCTCTCAAGGCTGCCAAAACAAGCATACGAAATGGATAAAATGAGATTACTACAAAATTTAGAAAATGTTAGTTTGCAAACGAATTGGGTGCTTTCTATAAAACATTGTCTGGATGCATTTGGGTTTTCTTTTGTTTGGCTAAATGGTGGGGTGGGTTGTGAGACACTTTTTCTGCGTGAATTGAAACAACGTATAAACAAGAATGGAATGATAAGTTATCAAACAGCGACAGATATTCTACTTACCGCTTGTTTAAATCGTTGCTGCAGCCTGAAAAATATCTACATGATATTACTATTCCGATATTTCGAAATATTTTTTGTCAAGTTTCGGCTGGGAGTAAGCGATTTAAATGTCCATAAAAGATACAAACCCAACTCTAAAAACTGTCCATTCTGCGATCAGATCGAAACGTGGAGTTATGATTGTGTGTGTGTGTGTGTGTGGATGCGACGTGCCCTTGTTTTCACTTGAATTCTATTTTGTTCATTATTGACCTCCTTGCAGATAGGTCGGTGGCCTTTGCAATTAAAACTGTTGAGTCTTTGAGAGTCAGTCTCTCTCTCTCTCTCTCTCTCTCTCTCTCTCTCTCTCTCTCTCTCTCTCTCTCTCTCTCTCTGTCTCTCCCGTGTTGAGTATGTAGTTTTCTTAAG
>JADBJO010002182.1:232500-242500 GCA_016801955.1 Conus betulinus
AGGAAAAAAAAAAAAAAAAAAAAAAAAAAAAAAGGGGAAAAATTATGACAACATCTAATAATCATACACGGAAATAAAATGGCCAGAGAGAGAGGGAGAGAGAGAGAGAGAGAGAGAGAGAGAGAGAGAGAGAGAGAGAGAGAGAGAGAGAGAAGTATATGAACATCACGCGTAAGTTAACTACGGAATTTTTCAAAATACCTGGAGGAGCAATACCATATACTATTTTGAGCATTTACTACTGCTTTATCGTAGTCTAGTCTTAAACAAATCTAAGAATATTAAAGTGTTTAAAAATCATTGAGACGCAATAGACTGGATTTTGTAAACACCAGTGTTAGAGAACTCTTGAATTACCTGGCTAGTAGTTTTAAGCCACTTGCAGTGACAGAATCCCGGAGTGCAGTTAGCCCCAATGAGTCTACAATGCCTCTGAGAGTCCCCGCCTCCTTCCTATCCCCAAAGCCAACTCCCATCCCAACCCACACACGCCCTTACCCCCCCCCCCCCCCCCCCCCCCCCTCCTCAAAAAAAAAAAAAAAAAAAAAAAAAAAAAAAAAAAAAAAGTTTGATTGCTTGTAATTGTCAGTTTCATGAGATGAGAAGTTCCTGGCATATGAAGGTTTTACCTGCACCAGCGAAGTGATATTCTCACCTGCTTTTGATTGTCAGCAAATCTTTTAGGCTGAATCAACGGAAACAGTTTTGACCACATGATTTAGGGAAAAAACACGTTAGATTTATTGAGAATCTGTGATACGGGTGCTTCTGCGACTATTTTTTTTTCTATCCTACCATTAACGCAGCCACATCCCATCTTCGGGATGATGCCTGAACACTACAGCCGACTGCGTTTTATGTTCATCTCATCCATCCCGCTGCCATACGATGGTCTACTTGTCCTCTGAAGGTGAAATTCGTGGCTGCAACGACACACATTCCCGAAATCTAACCACACACACACACACACCACTCTCTCTCTCTTCTCTCTCTCTCTCTCTCTCTCTCTCTCTTCTCTCTGTCTGTCCTCAACACACTTACTTTACTAACTCACTCACTAGAGAGAGAGGAGAGAGAGAGAGAGAGAGGAGAGAGAGGAGAGAGAGAGAGAGAGAGAGAGAGGAGAGCTAGAGAGAACACATTGGCATTGGCGGTTTCTTTGCTAAAATGGTCTGGATCATTTCCTCGTTGGGAGAACGCAGAAAGTTTATTGTGGAAGGTTCGTCCATCCATTGAAAACCAGTCTTGTCGGGTGTACCACAGGGAACTGTTCTGGTGCCCTTCTTTTTTAATTGTGATATAACATGACAAAGTAGAAATCTCTCTCCATGGAACTACTATAGAAAGGCTTTTTTTGCAGATGAACGGCTTAAATATACAGAACCAATCAGAAGACAGAATGATACACGCATTTCTACAAGTATCCTAAACGCTTTACAGGAGTGGGAAAAAACCTTGGAAGGATAGGAATTTCATCCCCAGAAGTGTCCAAAGTTTCAAGTGTGCGTATATGTAATAAAAAACCGCTTCACACAACTAGATCAGAATACCTCTTGTCACAATACTAACTTTCTTAAAGAAACATCCAATGCTTGCTAAATTATTTAGTTAGGCGTGAATTATAGATAGTTGTCCCCTTCAAATGGAAAAGAACATTAACAATTTAGTATGTTCTATAAGCAAACAGCATCTTAGCTTTCTTAATACAGGAACAACCACCGTGACTGTCCCCCAAAAGGTTAAGGTCCCGACTGCTATAAAACAGCTGGTTAGACCAGTACTGGAATTATGGTTGCTCAGTATGGGATCTTACAATCTAAAAGACATTGATAACCTCGAAACGATTTCAGAAGGAGGGAGACAACGACAAAGCAACAGCGGTTCGTAACGGTGCACTCAGCACTTATAAGAGCGACAAAACAAGAAGGGGTCAACAGCACAGGGGGGGTAATAAGAACTAGGTGAACATTTATTCGCAAACAACACTTTTGTAGGAAACTCTCTATCTTAAGTTAGTTAGGAAGATGTCCCACGTTTATGTTTCCATCCAAGACACTCAATACCTTCTTCAAGAAAGAGCGGAAAGGTATCTGAAACTAATATGCATCAGGACAAGGCCACAATGTGAACAACGTAGTATTTGAATAAAAATTAGCATCCAGGATGGCGGGTACATCTGTATAAACCATACCTGCTATCGAAATATTTAGACAGCCATTTACACTTCATAGTTTACTTCCTATTCTGTAAGCGTCTCGTGGACTCACTGTGGTTGTGCGTGGTATTCCTCAAATGGAGTGTGAGTCGGCACCCACGGGGATACATTCTCTTTTAACATCGATAACTCGTGGTGGGACTGTAGCAATCCTGCAGACTCCGGGTGCCCTAGGGGGGTGTAGCAGGGGTGGGTTTGGAAAGCCGTTCCCTATGTCTATATTAGAGGGACCCAGTCCCCTCAGTAGGTAGGTTTAGATGTAGTTACCCTATGCCAGTTATCGAACCTAGCTGCTCAAACGCCATTAGCTTTAACCATTTTAATTTCATGTGCGACCAGAACAATGGGCTCCCCGCTTGGTTCTGTCCCCAAATTGTTGTCCCTCAAGGAAAAGCCAACAGCTTACGTCAATAACCGGTCTTATGGAAATCCTTAGAACGGAAAAAAGAAAAAACGAAGGAAAGGGGGACCACAGCGAGTGGATGGAGCAAGAAGGAACACGGGGCACAGGTAGGAGGTGAAACCGATAATAAAGAACAATGGAAAGAATAGGAGTAAGTTGGGGTGGCGAAATCTCCCTAAGATTGGTTGCCGACCATTGTCGTACTAATAAAAAAAATACTGTTTTAACATGCGCGCTGGTTGATCTGGGATTCAAGGGATGGGCTTGGGAGTGGTAAGAACAAAGAGCAGCGAGGTATTTGATAGGAGAGAAGGAAAAAAGGAGAGAGAGAGAGAGAGAGAGAGAGATAGAGAAATAGAAAGAGATAGAAAGGAGGAAGAGAGAGAGAATAGGGATGAGATGTGATAAGGGAGGGCGTAGGAGACTTGAGAAGGGGATGATAGATGTGATGGGGACGGAACTTGAAAAAAAAAAGAAGACAAGACGTAGACAGCAGACGGTGGGAGTAGGGTCAGTAAGGTGAAGAGGGATGGAAGAGAGATGAAAGGGATGAAGACATGAAGAATCGAGAAGAAGGAATGATATCAAAGAGACGGAGAAAATGAAAGGACTACAGGGAAAGCGGGACCAAGAGGCGGGATAAAAGTCTAACAAAGGTAGCGACTGCAGAGTTGTGGTAGGGATAGTGGCGAATTCTGGAGGGGTGAGAGAAGGAGGGAAGAAGGTGTAGGCGGGGAGTTTAAGATGCGATAAAACAGAATATAGAATAAGACTCAAAAAATCTCTGTGTGCGCTAACATTTTAAAAGACGGATACCAAAACACGTTAATCGCATCTTCTTCAACCATAGGAAAGCACTTTGACTCAATTACGCTGGATAGTGCACGAGGAAGCAAAAGGGGTAGGAAGCAAGAAACGTATAATCAGGTGCCGTGAAGTTTTTTTTTAGATGTGGAGGTTTGAGGATCTTACAACAAGACCTCCATAGCGCGAGGGCAACGGGCGGGAGAATCTAGAACGAAGAAACGAGACAAAAGTAGTAGCAACTGAACGACAGATGGACCATCGAGGCTTCGCTGGATCATTTGACACGACCATAGCCATCTAGATCTCACCGAGAGCTGTTTCGTGTGAAACGCCATAATCGAAGTTCCTGATCAACCTCCGTGATGTATGCATAGGAGACTCCACATTAGGGTAAGTATTGGACCATCAGGGGCTTAGTGTACGGGTGTCATCTCCAAAGGCACGCAAATCATAGTTAATAAATGTGGCACCGGAGCTAGAACGCAGACCGCTTTACCACAGACTAAGATAAGCAAATAATTACTTATACATGAGGATCCTAACAAACCGCTTTTGGGTAGGTATCTCGGTGATGCCTCACAATGTTACGGCCGACTGTCAACAAGCTAAGACAACCATACAAAGAAAAACTTAAATTGGTACTCATCACTGGCCAATAAGGGAACGACGTAAAGTATAATGCGCTTAGACGCATATATTTACAATTTGCAGGTGAAAGAGCATGTCTAGGGAATGAAAAAGGTTTGAGCGAATTCCGTATAAATAGAGGCGGTAAAGAGTTCGACTTCGTGAGAAAATATCAGAAGGGGAGGGAAAGATCTAGGAAAAATCAACGGGATACAACACGCTATAGGTCAAAAAAAAAAAAGGTGCTGGTGGGAGAGGGGGGTGTGCCTACCACACAACGCAAGGGATTAGATATAAGGAGAAAAGAAGGGGGGCAAAAAGAATCCACGGCCAACTCTTGAAACATGATGGGAAAAGGGGTGGGGGCAAGGAACATAACTAAAGTCTCATAAATGGGAGTGGGGGGTGGCGTGATTCCAGACTACTCGATATTATAGGGGTTCTTCTTTCTTAATTTTTCACTATCTATAGGGGTGGGGTTGGGGGGGGGGGGGATTAAAATGTTAGGCGAATTAAATGGGGAGTAGTGTTCATAAAGTGAAAAGGAAAGGTGAGGAAAGAAAAAAGGGGAGGAGTTGTGCAGAAAATAATTAAGAACATATTAAATCACTGGATGACTCGTAAGGAGTGGGAAAATAAAATTGATAGACGGAACAAAAAAAAAAAAAAAAAAAAAAAAAGGAAAAAGGGGGGGTATAGGATCACGAAACAAGGGGGGGGGGAAAAAACATATCACAGTATAAAGGTAGTGAAGATGGGTACAGGGGTATGAGGAATGGGTAGAGGGCCAATAAAACAACAAATAGGAAGGTGGGATGTTCACAGGTATCAGGGAAAACATAGGCCGAAATTAGTCCGTGAAAGGGAGGACAAGATATAACGTAGGGTAGCGAAAATGACAAGGCTAGGATAGCTATAAGGGGGGGGTGGCTTCACATTTTGTATAAATTCAATTGTAAGTTCATTTAGTGGTTTTTTACTAATCGTTTGATTCACAAGTCCAGGCAATTTATGCATTATGGAGCTGAGATCCTGGGCTTTTGAAACAAATGTAACTATAAAGAAAGTTCCATTTGTATGCATTCAGCGCTTCTTAGCAATGTTGACACACCAGGAACTAGGGGGCCAATGATATGAAATTTATGGAGAACTGGTAATAGGTATCCAGTTTATCTAAATCTACGTAATGTTAAATGTTATTAAATATTGGCTGAAACTGGTTAGAATTGGATGATATACAAGGGATACCTCTTAAAGCCGTACAGAAATGTTAGTTGTTTTCGTAGATGAAAGAGGGTAAGGACCGGCACATTGGGCTTGAACAAGAGGACAGGGTGATAGGAACGGGGGTGAACACACAGTGGGTTTTGGATTTGGTTTGGGGGGTATAACTCAGGTTGTACAGAATACTAATACATGGGGATTATTTGAAATGGAAATTTTAAAGAAAAGGAGAAGTTAAGAAAACTGAACACAAATGCAGAAAGAAAAAATAAAGGCAAAGCGAAAAAACACACACTGGTGGCAGGATGCTGCTCCTGTACCACCCTGGCATTGTAGATGTGATAAGCGGCGAAACTTCATTAGCGAAACAGTAGAGAAGAGCTAATCTCCCTTATAGAACGGAACACAAAAGTGCGGTGAATCACTGAGGGGAAAAAAAATGATGTAGAAAGGTCAGGAGGTGTCTATGGAGAAAGCGAGGCGTTAGTTTCTGGACATTTCCCGTCGCAAAGCAAACAATCAAAAGAGGAATTTAAAATATTTCCAACCCTGTCCACATGATGACTTGGTTGGCCGGGTACATGCATTTGTTCGCGCTGTAGCCCTGAGCGCAAGGCAGAAGCAAGTGAAGTGTCCAGGACTTTTCTTGGTTCTAAAATAAAAAATAACAGTGGAGCTTGTCCATAAGACCTGCCATAACCATTCAACTGGAACAACCACTTTAATTTATCCGCAACCAAAGGTATTTCTTAATAGAGACCTATGAACAGAGCGACTATAACAAACCAAACCAAAATACATTATGGAACAAGAGGAATGAGATTAGTAGACCGACTTAGCCAAAACACAGGAGGGAAAAAGGGTCCTAGACCACGTAACAACACTACTATGTCAAACACAAGAAACGAATACGGACCGCGCCGTGGCTCATCAAAGATTGTTGGCTCGGTTTAATATATATTGCGGTGGATATTTTAAGACATTGAGGGAATAGCAAGAGGATCCGGCGCAACCGCGCAACCTCCGTACCCCCGGGCCCCCCCCCACCCCCGCCTACGTGTCCCGTAATGGGTTTTGTTATGATTGTTTATGGTATGACCAGACCTTTACAGAATGGGGCACGGCGATGTGGGCCTGATTACCTCTTCAATTAAAAGCATTATACATTCGCCTCAATCGCAGTCTGGTTGGTGAGTCTCCTTCCCACTCCAGCTCTGGGCTCTATGCCACACATGTGGCACGATATCAAAGGTTCCGTCCTGGCCAGCCCTGGCAACCAACAAAATCCACATGGAGGCATACCAAAGTGTTGGCTGATACACGCAGGGAACTACGGCAACGTACGCATGGCAGAACCACTGAGGGACTGGCCGCGAATACACTCCCAATCGTTAAGTAATACAACCACCTGTAGCTGAGGCCCCCCTAAATTGTTTTGACCTTGCTAAACCAGATGAGCGTCCGGCCTTCTAAAATGATGGCAGACCGAAATGTCCATCCAAGTTCCTATCAAATTTTCCGACTACGCTGAACTTGACCTCAACACGAAATTCAGCCAAGGCACAAGAGTTACGTAGTAAAAGGTCGACCACCTGGACCTGGCATAGGCACAGGGCATGGAGGGACCACAAACTTGGAAGCAATATATTCGTTGTTCAATGCGTTATCGGATCAAGGCGACGGCACTGCCGCGAGCTCTGGAAGTTAGATTACAGTATGAGACTTGTTGTGACAAAACACCTGCACTTTGACTATGACATTATGATCAAAAGGAGATCCACAGCTATTCAACCCGAACGAAATTGGCGGGATTCTTACGGCACCGGATGGAGTGGGTTGGGTCATTATAAAAAAGGAAATTGCTGAGCAAATGCTCTTAGGAGACGTGAATAATCATCAAGACATGGATGAAACTCGCGGCTGATGGTGTTCTTGTTCAATTGTCGCACGCACTGAGAGCCCACCAGCAAAACTCAGCTCTCAGTAGTCGAGGTTGAAAAAAAAAATAAACGAAGTAAATGTCTCTGATCGAATCGAACCCACGGTCTCCCAACGGGAATCCGCGACGGTAGGACTAAACGATCCAAAAAATCAGTTCAGAGAGAGAGCGAGAGAGAGAGAGAGAGAGAGAGAGAGAGAGAGAGAGAGAGAGAGACAGACCAGACAGACAGACAGACAATCACGCTACAAGCCACTCAGTATAGAGAGCGGAGTCCTCTAGGCTAATCCCCAGGTTTACCGAAGAAATTCGTCCTGGTCTCTCTTTATTGATCGATCGGAACGTCACACTGCCCAACAGAATTGATCCTCGGCCCTACACACCATCTGCCTCCTTCACACTTTTTTAACACGCTTTAATACCTCTAAATAGATATTCTGTTAAGAACTTCTGGGAAACTTTAAAACCAAGATTATCTATGTGCAATGCTTCACACTGTTTAAGCTCTCAAACCAAACGTCACTTACTTTGCGTTCTCATCTTATTGAATTCGCCTCAGGTTTCTTCTGGTTGGCTTAGTGGTAAAACGCCAAGCTCGTGGTCGCATGTTGCGAGTTAAATTCTCGTTTGGGCAAACAACAAGCCGATTTCTCTGCCCGTCTTGGTGTATCATGGTTTTGGTGATATGACGTGTAGTGTTAGCAAGGTCCCCTCTTCATCCTGGTACACTCCTGAGATGAGTATCTACATAAGCTTTGTCATCTTTAGAGGGAATGAATTTTAATCCTGAAAGGTAAAACTTAAGCAACGCCTCCTGCTTGGAAATGATGCAGTGATCCCGAAATAAAATATGGACGACGAAAAAAGAATTGATCATTACCTCTTACAGCATTTTGACGGTCAGACCGAAAACTGCACACACTAAAGAATTTTGGCTGAAAGGTTTTTGAGCGATTCGAAGCTATCTACCAAGTTTTACAATATTATAATGGTGCTCTGATAGTTTACAAATGTGGCTTTGTCTGTAACGCAGTTTATCGGTTTGCTGGTCTCTCTCAGCAAAATAATGCAAAACCGAACGGATTGATATACACAAACATGGAAAAAAAAAGGATTGGTTATGACTTCAGGACGCTTCTGTTCAATTTTCGTGCAGATCAAAAACAAAACAAAATACAACAAAACTGAACAAAAAAAAAAAAAAAAACGAAACATAACAAACAATTTTTTTTTTTTTTTTTTTGCAGATCCAGGTTGCAATACTGGATCGAAATCTGCATCTAGTACCCGTTTGACTTTTGCGGAAGTCAGAACTCTTCCCAGTGCCATTTACTTGTTACTGTTATTAAATGATTGCACACGCAATGTACCTTTGTTTATCAAAAAGTATTTCCTGTGGTGCGCATGGCAAAGACGAGCCACTTTTCTGCTGCTGCTCTTCGTCTCGTCTCGTTTCTTCCTCCCCACGTTTTTTTTCCAAAAACTCACCAGGGCATTTCCTCCCTTTTATTTCTTTCTTTTTTTTTTCACGTGGAGTGCTGTTCATTACGTCATCGCCTCAGTCTCTCTCTCTCTCTCTCTCTCTCTCTCTCTCTCTCTCTCTCTCTTTGAACTAAGGAAGCGTAACATGACATCTATACATAAGACACTCTTTCTAACGACGTAAATAAAACAAGAGTAAACAATAAATTAAAAGAACTATAAATGACAAGAACAATGTAAGACATTAATAAAACTTACAGTATAAAACGAAAGAAAACAGTTTCACGTTCCCCAGTTCTGTAACACACTGGAGTTCGGGGGTAGGATGACAGTCACTGAAATGCCATCGATATTTTTCCTTCACTGAATAATGGTGACGCTGGGCATGCCCCGTGACACTAATATTATCTGACGAGGCCAGACACAGCGACAGGTCACTGTTATCATCACTATCAGTCAACCAAGGTATCCCAATGAAATAATCCTATAATCTGTTGACGAAAAGTGGTGACAGATAGGGTAGAATAGGGAGGACAGAGGGTGGGGGTGGGGTTCACACTGGCTTCTTGTGAATGTGAGTAAGAGTTCGCGTAAAATACTTGAAGGAATATGTCACACTCTATCAATTTTAGTAATCATTAAGTCAATATTTTCCCCTAGTACATATCTTTTGCGCAATGACGGTTGTTTTATTCACGCATTTCTGCTTAAATTATTGCAAGTTTGTATAATGTCGTACTTTATGCAGATTTATCAGATTATGTCGCTAAAAATTCCGAAGAAAAATAACCTTTGTACGGTGAACTTTCTCCTGTTTTCCTTTCACACTAGCCGCCGCCGTCCCCCCCCCCCCCCCCCCCCCCCCCCCCCCCCCCCCCCACCCCTCTCCGCCATCCTCCTCTTCCATCGACCTTTCAAATGAAATTCTATGACCACCCCAGTTCCATCCCATCCCCTGGGAATTCGTATTCTTCCCCATTTGAACAATGCATATTCAAGTTTCCTGATGATCACCCTGGACTTTCTTTACTCCAGAAATCCGTTTTGATTTAGCATCATACCGTAAAGATTCCACTAGCTCCCTGGCATACAAGTCCTTTTTTTTTGCTGAACTATGGTCCAAGTTCCCATCCTTCACAAGAGTTGTCACCGACGGTTCCAAATCTGAGGAGGGGGTTGTCTCTGTTGTGTATTGTGCAACAATTCCTCAGAGATGTTCTAAACACATTCCAAATGACAGCTCCATCTACACTGCGAGTTGACAGTCTTGGACCTGGCTCTTGAAGTGGTTTCTAAATCTAAA
>JADBJO010002182.1:250916-255916 GCA_016801955.1 Conus betulinus
AAGGTACGAAAGATGAAAGCACGTGTGTGTGTGTGTGTGTGTGTGTGTGTGTGTGTGGTGTGTGTGTGTGTGTGTGTGTGTGGGTGTGTTTATTAAGAGATAGAGAGATGTATGGTGAGAGAGACTCAATGACTCAATGACTCAATGATATTTTAATATCAATAGCTGTGGCAGCTGTATGACCATGGGGGCGTGAACTTATTACCCACATAAAGGAAAATTTCGGAACAAAATTTACACCAACAAGTCAAATTATTAGACATCTATGTACACACTCACACACACTCAAGGTCCAACGTTTTTTTAAAGTTGTGTTGGACAAAAACAAAACACAAAACAATGGCATCTCATAAACCATTACCATTGATTGTCACAGAATCAAAGACCACCAGGCACTGAATAGAAAATAATGTTTACAAGAGAAAATCAGGTTGGAAGCGATTTTTTTTCTGATTTTACTAGCTTGGCAATATAACTGCTAAGGTGAGAGAGAGAGAGAGAGAGAGAGAGAGAGAGAGAGAGAGACAGAGAGACAGAGAGACAGAGAAATGTGGTGAGAAAAGAGAGAGACGTTTGGTGAGAGAGAAATTGTATTGTGTGAGAGAGAGAGGAGAGAGAGAGAGAGAGAGAGAGAGAGAGAGAGAGAGAGAGAGACAACATAGAGAGAGATTTCCAAAATTTTCGGCTTTACTGCCTTCCTCAGTGGTGGTGAGTCAACTGGCCGGCGAGTCACACAACATTTATCCATGCATAAAAAAAAAAGTGAATAAAATTCACTATCTTAAAACAAGAAGCTAAAAAGGATTTCACGTACAGGCAATCGTTCAAATGGAAGGGGAGCAAAGGGACGTTGTAGTGTAAGGAAGAGGGGCTGAGTGACAGTGTGTAAAAAACGTGCGCGCGTCACGCACATACGGGAGTGTGGGCGTAAATGAGTGTGTGTTGGTGTGTGAGTGAGTGAGTGTGTGTGTGTGTGTGTGTGTGTGTGTGTGTGTGTGTGTGTGTGTGTGTGTGTGTGTGTGTGTGTGTGTGTGTGTGTGTGTGGGGGGGGGGGGGGGTGTGGGGTGGGTGGGGGGGGGGGGGGGGGGGGGGGGGGGGGGGGGTGGCGAAGGTAAAAGGAGTCCAGAGGCGTAGAACATGAACAGTTATTGTAGTGCGTTGAGTCCGAAAGGATGGAGAGTTTTCAATTTCTTATCCAGAATTTTTCCCTACAAATTCTGTGCGTGTGGCTGTCTGAAAAAACTTTTTTTCTATCACCATGCATTTCATGTTGGCCAGGGTGTGGTTGGGCAGGTTGAAATGTTGCGTGACTAGAGTCCCGATGTTTGTTCTTGATGTGAGATCTATGCAGATAGAAACGTTTTCTGAGTGAATTTTTTGTTTCACCAATGTATTGAGAATTCTGACAGAGTTCGCAGAACATGAGATAAATGATGTTATTGGTTTGACAGTCAGTATGGTGTCTTAGAGTAAATTTTTCTTTGGTCTGGTCTGGGGCTAATGAAACTGGTGGATTCCAAGGCGTGCTCTCTACAAATAACACATTTGTTGGAACATTTGAAAAAACCATTAGGATCTTTAGGATTTAATTTGATGGGGAGGGCTGAGGGCATAAGTAAGTCTTTAAGAGAACGGCTGTTTCTTTCTCCTAGGATGGGTGGGTGAGGTATGGCCTGTTTAAGTTTGTCACTGGTGAAAACTGTCTGATATAATTCTTTAAACCATTGACGCAGAGGGGGGTTGCTAGGGTTATGAGTGACAATAACGGGTGTTCTAGGGTTGGACAGCTTAGGTTTGTAAGTAAGAGTATCATGTCTGGGTGTCTTTTTTTTTGCCTTTTCAAGAGCAGTGCTTAGAGTTTGGGGTTTGTAGCCTCTTAGTCTGAGAAATTCGAACATCTGCTCTGAGCGGTTAATGAAATCTTCTGGTTTAGAACATATACGTCTGACTCTCAAAAAACTGACTGTAGGGTAAATTCCTTTTGCAGTGGGGGGGATGGCTAGACTTGTAGTGTAAATAGCATGTGCATCAGTGGGTTTGGTGTACAGATCTGTTTGGATAAAGCCATTCTCTAAGTATAATAGTACGTCAAGGAAAGAAAGTTGTTCAACAGAGGTATTGTGAGTGAATTTAATGGTGGGATGAACTGTATTGATATACGTCGTCAGGAATGTTTGTAGGTCAGTCTGAGTCCCTGTCCAGAGTAGCAGTATGTCGTCTATAAACCTTTTCCAGAAGCTGAACAACAGGAACGGGGCTGTTTAGAAAAGCTCTGTTTTCAAACCTCCCCATAAACAGATTGGCCACAGAGGGAGCCATGGGAGTCCCCATGGCTGTTCCTGAAATTTGGTGATATATATGGTTTTCAAAGATAAAGTAATTCTTTTCCAAAACATGATTCATAATTTCTAGAAGTGTATCAGTGGGAGGTATGCTGGGGTCAGCTTTTTGATTCAAATAATATTCAACTGCATTATTCAGCTCATTCTGGGGTATGTTGGAATAAAGTCCCACTACGTCTATTGTTACCAAAATCAGGTTGGGAAAGGGTCCATATTTTAAATTCCATTCTTCGACGGTGTTTAACAGATGAGTAGTGTCTTGGATGTAACTGGGAAGAGAAGCAACGATATCACGTAGCCAGTGGTCTACTAATGCTGAGAGTTTTTCCGTAGGGCCCCCCCCCCCCTGAAACAATAGGTCTACCTGGGGGCTGCTGTAAGGACTTGTGAATCTTGGGAAGGTGATAGAATAGAGGGGTGCGAACGGATTTCATGTCATTGATTGCCCATTTAGAGGTGTTGGTATCGATTACACCTGTATCTAGTAATTTATTGACAATATGATTGGAAGTTTTCGCTATCTGGGTGGTAGGTCTTTGTCTACTACACAGTAATGGTCAGCATTATTATTTAAAAGTCTATAAGCTTCATTTATATAGTCATCTGTATTTTGCACAACGACTGTCCCACCCTTGTCTGCCATACTTATACGGATAGTTCTATTCATCACAAGCTGGCGGAGTTCTCTCACTGCTAAACGTTCACTAAAGGCCAGATTGTCAAATTTGGGTTTGAGTGTTTTGAAGTTTTCAACACGGCTAAGTAAAGTATCACAAAAAATATCCCAGTTCTTTTTCCCTTCCTTTGGGTGGCAAGAATCCTGTAGGCTTGTAGAATTTCGGAGGGGTTCAGAGTCTGAAGGGGCGTCGGGGTCATAGAAAAGTTCCTTCAAACGAAGTTTTCTGCAGCCTTCAGCCACGTCGTCACACAGTTGGCCGTGGTCCAGGGATCGAGGGGTGGGGGCAGAATTTGGGACCCAAGGACAGGACACGCATCTGTTCGTCCGTCAGCTTTTCGTTGGAAAGGTTAACGACTAACTTTCTGTCTATCACTTTGTTATCATCAGACACTACCTTGTAGTTTCTCTTGAACCTTCTTGCTCCACGTGTGTTAGTCTTTCAATTTGAGTAGCAGGAGAATCTACCAGTTTGGAATTTCTAGCGTGCAGTAAGGTTTCTAGTTTCCAATGTTTTTTTCTTGAAGTAGAATTTCCTTTTGGCACAGTACAGATGGTATTTGAATCGAAGAATTCCTTCGAAGGTAAAAAAAATCATATTCTTTAAAAAGGTGGTAAAATATGTCGTCAAGAGATGATCTTTCTTATCGACAAGCATCTTGTAAGTGTCCCTACACGCCCTTACAATGTCACACACTGGCAGCAGTTAAGATACTATTCATTGAAGCGTGTAGGAAAGGCACTTTGGGCAAAGCATCATGGCCGAAATTGAGTCTCATACCTTTTGGAGTTACACGATGGTTCAGACAAGAAGTAAGGAAATGTACATGTGACTCGTACCTCACCAGTCTGTCCACACTTCTAGTGATGAGCACCTTGCAGTCAAGGGCTGTCTCCATTGTGCTGGATCCAGTGAAGGATACGGAGAAGATCAGCAATAAACTTGAAGTGAACAGCACAACAGGAGACACACAGTGGAGGATGTGATTTCTTGCCTGGATCGTTGCCGATTCTTTGAGGTTTTTCATAATTGTTTAAAACAGAGAGTTTAAAAACCACAACAGACAAGATAAAAAGATTTCCAAAATTTTCGGCTTTACTGCCTTCCTCAGTGGTGGTGAGTCAACTGGCCGGCGAGTCACACAACATTTATCCATGCATAAAAAGAAAGTGAATAAAATTCACTATCTTAAAACAAGAAGCTAAAAAGGATTTCACGTACAGGCAATCGTTCAAATGGAAGGGGAGCAAAGGGACGTTGTAATGTAAGGAAGAGGGGCTGAGTGACAGTGTGTAAAAACGTGCGCGCGTCACGCACATACGGGAGTGTGGGCGTAAATGAGTGTGTGTTGGTGAGTGTGAGTGAGTTTGTGTGTGTGTGTAGTGTATGTGTGTGTGTGTGTGTGTGTGTGTGTGTGTGTGTGTGTGTGTGTGTGTGTAGTAGGGGGGGGGGGGGAAAAGGTTCGGTGGGGGGGGGGGGGGGGGGGGGGGGGGGGGGGGTGGCGAAGGTAAAAGGAGTCCAGAGGCGTAGAACATGAACAGTTATTGTAGTGCGTTGAGTCCGAAAAAGGATGGAGAGTTTTCAATTTTCTTATCCAGAATTTTTCCCTACAAATTCTGTGCGTGTGGCTGTCTGAAAAAACTTTTTCTATCACCATGCATTTCATGTTGGCCAGGGTGTGGTTGGGCAGGTTGAAATGTTGTGACTAGAGTCCCGATGTTGTTCTTGATGTGAGATCTACAAACCGCATTGCACGTGCAAGTCGTGCCTTTACTGAATACATGGCAACCCAGTTTTGCTGACCAGTGGGTATAAAAAAAAGCCGCTTTTGAGGGTGTTTTTTTTAACCATGCCACCAAGACAGAGATTAAATGACACTGACTGGGGAAGGGCTGTTGCTTGGCTTCAAGAAGGTGTAGGCGTCAGAGAAGTTGGTCGTCGCCTTCAAGTGCATCATGCTGTCATCCAAAGACTTTGTGAC
>JADBJO010002182.1:268416-270916 GCA_016801955.1 Conus betulinus
TGTACTAAAACAATATTAAAACTCTGTACATCATTTTGACTTGTAGACGACTTTTTTTTTTTTCTTCTTAAACGTAATTAATAGCGAACCGCCAAGAAAACGTAGGCAAACGAATCACAAGACAAAACACGACGCGTTTCGACCTCTTAGGTCTTCTTCAGGCAAGATACAAAACACTCAGGACAACGAAAATGAACGAGCAATCACTTATCTTAATTCACTTCAGCGCAAGATGGGCGTTGAATCAATAATAACATTATTGTAGACGACATTATTAAACGCAGTATGAATAGGCATGGCTCCCAGTCAGTAACGTTTCTCTGAATTCATTTAGACGTGAACAGCACGAAACGAAATACAATTCGTTTTCGGTGTTTCATTTTTTTTTTTTTACTCAATGAATAACAATGTCCGATACCCAAAATAATGCCGACACATTGTTCCAAGACGGCCTGCAATAAAGTTTCACCTATTGCAGGAGTATAGAGAAGCCTTTAGGCTTTAAGTTGTTTATTCTCTACACATAACACAACAACTTTCGAGCGGTTTTTTTTGTTTGTTGTTGTTTTTTTGTTTCTTGTTGTTTGTTTGTTTGTTTTTTTTTTTTTTTTTTTTTTTTTTTTTTTTTTTTTTTTTTTTGCATTCTTCATATTCACAGCGATCGCATGTGACCTGTTTCTGGTCTATTTCAGGCGAGTAGATCCTCCTCCTCCTCCTCCTCCACCCCTCCCCTCCCCTTTCTTTCCCTCTCCCTCCCCCCCCACCACCACCACCCCCACCAACCACCCACCCCCACCCCCGACACCACCACCACCACCACCACTATCCCATTCGCTCCTCCAGTCGCTTTCACCCTCATCGCTCTTGCCTGTAGCATTTGCGCAGCTAGCTACGCGTGCTGACTGACGACAGGGGAGAAATTGATGTGGTACTGTCGCTCTTTCATAACTCGCCCCCCTGTCCTTCGGGCTGCGACCCAGCACAAACACGGCATCTTTCTTTCAACGATGGTTGTGGCGATGATGCGCGCGTTTGGGCGAAAGTGTAATGTGTGGGGGTGGAGGGAGGGGGGGTGAGGGAGTGTAGATTCATGATGAATCATTCAGCATAGGAATGAATCTTACTTTTGTGTCAAAGCCGGTTTTTTCTTGTTCAGTTGATAGGTGTAGTTTACTGGAGTTGAGTTGAGTTTAGTCTGTCAGTTAGTCGGTCTGTGTGGTTAGTTAGTAGGTAGTCAGGTAGGTAGGTAGGTCATCAGTCCGTCAACTGATTAGTTAGTCAGTCAGTCAGTCAGTCAGTCAGTCAGTTAGTTAGTTAGTTAGTTAGTTAGTTAGGTAGGTAGGTAGGTAGGTAGGTAGGTAGGTAGGTAGGTAGTTAGTTTAAATTAGATAGATTGTTGGTTGGTTGTTCGTTCATTCGTTGCTTGCTTGCTTGCTGGCTTGCTGGCTTGCTGGCTTGCTTGCTTGCTTGCTTTGGTTGGTTGGTTGGGTGGTTGGTTGGTTGGTTGGTTGGTCAGATTCTTAGTTATGCAGTTACTCTAGGTAGGTAGGTAGGTAGGCAGGCAGGTAGGTAGGTAGGTAGGTACGTACGTACGTACGTACGTACGTACGTACGTACTTGCGTAGGTAGGTAGGTAGGTAGGTAGGTAGGTAGGTAGGTAGGTAAGTAGGTAGGTAGATAGGTAGGCTGGTAGGTAGGTAGGTAGGCAGGTGTTTTGTAACTTTGTAATTCAGTTTCTTAGTCAGTCAGTCAGTTAGTTAGTTAGTCAGTCAGTTAGTTAGTTTCAGTCCATAAGTCAGCAAGTTAGTTTTTTTTTTTTTTTGTTATTAATGTAACACACACACACACACACACACACACACACACACACACACACACACACACACACACACACACACACACAACACTACTTTTGTCTTAGCCGTACAAAAGAAAGTATACAGACTGGTTTGGACGTGACGAAAATTGAACAATGTAAAAAAAAAAACGTATCTGTGTGTATGTGTTATTGTTTTCGTTATCTTCATGTGTGCGGTTGTGTGCATGCCATCATCATCATCATCATCATCATCATCATCATCATCGTCGTCGTCGTCGTCGTCGTCGTCGTCGTCGTCGTCGTCGCCGCCGATCACATTGTGCTTTCATCGTTTGTGTGTTCTTACAGCTGCTGTTGTCGTCATCGTCGTCGTTATTGTTGTTGTCGTTATTGTTGTTATTGTTGTTTGTTGTTTTGCTTCCTTGTTGTTTTGTTGCTCTTCTTCTTCTTCTTCTTCTTCTTCTTCTTCTTCTTCTACTACCTACTACTACTACTACTACTACTACTACTACTACTACTACTACTACTACTACTACTACTACTACTACTTCTTCTTCTTCTTCTTCTTCTTCTTCTTCTTCTTCTTCTTCTCTTGCGTGATCCTCGCCTCTCCTTTCATCCTCATTTTTTTCTCCTTTAGACTTTTCCCTCCTCCTCCTCCTCCTCCTCCTCCTCCTCCTC
>JADBJO010002182.1:288416-293416 GCA_016801955.1 Conus betulinus
AAATCCAAATTCCTTTATATGAATGTATGTCATATGTGAGAAAATGGGTAATGTGACAATAATTATTGTTTATTTGCTGTGAATGTGTGCGACCACAAATTAATTTCTCAAATTGAGATAATAAAGTTTACTTGACTTGACTTGACTTGTATTTTGTAAGTATGTTCATTACATAGGTCACAGATGATGGCCGATGTTTACCAGAATAGCCATTACTAATGGTTACACCAGCCCAGACGGTTTTTCCTTTTTGTCCTTAAAGAATATCTCACACGTATTTAGGATAAACTGGGAGTACGTTTATAGGCTTTGCATCTTGTTTTTCAGTTAACACAGCAGAGATATTAGCAATACTGATCGCTTTTAACTTGTAAACACAACTCACCAATGTCTATTTTCAAATGTTCTATTTTGGAGTTGATTCTATATCCATTCTATAACCATCAAAACACAGAACTGTTTAATTATAAAGTTGAACAGACTGGGGTTTTTTTTCTTTTTTTTTTTTTTGTAAGAAAATAAAGCAATGGATTACATTTTATAATGACTCAAGGTTTCTACAAACATAGTTTTCTGCTGTGGTTCAAAGTTGAGTCAAATTGCATGCAGTCCTCGCGAAGCTTAGAGAAAAGGACCTTTACACAAACATTGTCTAGGGAATTGTGCCTTTGTGACATTTTTCTTTCATCTCGTCATGAAATAAAACTTTAAGATACGGGAAATGCCATTTACAGAATAAATAAATGCGGATTTGGGGGGGGGGGGGGGGGGGGGGACGAACCGGGGGGGGGCGAACCGTACATTTGCTCACGCCTCCCAGCTAAGACAAAAACAAAATCAAGGTTAAGCACACACACTACATGTCTTTTTTTGTGGTCTTAATACAGCGTCTCTGCGTCATCTTATAGATTGTTCTTTCTTAACAAGACTTTGAACAGACAACGTCTTAACACTGACAACTACCGGAAATAAACAAAAGCACGTTTTGTACTCTCAATGCATTACGGATACTACCGCACACACCACACACACACACACACACACAACACACACCACACACACACACACACACAACACACACACAGACTGACTGACTGAAACCATTTACTGTCAGATTAACATAGTGTTTGTACTGACATTTTAAAAGGATAAAACCCAATAAATTAATGAGAAAAACGAGAATAATACAAATAACACACTGAAGACATAAAAACATAAAGGAAAAATTAACAGGGAAACATTAACATTTGTAAGTAGAATAATAAAAACAGAAATTGTAACAATAAACCCAATTACATCTTTACTGTACTGAGAATCAAAATCTCTCTCTCTCTCTCCCTCTCTCTCTCCTCTCTCTCTCGCTCTCTCTCTCTCTCTCTCTCTCTCTCTCTCATCGCTCAAGAGAACACCATAAAAAAAAAGAAAAAAAAAAAACCGCCCCCTAAACACACACACACACACACACACACACACACACACACACACACACACACACACACACACCACACACACACACACACACACACACACCACACACACACACACAAACAAATCTCTCCCCATTCTCCCTACTCACGTGTATGCGAGCACGCACATATATTCACTCACTGACAAACTCTCTCTCTCTCTCTCTCTCTCTCTCTCTCTCTCTCTCTCTCTCTCTCTCTCCTCGCGCGCGCGCGCGCGCGCGCGCACACACACACACACACACACACACACACACACACACACACACACACACAAAACCGCTCCCTCCCCTGCACACACTCAAAAACTTATCCACACAAAAAATGTAGACGTACGCAGAACAATCACTCACCTATAAACAAACCCAAAACATCTCTCTCTCTCTCTCTCTCTCTCTCTCTCTCTCTCTCTCTCTCTCTCTCTCTCTCTCGCGCGCGCGCACAATCTATGCAAAAGTTTCGTAAATGGAATAATGCGACCTAGTACACGTGAGAGTCGGACAGCTATGTTCACGTAACAAATTCTTTGCTCTAACGCGTACATCAGACCACTAAACAAAAAAGAAACAAACAAAAAAGAAATCCGTTAGAATATCTCTGCCAAGTGGATGAGACTTGATCAGATTTACAGCCAAATTGGCTAGACTCCACCCATTTTCTGGTTGGGACAAAAAAACACTATGCAATGTTAAAGGTAGATTTTTAGACAAAATTTTATCATGAAGACATGAAAAATACGCTTTGTTATGGAACATTCAAGTAAAAAATGAGATACATTAAAGGTTTTGACCACAGACACACAAAGGAGATGGTTTTAAGGTTTTGACCACACAACACACACACACACACCACACACATATATATATATATATATATATATATATATATATATATATCTCAAACTGAGGTAGCCAGATGGCTAGGGGAACAGGAAGGCGCGAATGGCTGATTCTGAAGATAAGTTTGTGTGAATGTCTGTGAAAATTACTTTGCACAGATCAACAGGTGATGGTATTGTTTGTTGCCTGGTGTCATCTATCATGAAGAGAAATTAAAAACAAAAAAGAACTTACAAGAATATGCTCTTAATATCAAAATGCAAGTTATGAAACGACGCTTTTCTGTCAGCCCTTCTCTACAGCACTACAGGTACATCTGTACCGCAAGGCGCTCTGTCTTTGTTCGTCGTTGCGACGGTGCAGTCGTACCGATGACGTAAAACCTGTTTTTGCACGCCTCTCTCTCTCTCTCTCTCTCGCTCTCTCTCTCTCTCTCTCTCTCTCTCTCTCTCTCTTCATTCCACAGATTGTCATTTCCTCTTTTCATTCTTTTGGCATATATTATATATATATATATATATATATATTATATATATCTATATATATATATACACATACGTGTGTGTGTGTGTGTGTGTTGTGTGTGTGTGTGTGTGTGTGTGTGTGTGTGTGTAATTCTATAAGGGTTGGCAATAACACACACAACACACATACACACACCTCCACCACCACCACCATCACCACCACCACTACCACCACCACCAACAATTACAACAACAAAGAAATACGTAAAGAGAGGTAAGAGATGAAGTTCAAATTGCACGTTCTCTCTCTCTCTCTCTCTTCTCTCTCTCTCTCTCTCTCTGTATACACCCCCCCCCCCCCCACACACACACACACACCACTTCAGAATTCACAAACCACACACACGAGAGAGAGAGAGAGAGAGAGAGAGGAGATAGAGAGAGAGAGAAGTTCTAGCTGCCGCCAAATTGGGGTCACCGAGTCAATCACATTCATGTGACAGATGGAATAGCCGTACCCCCACCCCCCCCCCCCCACCCCGTCCCCCACCTTCAGCTTCTACCCACCCACTCACCCACCCCGCACCTCGTGCCTTCCACCCCCACACCCCCCCTCCCACCCTCCACCTCCCTGCTTCCCACCACCACCCCACCCTCCCTGCATACCCCTGGCAATCCGAACACTTTCCCAGCTGACAAGAACACAGGTGCTGAAAGCAACATGTCCCAAATCGAAGCAGCTGGCTTTGTCTCCCTGCAACTCGGTTGACAAAGCTTGTTCGGTTTAGCGATGTTCTCGCCAACGTTTCTCTCTCTCACCCCGTCGCGTTCGGCTCACGCGGGTCTAGATAAAAACATCGATCTCTCTTCCACCCCGCGTATGAATGCCTCAGAAGACAGGTGATGGGATTTTTCAGCTTTCTCTCAGCGCCATCTGGCTTCCCGTATACCCATCCCACCCCGAAATAATGCTCACGCTCGCGCGCACGCGCGCGCGCGTGTACTCGTTCCTGAAATCTCGCTTTGCTGCGCAGGCGCAGTGCGCGAGCCTCGACATTCGGTGTCGAATGGGAGTTTTTTGTCGTCTGCTTGTCCCTGACAGAGGGCGTTTTTTATGCTGGTCGGGTATCTTCTTCGGGTGTTGTGTTTGCCAGACCTCGAATCATGCCCAATAGCTGCACTAGCAAGGATATCAGCAGTACTACCATGCCTGCTTTTGTGTGTCAGTGTCGTTGTGTATTCGGTGGTTCCAGCGATTGGTGGTGCAGTTTATTCACGGCCGAGCTCACCAAGTACTGCGGGTCAGGTTGAAGAAGCTTTTTAAGTGAGTCAGTCAGTCAGTCATCCTGGAAATTTCATCAGTTTGCCCCGCTGCTGCGTCCGGTAGAAGGATGAACACAGAAGAGAAAAAGAAAAAGCGGGAGCCAAATCTGTGCCAGTGATCAAGAATCCGCTTTTTTTGTTTGGATGAAAATTGTGCTTCCTGAGTCAGATTGTCCCGATCGTTCGTTCCGACTGCAGATGGTGAAATTGGTGTGCGTTTCTGTCCCGTGTTACGGTTCCGGTCATTTTTTCTTCTTTTTTTTTTTTTTATTGTGGGTCAATATCAGAATTGTTTATCTGCCTTTATCTGGGTCCGGTTAAGCTTTTTAGTTGAAGAACTGACTTTTTTTGTTTTTGGTCTTGATGTTACGTAGATTTTATTCCATGCAAGTGCTAAACAAAATTCACATCCTCTTTTTCTTTTCTTATTCTTCTTTATGTTTTCTCCTTCATCCTCTTATTTTCTTTGTTTCTTCTTTTCGGTTTTTTTTTTTTTTGTTTGTTTTGTTTTGTTTTTGTTTTTTCTTTGTTTTTTGTTTTGTTTTGTTCTTGTTTTTTTTTTTCCTCTTCTTCCTGTTTTCGTCGTCTTCTTTGATAATCTATCATCATCATCATCATCATCATCATCATCATCATCATCATCGTCGTCGTCGTCGTCATCATCATCATCATCATCATCATCATCATCATCATCATCATCATCATCATCATCATCTTTCTTCTTCTTCTTCTTCTTCGTCTTCTTCTTCTCTCTTCTTCTTCTTCCTTCTTCTTCTTCTCATCTTCTCCTTCCTCCTCCTCCTCCTCCTCCTCCTCCTCCTCCTGCTTGCTTCTTCTTCTCTCTCCTCCTCCTCTTCCTCATCGTCGTCATCACGTCATCATTATCATCCTGTTTTTCATTCATTCAT
>JADBJO010002182.1:295916-300916 GCA_016801955.1 Conus betulinus
GGAATCTGGCAGCGGGCAGTCAGATCATTGTCACACCACTCCTGGGGAATCTGGCAGCGGGCAGTCAGATCATTGTCACACCACTCCTGAGGAATCTGGCAGCGGGCAGTCAGATCATTGTCACACCACTCCTCACCGTGTCTCCGTTCCTCTTTGGCTTGGTAAACATCAGGTCCCATAGCGAGACATGCAGGGAAAGGTCTCTCTGACAAACAGGTGTGTCAGCGGGGTACGCTTGTTCCAGGGCAGTAGCAAGCAGGTACTGACAGGTGTTCAGCAGGTAGACGTGCTGGCAGATCTCTCAGGAGATCAGTCTGAAATGGCAAGACGTTGATGGAAACCGGTTTGCAGTGGTGTAAACTCGTGTGGTAGACGGCTTAGGCAGGCTTAAGACTGCACCGCGCAAGGAAACGCTTAGACGTCGCCTGGAAAGAATGTCTTTTCTGTGTAGATAGGGTCACGAATAAGGGTCGGCTGAGTCCTAGACGCGAGTGCGGTTGTACATACTGAGGTGGTAAAACCTTAGAAGTGTCATGCTATGGAGGGTGTTACGAAAAAAGTTTAGTCCACCAGTGTAACAAGTATCTCCAGTCAGATTGCCGGTAAGTTGTTTAATGTCTTGGAACACAAAATGGACACACAAGTGATTTACTCACGGCGTGTACCATAAATGCCTCACACAAGTAAATAGTGATTTTTTTTTCTTTTACCGTGATAGAATTATTGAAAGTCAAGTAATGAAAGGTTGTTTTTTTTAATTGAAGGTATTGGGGGAGAGAGAGAGACAGACAGACAGACAGACAGACAGACAGACAGACAGACACAGAGACAGAGAACGAGAACAGAATATGTATACATTTAGGTACAGGGTAAAGTTTACAAATAGAAGTTTACAGACAATAAAATAAGGCGGAATAGTTAGACAGAAGTACAGAGAAAAATAAACAGAAAATGGGGAGATGAATATTGAGACAGACAAAGCGAGCGAGCGAGCGAGCAAAGTGAGAGAGAGAGAGAGAGAGAGAGAGAGAGAGAGAGGGTGTGTAAAGGGAAAAAACAGAGAGAGCAACGTGTACAGGACAGAAGAATATAAAGATAAAAGGAAGGAGATGAAATATACGCGCAGAGAGAAGAAAATGCGAAGACAAAGGAGGTATGAGAAGTGTACGCAGAGAGAAGGCGGGAGGGGGGGGGGGGGGGAGAACACACACACACACACACACACACACACACACACACACACACACACACACACACACACATGCATACATACAGAGAGAGAGAGAGATTACAGAGTAATAGTGTACAAACAGTGAAAGACGAGAGAAAAGAAGCAACGAGAGATTCAGAGAGGGATATAATTACACATAGAGCACACACAGCATGAATAAATGAACAAACGATTCATTCATTCACACTACTGTGATTTGTGAACAGCGTACAATGCTTTGTGACAAAGAACAAAAAGAGAAACATTAACTATACTAACACACGGTTTACATGCTAGGAAATATTTATAACTGCATATGAAAAGCCACAAAAAGGAGATGAAAGAGTCTAGGAGAGAAGACGACGTTTTCATTTGCACTAGCTATTTCAAGTCGTAGTTTCAAGAGGCACCATTGTACTGATAATGCAAATAACAAGAGTAAGGAATTTTTTTTTTCATAAAAAATTCAATAACAAACAATAAGAGACTTAAAGCAGTGAAACGAGCGCTATGGTATTCGTACTCATTTTATACATCTCATAAACAGTAATTAATTGAACGTGTTATTGAAGCTTCAACAAAATAGAACGAAAAGATGTATAAGTCATTCGATTCAATTGTTACCTTGAATGGATTAGCGATTTTGCGGTGCGTTTATAAGAAATGATTTTTGTGGGAGATTGACAGTATCAAGAAATGACAATTTTTTTCGAGTGTTTTACAAAAAATATTTTCATGAGCAGCTAACATTTTCGTGAACTGACACATTTTCAGTCCGCATAAGAAAACGTTCCATGGGACGGCTGACAGCCTGAACCGGGAACATTGTCTTTCCGCCATTGTTAGTATCCACAGAATATTAATACAGGGGCATCGGAGGGTGCTTTATCTTAAACGAAAGATACCCGTTCAATCACATCTTGTATAACGGAGAAGAGAACAGTCTGCTCTCTTTTGTCATTGAATCGTATTCAAAACGACAAAGAAGACCATGAATCTCATTGTCTGCCGACTGGCAACGCACTTGACTCAGGTCTTCAATAAACCATTTTCTATGGGCGTTTAGTTTTGTTGTTTTTTTTTGCTTTGTTTTTTTGTTTTTGTTTTGTTTTTACAGTTGTACGCCTGACGCACACAGTTCCTTTCTGTGTCTGCTCTAAGCCATTGTATGTTTGCATTTAGTCTTTTGAAGTTTTACCCTTGACAAAAGTTACCCCTTGTATGTTTGCAATAAACCGTCCTCTGCTCTCTGTTCTAAAGCCCTACACTTGATGTAGATTACTGTTTTCCCGTTCCGGCAATAATCCAAATTCAGTTTCCAGATACTTCTATGGCTGTGAACGTAATAGAATGTGTTTTTCTGTCAGCTGTAGACGTTTTCTGTTTTTGTATTCAGTCCAGAAGTTGTACAGTTGATACAGATCACTCTTTTTCATCTGTAATAAGCCGTTTCTTTTCGTGTTTAGTCCTTAGTCCTAAAGTTCTCTTTCTTTAGTCTTAACGAAGGCTTTAGTGCCATATATTTTGGAACCGAAAGGAGATAGCGAGAGAAAGAGAGAAAGGGAGAGAGGGAGGGGAAGAAAGGGGGTGGGGGGTAACGGGGAATCCAAAGAAAGGGACTGACACAGACTCACAGACAGGGAGAGACAGAGATAACAAGGCAGAGAGAGAGAGAGAGAGTGGGTGAATCGATTTGGTCCATTTTATAGGTCACCCCACGGAGCGCAAACAAAACCGAAAGAAAAGCTCTCAGAGCACGTGAAACCTCAAGAGAAAAACCATGTCAACACAGGTAACACTACAACAATCTGGTCACGTTCCTCTGATCTCTGCAGCAAAAATCCCCGCACATCAACATGACCTTCCCCCGTGAAACGAGCGAGAAGTCACATTCGTCCACATGACCCTTCCCAAGGGAATGAGGGAGGGTCAAGTGTCACCCTCCCAAGGGAACGAGCGAGGAGACGCTTGTTTTCATGTTGTGTTGTAGCCAAGGATAAGAGAATTCCAGAGATGTAATGTGGAACGTGTGTAGACGTAGATACACACTCTCCGCGGTTGATAACTGACAGAAAGATGCACATTTTGTTTGACAACGTCTGCTCAACTCTTTCTCTCTCCTAGGAACACTCTTTATAGACTTTTGGCAACTGTACACGCCATTGTGTCAAAACTGTAGACAGTAATTTCATAAACATGCCCTATCTCTGGCACTGTCTGTCTGGTCAAATTGCCTGATCCGATGGCAGCGAGTAGATATTTTTAATACAAATGCGACACAAATACACGGTATGTAAATTTAGCACGATTAATTAGAATTTAATACAATGTCGTGTAATTCTAAATAACACAATGCCAGTTAGTTTATTTTCCCTGTCATATATTTGCGATTTCCAGTATGAACTGTCGCTGTTACGAGTTTTATTTTGGGCAGATTCTCTCTCTCTCTCTCTCTCTCTCTCTCTCTCTCACACACACACACACACACACACACACACACACACACACACACGCACGCACGCACGCACGCACGCACGCACGCACGCACACACACACATACATACACACACACAAACACGCGCGCGCACACACACACACACACACACACACACACACACACACACACACACACGTTAATGACAATGTACACTCCTTCTTTGGGGGCTGTGGCTTATGCATGAGTGTACCTATATATACACTGGCAAACAATGATACTACAAAGATGAACAAATTAGTTAAGTGGGCTTGGGTGGGCTGTCCAAAGAAAATCGGATTCAGGGGTGGGGGGGGGTGGGGGGGGGGGGGGGTAGATAGACAGACAGACAGACAGACAGACAGACACAGACAGACAGACGTATATATGTGTGTAAACTAAGTAGTAGGGCAACGCAAGTGCAAGCTAACTACCAATTCCTCCATCATAACAACATTGCATTCATGACTTGGCAAAGATTTTTTTTCCAATGAAAAAGAAAAAATGGAGAGTGGAGTGTGTGTGTGTGTGTGTGTGTGGGGTGTGGGGGGGGGGGGGGGGGGGGGGGGGGGGGGGGGGTTCGAGCCTGTTTAAGGCAGAAGAGTAAAACGAGATGGAAAGCGCTGTCAGGAAATGACTTGCCGAAAAACTCAAGTCATTATGTGAAGAGTATTGAATGTAAAAAAACCTTTGAGTCTATGCTGGAGTATCCAGTTAAGGATATAAGGGAGGTCAAAAACATATGTCAAACATCCGCTCTGCTGTTGAATAATCCAAACATTGTCAATTACATAAGGTTTTTGTTTGTTTGTTTGTTTTTTTTTAAGAATCCGAGCATTGTCAATGACATAAGTTTTGACAGCAGCTGAGATTTGTGTAGAACGGCCTTTATTACAGTCTTCCAAGAGATGCAATCTCCCACCGATGGACCAAACAGTATGTTGAACAGATTAATTAATGATGGGAAAAATCAAGTGCAGGCAAAGCATTCCTCCATCATTACAATAATAAGGTTGTAAGGATTAAAAGCAATTGGGGGGGGGGGGGGGGGAGAGAAAGACGGGAATATATAAAACCAGGGTGTTAGATTAATGAAATTCTGCTCCAGCAACATCACGGTGCATCTCAAAAACGGAGCCATTCATATCGCCTGCTTAGATGTGCGTGCGTGCGTGCGTGCGTGCGTGTTTGTGTGTGTATGTGGGTGGGTGCGCGCGCGCGCGCGCGCGCGCATGTGTGTGTGTGTGTGTGTATATACGGGCGTTTGTATGCGTGCTGCGGGTGTGTATGTGTGTGTGTGTGTGTGTGTTTGTGCGT
>JADBJO010002182.1:305916-318416 GCA_016801955.1 Conus betulinus
GATGGCACGTCACACATAGCATGCACTTTCCTCGAAGCTGGAATATGGCTGCCTTAATGGAGGATAAAAAAAAAAAAACGGTCATACACACAAAACTCCACTCCCTTTGTTGGGTAGATGGGATTAATCCTTGCCTGTCTATACAGGGAGTGTGGGCAGGAGTATCAGCCTGCGTTCGCAGAAAAAAAAGGAATGCTGCTTACGACACCGAATCGCCTAGCATATATTACAGCACAGAGCACACACAGAACAAACAAGGAAACACACCCTCTGTTTGTTGTTTATTGTTTACTGTTCCCTGTCTCATTTCATGTCCACTTCAGCTGGACGTGTTTAAAACTTTTACCCAGATCCTCAGCGGCTTTTTGACTCGCTTGTTCGGCGCAGAATGTTATAACAGTCAGCATGGAGTGAATGCGTTTCGATTTGTACTGTTTTAGTTTTATTAATGGAAAAGTCATTTGATCGAAATAAAGTGTGCAGAAAACATCATGAAAAACAACTGGCCTCACCATACTATCACCTCCATCCACCAAAGCCCTACACCCACCCACCCCCGCCCGTCTTTCTCTGATATCTTCCCCCAAACTCCCCTCCTCCCTCTTTCCCTCTTCCGTACATTGTAGTTATGCTGGGGTGTGATGCCATCATATAAAAGACCCCTTTTACGAAATCAGTAGGGAGTCATTTTGTTAACCGTCCGCCGACTTGATAAAAACATGGTTAGACGATGTGAGTGATAATTTAAGACGTGGGTATACTGTCACTGTACAGTCTCTCCTTTTCTAATGGTTCTGTGGGAAGGTAAAATGAACACAGTTTTCACTCTTCCGTCTGACGATTCCGTGCTTTGTTCTAATGGTCCACAGATGTCTGTTCAGGAGTCTGGCGCTGACGGTTTGTCTGATGGCGCAAAGTATGCCTTCTTGAACAGACTCTGCCTCTGGTATTCTTTGCTTGATCGTGTAGAGACATTCCTTGTTAGGATTTTGACCCTCTTGGTCCGTGTGTCTGACTGTGATCAGGAGACTGTGTTGTGTTGCAGCTTTGTTGCCGTTTGTCTGGTTAAGGAGGGGAGATCACCTGTGGTAGCTCTGCTTCTGTTGGTTTGATGGAAGAAAGCGCGACTTCTCCAACGGACTGTGCTTCTAAAACATGGTAATGAGAGGCTTTTTAATCTGAATCAGCACATTTGATCTGCGGCAGGTTATCTCGTTGAGGGAAGATATTCTGAACAGACTTCACCTCTGACAGTCTGTCTAATTAGAGAAGGTATCGACAGCAGACTGTGGGTATGGCAGAATGGTTATTTGTGGAAAGGTTTTCAGTTTAACAGGCTATACAGCTCAGGCAGTCTGTCTGATTGTGAAGTTGGGACCTGTTTCAATGGAGTGTCACTATGTCGCTGTTTGACTGTGAACAGGTACCCTATTTCAAGACATAGTTGTTGTGGCATTGTAACTGATCGTGGAGAACATGTTCTCTTAAACAGACATTCGTTCTAGCATTGTTTATCTAATTTTGGAAAGGGTACCTTCTTTAATTAATAAATTGTTGCTCAGGTACTGTTCGTCTGCTGGTGGGGAGAATATCTTCTTTACAGACTGTAGTTTCCATACAGGTTGGTTGCAGATGTGTCGCGTTCTATTACAAACTATGGTTCTAGCTTTTTTTCAGATTATGGATGATGTGTCTTCTTTCACAGACTGTTGCTCTGCCACTGTTTTTTTTTTTCTAATAAGGAAATGTCTTGTGTGGCTCTGAAAATGTCGAGTTGAGTATATAAGGTTATTTTCGTCAGAAGAGTTCACTTAAAATCTTTGTCTGATTACAGAGAAATACTTGTATTGACAAATTGTACTTTTGGCAAATCGATTACACAGAGGGCGTCATGTGTAACATTTTTAGCTCTGGCGCTATTACATTCTCGAGTAAACATGTTCAGAACACACTGTAGCCTTGATTCTTCGTTTGGTCATGTGCAGAGTATCTTTTAACAGAGACTGCAGCTCTAATGTGTTTGATTGTAGACAGAGTACTTTCATTAGCTCTGGAAGTCTGACTGCGAAAGGTTTGTCTTCGTTAGCAGATCGTATTTCTGGCATTGTTTGTTAGATTCTGGAGAGGGCGTCCTCGTTACGAATCTAAAACTCTGGTCCTCTTAGTCTGAATGTGAAAATAGTACATTCTTCCTGCAGACAATAGCTGTGACGCTCTTATTCTGATTGCAGAGAAGGTATCTTCATTAATAGACTGTTACACTTTGACTCTGTTTATCTGATTGTGGACAGGGTGTATATATTTTTGTATAAGTATCGATTTTGTGTGTACTGTGTATATTTACAAGTATCACCTTTGTAGTCTACTGTAAATGTTACTTATGTGTCTAGCATTTACAGTTACAGACACTGTCTGTGCTGGCTACTCTTTACAGTTTATGGATATTAATAACATGTATCCTGTTTTCAGTTATAGCATTGTCTTTCGTATCCACTATTTGCAATTATATGTGTTGTTTATGTATCTGCTATTTACCGTATGATTGTTTGCTGCTTGTCCAACATGAATATGCCCTGTGTATGCTATTTACAATTACTGTGAATGTCTTACATGAACTGTCATAAGAACTGTTAGTGTCTCTTCTGCTAACTGTTCATAAATGCAGTGTAAATATTTACTGTACAGAAGAGATAGAAAAACAATAAGTCAGGTAAGTAAATACTAGTTTTTACAAGGGAAAAAACAGGAATACATTAATAACACGAACAGACATTTAGCTCAAAAGATGGATTTTAAATACCAAATAAAACAAATAAAACAGCATGTCAAATAATCATTATTCTAAACAAAATCTATCTCTCTCTCTCTCTCTCTCTCTCTCTCTCTCTCTCTCTCTCTCTCTCTCTCTCTCTCTCTCTGTGTGTGTGTGTGTGTGTGTGTGTGTGTGTGTGTGTGTGTGTGTGTGTGTGTGTAATTTGTTTCTTTTCATTTTCTCTTTGTTTCTTCTGTAGGTTGGTGAATCGCTTCCAGGTTGTGTTTTGATTTAGTTTTTTTTTTTAAGCAGACGATGAATTGATCCTGTCTTCTAATTTGTCTTGCTATTTCGATCATCAAAGTTCACACCCTTTCAAATGGGGCTTTGGCCTTACTGAATAGGATTCTGTTCTGCTCTCTCTCTCTCTCTCTCTCTCTCTCTCTCTCTCTCTCTCTCTCTGTCTGTCTGTCTCTCTCTCTCTCTCTCTCTCTCTCTCTCTCTCTCTCTCTCTCTCTCTCTCTGTCTGTCTCTCTCCGTTACGTCACAATCTGTTTTCTCATGTCACTGTAATGTGAAGGTATGCAATCCGGTAGAAGCAAAGCATGGAGCTGTCAAAGTGTCCGTCTGTGTAGAAACTATCGTACCCATTTTCCCAGCAATGAGACAGCTAAACATGCCCACTGCTATAGTGCGATGTGCTCTATTAATGCAGAAGATGTATGAGCAATGCCTTGTCTTCGTAGACTGTGAAGTTGATCAATCTCAACCACAGTTTAATCCTTTTCCTGGCAGTAGAATGTACGAAGCTTGTACGATGAACATGTTTTTGTGGTGGGAGCATCTGAAACAAGGAAACTACTTCCATTTACAATGTGACTTGAACAGAAAACGAAAATGGTTTGGGGTCATTTCTGTGTATACACAACACAAACAAAACCACGTGTCTGTTATATCAGGCTACAGTACAGTATGTCAAGGAACCGTTAAGGGTTTAGTAGAAATTGCTAAAGGAAGATGTAATTCAATCTTCACAACGACTTTTCAGTATTAATAACGCTTGTTGTATGACAAGACGCACTCAATACTATTCCTCCTGGCTTTGTCCATTCTGTAATGAACTTGATGCAATGGCACAGAACCGTCTTGGCAATTATACTAACGTTGGTGATTATTATAATGTTGCACATATCCACATACACACACACACACACACACACACACACACACACACACACACACACACACACACACACACACACACACAATCAGTGTGTGCTAGACCAGCCAACACTGTAGAGTACACTGCATGACTTTTCAGTTTCCTCGAATTTTGATACGACTGTAGTTCATTAAAGTTAATGTGTGGAATGTACCATGAAAACATAGGTAAATAAGCACTGCCATTAGTTAATTTCCCGTTGAAAAGTTTGAGTAATAATCCTTGATTACACAGAAATTCAACTGACTATGTAATAGCTTTTTTGTGGCATTCATAAGCGAATGAAGATGCCATCAGTCTTGTTAATCACCTCTGAGTATTTCTTCTAACCGTTCGCAGCACGCTGCGCAAATTGTAGTAAATAAACAAATTATCGATTCGGTTTAGACTTTTGAACTTTTGAAAAGGAGCGACGTTGTTTAAATGAAAACCGTTGTACTCCCGGTTATTTGTTCACTGTTGTAGCCTGTGTATAAAACCAGTAGTTAAGGCGCAGGAAATCTTATGTCGTGCATTCATAGATTTCGTGAAAGCTTTCATTTAATAAGCAAGGGCAACCATGGAAAACGCTGCGTGAAAATGGAATGATTTCTGTAGTACCATCGCTCAGGCCATGATTCCATGAGAAACTGTGCGCGGCAAGCCCGTCACTTGGTGCCCGAAGCCACGTGTGGGCAGCCGTGTGGTGAGGGAATCCACTGAAAACAGTATGCTTCTTCCATGGCCAGGGCCCGGTGACCACATCAGGAATTAGTAAGTAAGGTGGAATTTCTTGTCTTCTTTTTCGATCACGAAATTACAGCATAGAGTTGAACTTAGACCCATACTGGATTGGGCATCGAGAGCTCTGGATGACGGACGCTTTCTCTTTTTTATCCAGTCATTGTGGTTGGTGTTTGACAACCTTGAACCTGGAATCCTGGAATTAAAAAATTCATTTGCTGTTTGAATTGACTTTCTATTTAAAAAAATATTACGTGTCTCTGCTAATCTTTTGTGTACGACAATTTGATGTTACTGAACTTGATTGGTTCTGCTTGTGTCGGACTATATCTGCCATGATAGAAAGGAAGTCCAAGACTGAGTCTGATTCAGCTTAGTGTAGGTGGAACAAAATGGAGCTGCGCATACATGTCGTTCGGCACATTTTGCAAGAGGTAGATGCTAAATAGCAAAAGCCGCATGAAGAACTCAAAATAAAACAATAAGCGGCAGATTTAATCACTGAAGGGACAAATTACACGAAGAAAAATTCAAACCGAGCGGCGCAACACTCTCCAGGAGGATGCACTCATCATCACGAAAAGGAAGAGCTCAACGAAAAAGACGAAGACAAAAGAATGAGGAAGACAATATAATCATTGAAAGGTATTGAGCATGATTGTACTGAAGATGAGTAGTTAGGAGAAAAATCTCCAAAATCATCTTGCCGAACTTACAAACGACAGTTTTCCAAACAGTCTTGGAGACGGCACGTACAAAACACATGGAGGCCAGAAAAGCGACTGGTCAGCTGCCCGGCACTTCAGATTCTGTCAGTTAAATCAGTAATCTGGCTAGCGCACCTCTACCCCTGTCACATGTAGAGGAGCGAGAAGGGACAGACCAAAAGCCACTGTCAGCTTGGCAACAAAGGCCATCAGAGCTGCACTGTCTCACACGGTGGATCAACAGGTAAGAGTAAATTCCTGTCGTCTCTGCTCTCTGCCGTTCATGCACTAGAAAACGGAGCGAGGAAGAGCCAAGGGAAAGAACTGACTTGTGACCCTCAAATTCTTGAGATGGTCTTGGCAAATTAAAACGTAGCTTAAACGTGATGTCTATGATCCACCATCTGTATCAGTGAGGCAGACACACGTGAACAGGGGTGACAGTGATGTTACTGATTCAGAAGTAGCCCAGTTGCTTGCAAAGTTTATCTCTCCGTGTGATCACCACCCACAAGAGGTTCTGTTACCAGTTTTCACAAAATAAAAGAAAGCTAGAATAATTTGAGTGATCCTGAAGTTGAACAGAGTGAATGAGAAGATAACTTACTGTATCAAAATGGATACAGCTTTGAGTTTGGTAGATAAAAACTTGTTTCATGGCTTCGTTTGATCTCAAGGATTTTTTTGTCATTATCATTCTGTCTCAATTCGTCACAGCACAGAAATCTACTGAGAGTTCAATAGAGAAAAACAAACTCAAGAGTTCAATGCATTTTCTCCAAGGGGCAGTGCTTGAACTTCGAGCATGTACAGAACTTTTCAAAACTCTGTTTGTATTACTGGCAAAGGAAGGACACGCCCCCACGTCCTTTCTGGATGACTGGTCATAGGGCAATGGACATGAGGGCTGCATGGCCAGCGTCCAGTGCACTTTAGCAGTGTTCAGCCTGCCTCTCAAAACCTGTGATGAAACCACCAAGAAACCCAGTATCATGGGTGATCATTGATTCTGATCTCATGACAGTCACGCTCACAAAAGACAACATCTGTCGAATTTGCCACAGATATGGAGGGAATGAATGCGGGTTTCTCAGCTGTAAAGTATGGGCTACTTCATTGTCATTGCCTGGAAGAGGACAAGAAGGAGACCTTGAAAAGAATACAAGGAGGTTTTGACACACAACCTTTATTTCTTATCATCAGAAAGAAGGGCAGAAACAGATTGGTGGATACAGAATGTGCCGTTCACTTACCATGATGTTTTTGTAAAGATCATGATATAGTCATGAAATGCCAAAGTCTGCATGTGAAGGAGTTAAAGCAGAAGGTTAGTGGATGCCTACTGAACAAAAATTTCTTATAGTTTTTTTTTCTCCAACTAAAAGAAGCATTATCTGCTTTGAAAGGCTTTCTGCGCAAAAAAAAAAAAAAAAAAAAAAGAACGAACACAGTTGTTTGTTAATTGACAATACACCATCTGTGGCTTGTATAAGTCACATGGGAACTGGTCTCTACTGTTTGGGTACAGTGTATGGCTCTCTCGGTGTGGGTCGGAGCAGCATATGTTCCAGACAGTGACAATCAGTTGCTGACTAGAAGTCACGACGTATTGATCTGGATGCGTGGTGAGAAATGGATTCTGATTTGCTGCAATCAGCGCTTACAGAACAGAAGATCGCTCCAACGATTGATCTGTTTGCACCCAGACTGAACGTGCAAATGAAATGTTACATCTCTCACGGGCCTGACTAGTTAGCCGATGCTGTGAGTACATTTTTGTCTTCGTGGAAAGATGACATCTTCTATGCAGTTCCTCTTTTCAGCATTTACGCACGGGTTCTCCGAGGGGTAAAGAGAGATCCAGCCAGTGCTGCATTTGGTATGGCTGGACTGACCCACGCACCCACAGCATCATGTTATTTGCCAACTGTTGATGATGCCGCTAGTGAAATTGGCCGGCAAGGGCGATCTGTTGTATCTCCTAAGTCATCTAGCGGAGATACACCCATTAATCCAGAGAAAGCGACTTCACCTGCTTGTTAGCGCACTTTTTAGCCAGTCCGGAATGTGTAGAGATGCAGTATATTCATTTATGGGCTTCTGAGACAGTAAGGGCATATGACAAATACATTTTCTGAGGTGCATGTTTCGTTTTATGTCTTTAGTAAATTTGTGCAACCTGGCATGCAATGGAACTTCAGGCTGTTTAAGAAATGGACTGAACTCTGTAAGCAGCCGCCCGACTGTCTGAAGACCAACGAGAACACTATTTAAGAGCAGACATTCTTTGCCACGATGCACGAACATGGAATGTGATGAATTGTGTAGAGAAGTGGCCAGGCATGGAAAAGATAGATGAAAAAACAGCAACAAAAAAGAAAACACTTATCGTGTGTGGCAGTTACATTCCTTTCATGAGTTAGAGGACAAAGACGCCACACGATCTGCTTGTAGATGACATAAAGTTGAAAGAGAACAGTGTTCACTGTTGAAACAAACTACACTTGGAACGAATGTATTTCCCCTTTCACTTTAAATCGATGAAGTAGATTCTGTGTCATTTGAACTTAACCGTACATTCCTAGAACAGAACCAGTGAAAAAAGGAAGAGAACTATTCAGTTCCTATACCGCATTTCATAATGACATCTGTTGAGACACTATGAGATGAAGAATTAAGACATCTTTAAAAATGCTAGTTTTAGACACTACTATATTCGCGACATCATACAGGCGGCTGCTTCAGTAGCATACATTTCATTACAATCCTGTGACCCAAGAAAGGCCAGGGAATAGTCTAGCACAGCTGGCCAGGTTTGAAGTTGTCAAAAAAGGCTTTAAAACAGTTAGGTATTGCACCATTCATTGTCTGCTCACATGACTGAATGATTTGTCAATAAAGGCTTTAAAACAGTTAGGTATTGCACCATTCATTGTCTGCTCACATGACTGAATGAATTTGTCAATAAAGGCTTTAAAACAGTTAGGTATTGCACCATTCATTGTCTGCTCACATGACTGAATGAATTTGTCAATAAAGGCTTTAAAACAGTTAAGTATTGCACCATTCATTGTCTGCTCACACGACTGAATGAATTTGTCAATAAAGGCTTTAAAAATACAGTTAGGTATTGCACCATTCATTGTCTGCTCACATGACTAAAATTTGCTTGTGTTCCTTTATGCCAAATCTTGGGTAGTTATGGTCTGACAAATGACAGACAGACGAGAGATAAGTATATAATTCTTGCGTCTTGCCTGTAAGAGAAAGATTGATGGGGGTAGTTATTTCAAGGATGTTATTTGAGACGGTAATTTCATTGCCCCACCATCGTCCTTGAAGTTACATCGAGGAACTTTTCAAGTTAGACTTGTCTTACTAAACAGTGACGAGAAACACTGTGGCTGAGCATTGACGGGTTTCACGCGCGCTGCACCTCATGTAATCACCGTCTCCAGTGCCATCCTCAAAATAATCCGAATTAACTTTCGTCTTTCAGAATTACTGGCTTTAATCTAATTCTATTATTAGGTGCAAATCTTTGCGTGCGCTAAATGATGTGTGTACTGTTAAAGCCAGTCTACTGGCTGGGAATAATTTACATGATGCTTTCTTCTCTGCACAGCTCTGAGACAATGTGAGCTTTGTTCAAACTGATAATAAACTCGCCGAGTCGCAAACGAAAATGGCAGGCATGTTATCACAGCGACACCCCCATAACATCATGTTTTATGAATTTCTAAAAAAAAATATTGTTAACCTATTCTGTTTTATTGTTTTCAGAAATTGTGAATATCTGATTGAGACTGAACATGGACAATAGCAATACGCTAACAGTGTTGTGTATAAGTGTCTTGGCATTATGTTCACTATTGTTTTCATTCCATAGCGTGATCAGGAAGCAGTGATAAGATCAGACAGGTCCATTAGAATGCCTCTCTCAGAGATATTGGTCAACATCATTTGACTGCCCGATACAGGCAATTCCAACGATGGTGCATACTGAAGAGTGTGTCCATTTCCAATGACTGGCATGATTTTGCTCACTTGTATAACCGGTGCAGCGAAAAGTTTTAACTCCCCAAATGGTTTAACTCCCAGGGAGTTAAAATGTTCATATGTAAAGTTTAACTCCCCGGGAGTTAAAGTAGAATGACTCCCACCCGTGCCAAAATAACTCCACTCATTAAAACTCAAAAATGTCCTAAAATCTTTTTTGTACAAGTCTCAACAAATTCTTGAAAGATTAAGGGGGGTGGGGGGGGGGGGGAGTCATTTTGTACATATATCAGACTTAACTCCCACCCTGTAACAGTATGACCCCCCTGGGAGTTAGTACAGATTAACTCCCAGGACTTAATCCAGGATTGTAAAAGTTTAACTCCCTGCCCACTAAGGGGAGTCAGTTTTTCACAGTTTAGAGAATAACTCCCCTGGGAGTTATTGTGTACACGTGTTTTCTGACTCACAGGAAGTTACTTTGTAACAGAGGGGGAGTTAATCTGATCATGACAGATGACTCCCCACCCACGTATTCCCAGGTGTCTTTCTGTAAGAGAATGGAGAAGGGGATTTAATGTTCATGATCATCATCATCATAGGGAAAGGAAATGTCCATGTACATGTTCATGTGCTCATCTATGCATATCCTTGATATTTTACTATGCCTTTTTGTATATAATATGTATGTAAAGTCTGTGTATACATGAATTAATGGTTTGATGCCTTTGGTAGAAATACTGTACCTTCAGTCTTTGGCGTTCTCTCTCTCTCTCTCTCTCTCTCTCTCTCTCTCTCTCTCTCTCTCTCTCTCTCTCTCTCTCTCTCTCTCTCGGAATCTATGCGACTATCAAACAGTCACCCATAATTGTAGGCCATTACATTCATATGGTGTAGAAATGGAAAATTTTCAATTTTTCGTTGTGTTTCATGCCGCCAAATTAGGGAGGGGGGGGGGGGGGGGGGGGGGGGGGGGGGGGCGGGGTGAGAGGGTAAGGAAGTTGGGAAGAGAATGACGAGTAGTCGCGACGTGACATAAAATTGTTTGTATTGACTCGCTACATCTGGGAGAGAAGGAAGGAGAAAAAAGGGCTGGCATAGATTAGAAATTTGTGTGTGAAGCACATGGGATAGAGAAAGGGGGGAGGGGGGGGGGGGGTTGGTGCCTGATTTTGTACACTTTGTACAAGAGGGTGGCTGCTTGGGACCGATCTGATGAAGTTGTCAAGAGTAACTCGTCACAGGTATGGTGGTGTGCGTGTGCCAAGCTAAAAATGAAAGTCGGCCAGCCAATCAGAAAAAACACAGATTTTTCAATAAAATTCAGGACACGTAACTAATTCACAGAAACCAATAATATCGAAGGAAACAATTCTACCTGACAAGTCTTGATCTGGCAAGTTAGTGTAAGAAAACACACACACACACACACACACACACACACACACACACACGCACAGCACACACACACACACACACACACACACACACACACACACACACACACACACACACACACACACACACACATTTCAAACAACAACAACAACAACAACAACAACATATATATATATATATATATATATCACAAATAAAAGTAGAGAGCCAGCAAGAACTCTAAAAACGCTCAACCGGGAAGGGAGCGACATAAGTTTAAAAATATTATTAAAAAAGGAGATTAAAAAAACACCAACAAACTTGTTTCAAGCTCTCTGCTCTCTTCAGGGTCCCTGAAGAGAGCAGAGAGCTTGAAACAAGTTTGTTGGTGGTTTTTAATCTCCTTTTTTAATCATATTTTTAAACTTATATATATATATATATATATATATATATATATATATATATATATATATATATATATATATAAGAGCATGGGTGGTAGCGAGGTGCGGGGAGTGGGTGGTGGGTGCGAGTCATTCTGGTGGTATGTCAGAATAACTCCCCTGGCGTCAAACTGAAACACAGGGAGAGTTAGTTTTTTTTATATTCTAGTTTAATTCCCAGGGAGTTAAAATTTACAAATGAATAGTTTAGCTCCCTGGGAGTTAAACCCATTCGGGGAGTTAAAACTTTTCGTTACACCGGGCTTTGCCATATGTCCGCACGCCGCGAGGCAGTGCACATTACTGCGTTGACGCGAACGATCAGGGAAAAAACCAGCTCCACCATGCAGTCAGGAAGCGGGATGGGAAATGGGGACTGTGATTGAGAATACAGTGTTCTCAGCACCAAGACCCTTGTCAGGTTACCTAAGCGCCATTTTTTTTTTTTTTTTTTTTTTTTTTTTTTTTTTTTTTTTTTTTTTTTTTGCTGTCGCAACCTCTGCGCCACCTCAGAGGCAGTGCACCCACTCAAGTCGTCAAGAGGCAACCCACCGGAGGAGACACTGCACTGCTGCCGAGTCACTTCAGTGGTGTTCAGTGGCGCCTGTTTCTGATCTAACATACGCAGGACACCACCTACTAAGCCCCCTACTGACGACAATAATTGCTGCTTAGTCGCGGAGCCGGCGTGAGTGAGCTCTCCCTCCGGAGGGCGCCACCACGTCCGTCCAACGACAGCCCCCATGGACTCGCCGATACCGGTGACCCCGACGGAACCAAACCAAGGCCACAGACGTGGAGAGGACATCGAAACTGAGGTCACCATGAGAGCAGGGCATGAAGGGCCACAGAATTTGAGACTTTTTTTTTTTTTTATGCTGATCGATGAGAATGAGGATGATTATGATGATGCTACGGATTTCCATTTCGGTCTGAGACTACATGACAGGGTGTACTCTACGCTTCCTTTCATAATATATCCCGGCGTCAACCAGGCCCGAGAGATACAGACACCTGCAGTGTTGGTCAGGAAATTTGAGCAACACTCTCAGAAACGCATCCATTTAGTGGATGAAACTCGACTGTGTGGTCCCAGTCTCCCAACTGAGTCCGCAGCAACTCAACTCTGGGTAGGAGCCGGTCGGGGCGAAAAACCCACAAGTTCAAAACAGGATTAATCAACTGCAAACTACTACTGAATGAAACAAGATGAAATGATAGGAAGTAAATTAAGTGACAGAGAATGAGTTATATGACAGACAAGTGAATTACAT
>JADBJO010002182.1:323416-328416 GCA_016801955.1 Conus betulinus
GGTCTGTGGTAGCAGCTGATTTTCACTCCTGCGTATCTGCCTAGTCATCTGTCTGTCTATACGGTCTGTCCACGTATCTCTGTCTTTCAAGCTAGCTAGCTAGCTAGCTCACTGACCGTCTGTTTGTCTGTATGTCTGCTTGACTGGCCAGTCATCTCAGCCCTCATATTGACCCCAGGTGACGGCTGGGCCATAACCAGTATGAACTGAATCTGTACCTCTATATTTTTCGTGTGTCTGTACACACACACACACACAGACACACACACACACACACACACACACACACACACACACACCAAAATATAATTATAATAAAGCCGACTGGACCAAATTCGAAAACACATTATTAGCATGTGACATTGAAGAACTTTTTTTTCAAAAGATGTTAATATATCATACACTAAATTTATTGAAAGAGTTTTGTATGCTGCCGATATCTCGATTCCTAAATGTAATCCAGTGAAATCAAGTAAGCATTCAGGTAATGTGTGGTGGAATACATTTTGTGAAGCTGTCCAAACGAGCGAAAAATCAGTATTTTAAAAGTTATCTGAGAGATAAATCAAATATAGAAAAACACATCGAAATGAAACGAGCAAAAAACCGGTGCAACAGAATTATGGAAGAAGCAAAAACGCTACACTGGTCCACTTTTTGTAAATCGGATGTTTCGGATCATAAAGATCTGCAGAAAACCTGGAAAAAAGTAAAAGAAATTAAAACTGGAATAATCTCTACCTCAGTATCCTATTAAACTGGAAAACAATGAGTTTCCTTCGACATACGATAAGGCCGAAGCTTTTGCAGAAATGTTTGCAAAACATGGTAACATGGAAAGTCTGACTGAAAAAGAGAGAGCCTACAGACACAGTGTGGAAGTTAGTGAAAAGAATGACAGAAGAGTTGAGAACAGTTATGGAAGCAATCATTATTTGAATGCTCCCATTACAATTGCGGAAATAGATGACGTAATTGCGTCCCTTAGTACAAATAAAACTTCAGTAGGACCAGATGCAATTTCCAATGAAATGATAAGACACTTACCAAAAAATCTTACAATCTTTCTACATAAATTTATTCAACAGTGCTGGGCAGAAGGCGTCATGCCATCCCTATGGAAACAATCAATTATGTTCCTGTTCCCAAACAAGGGAAACCAAAGTCTGATAAAAACAGTACAGGCCAATTGCTCTGATTTCGCACGTAGGGAAACTCATGGAAAGAATGATTTTAAAAAGACTAGTACATCATTGTGAAAAGAACGGTATAATACCGATAAATCAGGCTGGCTTCAGAAAAGGTAGATCAACAATTGACCATCTTGTTAAAATTTCAACACAAGTTAAACAACAGTTCGCCAGAAGAAAAAATGTACTTGCCACCTTTTTTGACATAAGAAAAGCTTACGATCAAGTTTGGCATACAAAGTTACTTAACAAACTGAGATCAGTCGGTCTCTCAGGTTCCATATACAATTACTGTAAAGTTTTTCTTAGCGATCGATCAAAAAACAAAGATAGGTACCACTTATTCTAATAAAAGGTCTCTTCAAATGGGAATCCCACAGGGATCTGTAATTGCTCCTATTTTGTTTAATATTCTGATTCATGATCTTCCAAAATCGTTGTCTAAAAATGTCGAACTTGTGCAGTATGCTGATGACATCTGTATGTGGATGAAAGTCACTCTGAAAAAACACACCCCGACTAGATCAGTAAATTATGTTAAAAGACTATATCAGTGTGAACTTGACAATATAAGTAACTATATGGCTGAAAACGGATTTAACTCTATCTCCAGAAAAATCGCACATGATGCTTTTTAATGCAGGTTATGACGTCAGTCCTCTGCCTTCTTTTAAAATAGATGGATCTGTTATTGAATATAAACAGAATAAAATTTTTAGTGTTTATTTTACTTCCAAATTATCATGGAGTTACCATTTGGAATCTGTATTGACAAAGGCCAGAAAAAGTTTGAATATCCTTAAGGTAATAAGTCAACAACCACCATGGGGAAAGGACACTCAAACGCTTATTCACTTAGCAACAGCATTGGTACGTTCAAAACTAACATATGCACAGGAAGTTTTCTTCTCTGCACCTAAATATTTAATCAAAAAGTTACAAAGTGTTGATAGCAAAGCTTATAAGCTAGCACTCGGTGTTCCAGTGCATGCGTCATCTATAAAAACCTACGCAGAGATTCGTATATTACCACTAGAAGAACAGATGAACTCTCAACAGCAGCAAATATATTTTACGAAGTAATTTCTACTCAAAACTCAGTTGCTATGGAAATCGAGTTAAAATCAGATATTCATTTCCCTAAAAGAGCACATAATATACATTCTCTAACAACGATAGGTTCATATACGTCTGATCTGTTTAAAAATGCAGGCGTTGAGCCCTAAAAATGTAGCTCCGCGACTATCTTACAGCATAATCCCTAAATGGGAACTCATCGCTGCCAATTTTGACACAGATTATTTAGACTTCAAGAAAGAGGAAGGTCCAGCTGTCTCTGCATCTGTCCGCTCTCATATAGATAATCATTATTCAAACCATTTGAAAGTCTATACAGATGGTTCTGTCCTCGATAACGGTCTAGCTGGTGCAGCTTTTGTTATCCCGGCCTTGAAGGTGGAACGATCCTATCACATCGGAAAATATTTTTCAATATTTACAGCTGAACTCGTTGCTATTGCAATGGGTCTGAATTATCTGCTGAATCTGCCTGTTTTTTTCTGTTTCATATACTGTTTTGTGTAGATTCTAAATCTGTTTTGCAAGCGCTTAATTCATTTAATACAAAAGTAAGAGGGGAACTTGTCACTGAAATTATTCACTTAATTCATTCCTGTCTGTACGTGGTACCAGTGTCAATTTTTGTTGGGTCCTTCTCATTGTGGATTATCTGCAAATGAATGGGCGGACCGAACAGCAAAAAAAAAGGGGTGCAAAGAATCATAACAATTCCATCAAAATACAAATCCCCCTGTCCCTACAAGAAGGATGTTATCTTTTGGAAAAAAAACTGCTGGAATTTTATAAAAAATGCAGCAAGAAGGAAGTGATATCTCTGATGACCTTCGGCGTAAAAACTCTATAAAAACAATTTTGGTGCCAGTAAAAATAACCATCATCATAGGCTATTAACAAGCATGGTTTTTAGATTTAGACTCGATGCATTTAAAACGAAATTCAGTCATAATGTAACGTGTGTATGTGGCGAAAATATCTCGCCATTTCATGTTATTTTTCTTTGCCAGCAGTTGAAAAAAACATTTGCCTAGTTGGCTGTCAGACATTGAGCCATCCCGCTCATCTTTCGAAAAGTTACGTTTTCGAATTATTTACAATATTTGACATTGTACAGGGACTGTATAAGAGTCCCATTGGTAACTTGCTCTGATGATTTCTTGTTTTGATAATGTTGTGTTAGGTTATATTTGTATTACAGTTTTTTTTTTTTTTTTTTTTTTTTTTTTTTTTTTTTTCCTTTTAGTATTGCCGAGACCCCTCCCCCCCCCCCCCCCCCCCCCCCCCCCCCCCCCCCCCTCCCCTATCCCCCCTGATCCTGATCCTGACCTTCCCTCCCCTTCAATGTCATTGGAATTTACTAATTTAAACACATTTGCATATACAGTATTACTTAAGTATTTTCTCTCTCACGCGGATACACACTCACACATGTACACATACACGCTCACGCCATGTATGCTCTTGGTATGCGTCTTCGTGTACTGTGTGAGTGCGCGTCTGTGTGTGTGTGCGCGCGCACACAGAGAGAGAGAGAGAGAGAGAGAGAGAGACAACGGCCAGACTCGGATGTTGTTGTGCTTCATTGTCACACAGTCCGGACCACCTGGTCAGGTACACGTAACCCCAACTCCCCCCCTTCACCACCCCCCCCCCCCCCCCCCCCCCCCCCCCCCCCCGAATCTCCCTCCTTATCTCTGCCTACTACCATTCTTGCTCCACCATCCGCCGTCCTCTTCCCCTTCTCACTTCCAAACACACAAGGCCTCCCCCTTTATCCTTTACCCCCCCCTCCCCCCCCCCCCCCCCCCCTTCCCTCCAGTCGGCCAATCGATAGTCCAGCTGGCCGGTAACTACCTGCGGCAGGTGATTAGGGACCCAATTTAATGCCAGACGGAAGCCCAGCATCCGTCCTCAGGTAGGATAGGCCTTCCTCCCTTCCTTCCTCCTTCCTTCCTCCCTCTCTTCCTTCCTATCTTCCTTCTTTCCTTCCTTCCTTCCTGCCTGTGTCTGTCTGTGGATTCCATGCGATGTCATTGCGTCAGAGTACATTTCTCCCATTTTAGCTCCTTCTCCCTCCTGATTTAAACGCTTCAGTGTGTGTGTGTGTGTGTGTGTTCATTCTCGAGAGACACTGGCGTTAGCACCAAACAGACAATGATAGAAAACTCTACAGTGTACGAGAAACACAGATCGACAAAGGAGAAAAAAAAGCTTTAACAATTTAGCAATAATCGGTCTTGATGTGAAGTGCATCGCTGCATGACATGTCGACAAACACTGATAAGATTTTTAAAAAAAAAAAAAAAAAGAAAAAAAAAAAGAACAGAAAAAAAAAATGAAAAAAAAAGCCTTTAGCTTAAAACGGACTTTGTGTGAAATTTTGCACAATTCGAGAAACGCTGAGAGTTTAAAAGGAAAAGGAGGGAAGGGAGTCCACCACAAAACTGACACTGATGTAAAATGCTTCAGCATACGACAGACACTGATGCAGTCAAAAGGCTTTTACATAGAATAGACACTGATATAGAAAAGAAGGCTTTCACATAGAATAGACACTGATATAGAAAAGAAGGCTTTCACATAGAGAATAGACAGATACAGAAAAAAAAAGGCTGTTATATGGAACATACAGTGACGTAGCAAGACACTGGCGTTGCTTTTAGTATGCAACAGGCATCATTGCAAACAGGTTTCAGTATGCAACAGGCCTTATTGCAAACAGAATTCAATATG
>JADBJO010002183.1:0-5000 GCA_016801955.1 Conus betulinus
TCGTGCTCCTCTGTCCTCTGTTTCTCTATGCCTGCCTGTCTATAGTCTGCCTGCTGTCTATCTGTCTGCCTGCCTGCCTGTCTATATGCCTGCTGCCCTGTCTATCCTCCCTTGCCGTCTGATTTTGTTTTCTCGCACATGATTTCTATAGCCCTCCATCCTCCATCCCCTGCCCTGGATTTCTGTTTACCCCCATCTTCCCTCCCATCTCAACTTCGCTGGCTGTCTGTCTGTGCTGCGTGTGCTGTCTGTCTGTCTGTCTGTCTGTCTATATGCTCTCTCTCTCTCTCCTCTCTCTCTCTCTCTCTCTCGTTTCTCCGGGGCCCGTCTGTCTTGCCTCTCTCTCTTCCTCCTCATTCCCCCCTCATTATTTCGTTCTCTGCCTGTTCTGTCTGGCTGTCTGGTTGTCTCTCTCTCTCTCCGCTCTCTCTTCTCTCTCTCTCTCTCTCTCTGCCTGTGCTTGTCTCTCCTCTCTCTCTCCCTCTCTCTCAGGCTCTTCCTCCGTGCCTCCTTCCCTCCCCCCCGCTCTATTCTCTCTCTCTCTCTCTCTCTCTCTCTCCGCCACCACCTACCGCTCATCCTTCCTCCCAGTCTCCCTCTGATTGTCTGTATTTATCAGCCATTCATTAAATTTTTAGTTTCTAGCTTCATATCTCCCCATACTCTACCCCCCTCCCCCAGCCCCCCCCCCCCCCCCACCCATCCCGCCGCCCCCCTTGCCTTGTATTTCTGTCTGATTGGTTCATACCTCCCTGCTGTTTTTTTCTGGACATATGTCAGTGTAACTGTTTTCTTGAGAGAAGCCATGGTTTGTGTTGTTGTTGTTTTTGTTGCTGTCATACCCTGGCTAAAAAGACTCCAGGGATCATTTCAACAGCCGAAGTACTTGAACACTATGGTACAAATGGCATCAGCGAGGGATGAGAACATTAAGAACATTACGTGTGTGACCGTTGTTGATTACCCAACCACGTGGGCAGCCACCCCCCCCCCCCCCCCCCCCCCCCCCCCCCCCCTCCCCCCCCCCCCCCCCCGACTCCGACTTCGGGGATTGGGGAGATGATGGTGTTATGCTAGGAGCTTGTCACAACTGAAGACGATCCCGCATAACTGTGCAGAGCAATAACAACAGTTTGATGTAGCTTTGGTGAGCCATGGTTTCCTTTTTGTCAAAGAAACATCATTAGAGTATTAGAAATGAGGCGTAGGCTCGACTTATGGCTGATGTCCTCCAGCAACACTCATTCACACTGGCTGCTCTCGCGTGTCACACTGTCCCTGCAGAATGTGAAATAGATTTTTGTTTTTTTAAATTCAGCAATAGTTTCTTTCCTTTTCCTGTAATGTTTTCTTTCCTGACTTTTGATTTATTACCGCCCTTGGTCTTTCGTTTCCGCATTTTTTTTTTAAAAATAAATCATGCAGAAGTCATATCTCATGTTTTTAACACCCTCTGAAGCTCACTGACAACGAAGCTTAACCACATCGAGCTGGACAGAGGCCCTGACCTAGAATGTATGTAGTACGTGTTTTGAAGAAGACAGAATGACCCTGAGTTAAGACAGTCAAGATCCGGCTTGAAAAGGATTAATGGTTCTTTACCTGTGGATTGAGAAGTGGGGGAGGGGGGGGGGGGGGGGGGGGGGGGGGGGGGGGGGGGGGGGGGGAAAGGGCCAAAGACTGAGAAAGAAAAGAGAAAAAAAAATAGAGAGAGATATGAGAGGTGATGGAGAAATATGAGAGAGAAAGAGAGAGGGATACGAATACGAATGATTTATTCAATATAGGCCGAAGTCCCTAACTGAAGGGGATGACACATATGGTAATAAAATCAAATTTAATTTAAAGGAAGGGAAAATCTTCAACGAACTCTTAAATGAAATTGGCTGTCATAAATTACTCGGGTTTTTTGTTTTTCAAATTTACTCGTTTTTTTTTTTTTTCAAATTAAGTTTTATGTTGTTTTTTTTTTTTATTAATCAAAGAAAAAATAACCGCAATAGAACAAAGCATTTTCTTTAAATCAATATACAAGAAATCAATATTTATTCTGTCTCTTGAGATTCAGTTGGTGAAAACGTAATTTAAACCTCTAAAAAAATCTATATAAGACGGTTCTCTCAAATTCTATATTTTCAAAACTTTCTCTGGAAGTATATAGTCATAAGGAAATTAAATACCTTCCCTTTTAAAATTACTGTCTTTTTCAGCAAAGGTGTCTTTATGTTTAAAATTATTGATAACATTCGACCATCATCCTGTCTCTGTGAGAACATTGCAGGGCGAGATGCTCGAAATTAAAGTACTAAGTACCAATCCCCACCCTCCTAAGACCTGATTCATCATTTACATATTCAAACAGAAGCCTGTGAAATGAAAATCCCAGGGGCTTTTAACAGGCAGGAAGGTATGTATCCTAATCTAAAACAGGCAGTAAGTGGGACAGCTAGAAAACTCTAGGAGTTTTTTTTTCCCCCTTCTAATGCTGCAGTCAAAGACTAAAGAAATTACTGAAACGTCCTTCCTCGCCCACGTCCATGCTTCTCTCGCTCTCTCCTCTCTCTCTCTTCTCTTCTTTTCGTCTTTCTTTACTGGCGCAAACGTGGGAGCGCTCACATGAGGAGAGAGTGAGAGCTTGGTTGAGAGAGACCTGTGTGTGTGTGGGACCTATATCCATCCATGTACTTCGCATATGTTCTTGCGAGTGGGTGCACAGAATTATTAAAACATTTTCAAGGGACACATGTAAACATTTCCTCTTTCGGCTGTTTTTTTTTTTTTCTTTTCTTTTTAACTCTTTTCTCTTTTCCTCTCTCCTTTATTTTTTTTTTTCTTTTTTTTTTTTTTTTTTTTTGTTTGTTGTGTTGTGCTCCCCTTCTCCGACTCGCCCTTAGTGTGTTTGAAGATATTTACTGTAGATTATCTATTTGTTAAATTCTTGAAACGTTATTTCGTAATCTCTCTCTCTCTCTCTCTCTCTCTCTGAAGCACAGACAGTTCGGAACGTGACATTCTAGTGAGCTAAAAACAAGTACTTGCAAACGAAAGATATTCATTTAAAAGAGATATTGCTATTGTAATATTTCATGCACTGGAAAAAAAAAAAAAAAAGAACTCGGTATTCGTGACACCAACAGTATGAATAATTAGGTGAACACTCATAAAATGGTTACATCAATAATTGGCATTAATGCATCGAAAAATCATTTCTCTTTGTTGTCTTTTTTCCTTTTTTTCCTTTATGTGTGTTGCAACTGCACCCTCACTAGTGTTATAGGCCGGAGCCTGCGGAAACATTAAAGATTGTGTTCAGTTGTGCTCTCTCGTCCCTCTCTCTCTGCTCTCTCTCTCTCTTCGCCTCTCTCTCTCTCTCTCTCTTCTTTTTTTCTGTTTCTGACTGTCTCTATGTCCGACAATCTTTCTATTCGTTTAGCATCTCTCTCTCTCTCTCTCTCTCTTCTCTCCTCTCTCCCTCTTCTATCTATCTCTGTCCATGTAATCTTTCTCAAATGACCGACATGCGACTAATTATCATCCTTAGCAGCTTGCTGTTATGTTAATATTTTACAAAAGGAATGTAACTCTCTCTCTCTCTCTCTCTCGCTCTCTCTCTCCTCTGTCTCTCTCTCTCTCTCTCTCTTCGAGATAGGAGGATCGCTTATTCTGCTACCGGGGCAAGGGCCGAATACAAAAAAAAAAAAAAGCATGTGTTTGCTTATCTGTTACCTTGGAAAATACATCATCATCATCTAGGTATGTATCTATCTATATTATCTACAATGTAAAAAGACCATCAGACTTTTTGAAGCCCGACGACGTTGATTGTCCCAACTTGGGGGTCGGTCATTCTTTCTTGTTCAAAACACGTGTTGCATGTTGGCCTCTGTCCAGCTCATGTGGTCAAGCTCCATCGTAAGTGACCCTCAAAGTTTGACTTAAAATGTTAAGTATAAATTCCACACGGTCCATTAAAATAATAGCAGTGACAAAATAACCAAGAGCAGCAATAAATCCGGAAATATAAGGGGGGGAAAAAAAAACCTGCACGGGGAAAAAGGGAAGAAAAGACGGTACTGTGAAGAAAAAAAAAAAAGTCTATTTCACATTCCTACAGCGACAAGTGACATAACGGGCGAGAGCAACCAGTTGGTGTGAATGGGGTAATCCTGAGGACTTCAGCCATAAGTCAAAACGTTCGTCTCATTCCTAATACTCTGATATGGGTCTTTGGGGTAAAAGGGAAATATGAACAATAAAAACGGCTTCTCTCAAAGGACTCAGTTGACGGACATATGTCCGGCTAAACAGTCAGCCCCTTCCCTGACCCCGACATTTTTCATCTCCGTTTTTCCCCCTCCTCTCTCTTCCATTCCTTGCCCCTGCTCCAAGAAGAGAGGAGAGAGAGGAGCGATGAGGAGAGAGGAGGGAGAGGGAGAGTACGAGGAGGAGAGGGGGAGAGAGAGGGCTGGAGCGAGAACCCCCTTTGGAGAGAGTGGAGGAGGACGAGGAAGAGAGAGGACGAGACGAGAGAGGAGAGAGACAGACAGACAGACAGACAGACGGATAGAGACTAGAGACAGCAGACCAGACAGAGATTAGAGAGACAGGCAGACAAACAGACAGAGATGGGATTGAGAGAGACAGACAAACAGAGATAGAGAGATAGACGCTAGACCGACAGACAGACAGAACAGAGAGAAGTAGATAGAGAGAGAGATTAGACAGAGAGTGAGAGAGAGTGCAGACATGGAGGAGAGAGAGAGGACAGAGACAGAGAGGAGAGAGCAGACGGACCAGAGAGAGCAGAGATAGAGAACAGAGGAGAAAGACATATATAGATAATATATGATATAGAGAGAGAGGAGAGCATGAGAGAGAGAGAGAGGAGAGAGACAGACAGACAGACAGATTGGAGAGGAGAGAGAGAGGAGAGAGATGAGAACAGAATTAGAGAGAGAGACAGACAGACAGACAGGACAGACAGAAAGGAAAGATATCAT
>JADBJO010002183.1:32500-40000 GCA_016801955.1 Conus betulinus
ATCGAGTTCGTAGGCAAACTGGGAATAGACCAATCGGGATCACCTGTTAGGGGTTGAGGGCGAGACAGAAATAGATGAATGGGCGAATCGGGAATGGGTGAATTGGGAATAGACGAACTGGGAATGGGTGAATCGGGAATAGACGGACTGGGAATGGGTGAAATCGGGAATAGGCGAATCGGGATCACGTGTTAGGGGTTGAGGGCGAATCAGAAATAGATGAATGGGCGCGAATCGGGAATGGGTGAATCGGAAATGAATCGGGAATAGACGAACTGGGGAATAGGTGAATCGGGAATATGCGAATCAGGTGAATCTGAAATGGACGAATCGGGAATGGGTGAATCGGGAATAGGTGAATCGGGAATAGGCGAAACGGGAAAGGGCGAATCGGGAATTGACGAATTGGAAAATGGGTGAATCGGAATTGACGAATTGAGAATGGGGCGAATCGGGAATAAGTGAATCAGGAATAAGTGAATCGGGAATAGGCGATTCGGGAATGGGCGAATCGGGAATGGGTGAATCGGGAATAGGCGACATGGGAATGGGCGAATCGAGAATAGGTGAACTGGGTGATAGGTGAATCGGGATTTGGCGAATCGAGATTCTGTGAACCGGGAGTAGGCGTTCTGGGGGTTAAAAACAAAGAAAAAGAAAGAAAGAGAGAAAAGACAATGTGGGACCAGGGTGAAGAAGGGTGACGCGACAAACGACAGTCAGAGAGGAACGGAGACAGATCTCTTTCAGGTCCCTTTCTGGCGCAGTCCTTGGAATCAAAGTTGCCGACGAGGTCAGCAGCTTTCGCACTTTTAGGGAGTACGGACGATTACGTGAGTGTTCGTCGGCCCGACAATGTGACCTCGACCTTTCTCCCTCCCTCCCTCCCTCCCTCACGGCCCCCCCTCCACCCCACCCCATCCCCTCCCCCACGCCTCCTGCCTGCCCGCCGTCCTTCCCTCTTTTTTTTTTTTTTTTTTTTTTGTTTGTTTGTTTGTTTTTTGTGGAATAACATGGTCTATACAAAAGCTTCGTGACGTGTCAAGATAGGACCTCCTACCGCCGCACGTTCCGCTGGAGCAGATGTGTGTACACATTGTGCAGAATATAGAAGTTATTGATGCAAGAGGCGCCTCCTTTAGCCGAGAAAGAGTACGGGGGTTCAATCAATGATCAAAGGGCTCGGTGGAACATGCACACAAAAATAGCTTTCACCTCCCCCTCCCTCTCCCACTCCCCATCCTCCCTGCTCCCTCACCCCTGCTCCCTCCCACCCCCTCCCCACCCCCCCACCCCCCATTGTTCGCAATCAGCGTGGAGATACACACGCACAGGCCCGCCACGGCTGACGATAAATGCCAACAAAACAAACAAACAAAAGGAAAGGGGGCCAGGGGGGTGTATCGTGACCTAGAATAAATGATTTGTTTTCTGTGCTAGAAGGTGAACTGCTCAGCAGCATTCATAGCACAGTAACTAGATAACAGCATTTTTAAAAAAAAAAAAAAAAAAAAGAAGAAGAACAAGAAGAAGAACAACAACAAGAAGGGAAAGACAGCGTGATTAACGAGACGAGGGACTGGAAACACGTGACAGGAAGTTATGAGCTGTCATGCGCAAAGATGAATGTTTCCTGAATAATTTCCCTTTGTTCTGGCGCTTGGCATGACAAGGGCAAACTATTTAAGACCATTAAAAAATTACCAGGACACAGCCTCTCTTTTTTTAGCTCTTTGCCAGCTGACAAGGGTGAAGGATTCATGAGTAACATTCATATTCGAGAAAGGTGGGGAAAGCCGTCTGGAAAATAAAGAGCAGGAAATGGTTGGCTCGTTCTGAACGTGGAACATGGGGCCCTCTCTCTCTCTCTCTCTCTCTCTCTCTCTCTCTCTCTCTCTCTCTCTCTCTCCTCCTCTCTCTCTCTCTCTCTCTCTCTCTCTCTCATAGGTACAACAAAATACCTACATCACATCCTATGACTGTTTTTCTGTCTACCCTTCTGCCTGTCTACCCGTCTGCCTGCCTGCCTGCCTGCCTGCCTGCCTGCCTGTCTGTCTGTCTGTCTGTCTTATTCCCAAAAACACGTCCACCATTTTCACCTGAATTCCGATTCTGGCAGTGTGACTCATCATCATGTCGGTCAGATCCACAGTGAATCATTGGGTACGCCGGACAGACGCATTGACCGCATTTTTCATGCGACGATGCCGCGGCGTAGCAAAGCAATGTCTGCTTTCGAAGAGGGTCAAAAGTTAAATTGCTAATTCCCGCCTCGGCTTCAGGCTCTGTCAGACCTGTTGACATGGGCTACAACACCAAGGCTACATCACCACGTTGTTATGCTGTGTCAGACCAGTTGACATGGGCTACAACACCAAGGCTACATCAACATGTTGTTATGCTGTTCAGACCAGGCTGTGTCAGACCAGTTGACATGGGCTACAACACACAGACCAGTTGAGGCTACATCACAATGTTGTTATGCTCTGCATAGATATGCGGGGATTCTCTTCAGTCGTGACAAGCTCCTAGCATAACATTATCAGTCTCCAAAATCCCTCGAAGTCGGAGTGCGGCTGCCCACGTGGCGGGGTAATCAAAAACGGTCACACACGTAATGTTCTCATCCACAGCTGATGCATTTGTAACCATAGTGTTCAAGTACTTCGGCTTTTCGGACGATCCCTGGTGTCTTTTAGCCAGGGTACGACGACAACAACAACAACAACAAATTGCTGATTATAGAGAGGGGGGCGGGGAAGGAAGATGGCAGGGGGAGGGGGGGGGGGGGGGGTAGGAGGATGGGAAACACGGGATGCCCACCTAGCTCAAAATCATATTTCTCATACTGTAACATACTATGTTGTGTTACAGTGTCACCTTATCATCACCACAGATGTCCTTCACAAATTCTGATCACTCTCTACCAAAAGTAGCATGTCGCCACAGGCAGCGACAGCGCCCCACACTTAACCTTCACACACACCCCCGCCCCCTCCCCCCGCCCCCAGCCTCACTTTCTCCCCAGAACTCTGAACTGGGACACACCACACACACACACACACAAACAAACACACCACCACACACACACACACACACACACACACACACACACACACACACACACACACACACACACACACACACACACACGCACGCACGCACGCACGCACACACACGCGCACACACACACACGTTCACACACACACACACACACACACACACACACACACACACACACACACACACACACACACACACACATACACACACAGCACACACACACACACCTCGTGTCTCTCGAAAGACTCGTGAAATCAAACCACCAATGAAGGGGCGGAGGAGGGGATGGGGAGAGAGTACTCACGTGTTACCCAGACCCCTCTGCCCCTCCCCCCCCCCCCCCCTCCCCCCCCCCCCCCTCCCCCAGTGGAGAAGAAAGGTAATGGACGATAGCTCTTCAACAGACACGGCACTGGGTTGTCGTTCCTTGTCTAGTCTGTGTCCAGTGGATTCCCTCTCCTCCATCTTTCCTTTGCTGAGGTAAGGTAATGTTGCTTACAGCCCAGCCATGGGCCGAAAAAGCTCAGTGGTAGAGCGCCGGACTCGTAATCTTGGTGATCCAGAGGTTACGGGTTCGAATCTCTGCCGGGCCGTTTCGGTACACAGGGGGATTTTTCCCTCGGAGTTTAACATTCGTTCCGACTCCATTCCCCCATACAGTCCTTCGAATGAGACTATAAACCGAGGTTCTGTGTGTGCGAACGCACGCATCATATGTTGCACACACGTAAAATCCCATCAGCAACTTTCGGAAGAGAAGGCCAGTTTGGCCGTTGGTATGGACGACACGTTACACATAGCATGCACACCCTGCGTCAGAAATGGAAAGGATGGAGGAAGTAAGGAAACTGAGTGAACGAGATTGACTGGATGTCACGAGAAACGACATGATGAAGCGCCAGCTGGCTGCTCTTCAGTCGGCGCTACCCAGGTAGGCAGTCCGTTTTGTGAAAACGAGTGTAGGTTGTTGTAAAGCGCCTAGAGCTTGGTCTCTAGCCAAGGATAGGCGCTATGATGATAAATAATGATATCAATAATGATACAACAACAACAACAACAACAACAATAATAATAATAATAATTCCTGAGGGATCGTATGCTGTTTTATAGCCCAGCCGACCACAAAGGGACAGATATATCAGCAACCGTCACCGTGCTGAAGTTCAACTCACAAGTCAAAAAACTCATTCACACAACCCTTTAATAAAATACACCTTCGATGGAAACACACCGGACATTTTCTTAAAACATCTATCTTCACTGTAAATCTTCTTCCTGGCGGCCTTCCTCCCTTTGCAGGTTCTGGGTGGATCAGAAAAAGGGGGGGGGGGGGGGGGGGGGGGGGGGGGGAACAATACAAAAAAAAAAAAAGCAAAAAAGGAGACGAACAAACCAAAAAAAAAAAAGCAAAGAACAAGAAAAAAAAAAAAAAACAACAACAACGAAACAAAAAAACGTACATAACCACGATCTCTTCAACAACGTCACCCTAGGACTAATCTTGACCCTAATTTCCCCGACAAGTATAAGACGTCATATTATACACTTAGTGTCGTCGTCCTTTTAACACTCGTTTTTTTTTCGTTTTTGTTTGTTTTGTTTTTTGTTTTTTGTTTTTTTGTTGTTGTTTTGTTTGTTTGTTTGTCTTCCTCGCCCTCCTCCTTTCTGTGAGAAAGGGGGTGGTGAAAAAAAAAATTGGGGTGTACCAAAGAATAAGACAGCGTGTTGGACCTATTCTGTAACTGTGTGGACTTGGACTGTTGAACCTTTTTTTTTTTTTTTTTTTTTAACTTCCTGTCGCATTTTATGCCTTGGAACACACCTGTGACCTTTTTCTTTGTCTGGTTGTCTAGCTGATAAAAAAAAAAAAAAAAAAAAACCCAGCTAGCTTATATCTCCAGGTGTATGTGGAGAACAAGAAGGAGAATCATCTTTCAGGCACGAAAAGATTTTTACAACACTTTTAGTGTGTCAGTTTGTAATTAACAGTCGAATCTAAATCACGACCTTACGCATCACACGCGCGCGCGCGCGCCGCGCGCTGTGTGTGTGGTGGTGTGTGTGTGTGTGTTCATGCGTGCGGTGCACGCACGTGTGTGTGTGTGTGTGTGTGTGTGTGTGTGTGTGTGTGTATGCGAAAGGGAAGAGAGAGTAAGTCACTGGTGGTACAGTGTGTGTGTGTGTGTGTGTGTGTGTGGTGTGGTGTGTGTGTGTTGTGTGTGTGTGTGTGTGTGTGTGTGTGTGTGTGTGTGTGTGTGTGTGCGTGTGTGTAGGCTATGATTGTGTGTGTTTGCGCGCGCGCGCGCGCACGGCGCGCGAGCACACACACACACACACACACACACACACACACACACACACACACACACACACACACAACACACACACACACAGTGTCACTGTAGACCAATGTCAGTGAAGCCGGTGTAGGCATGTGGTACAACAAAGGACAGATGTCGCTGACTTCAGGTGAAAAGCCGGCCTATTTTAGCTTTCTGTTGCTATGACCTTGTACACCTAACTGGCTTTCACTCCCACCACCACCACCACCCCTCCCCTCAATCCACCCACCGGCCACCCTGGCACCGTGGCAGAACCGTGCTCCTTTCTCAAGGCTGGCAGCGGCGTAAGTGTGTGTGCGTGCCAATCACTCGCTGGGCACTGCCTGGTTTCCTTGCAGACGTTTTCACAGCGGGACACGCCCCCCCCCCCCCCCCCCCCACCCCCCCCCCCCCCCCCCCACCCCACCCCTCATCGTGTATGGTTACATGTGTAGTGTTTTTTGTGTTGGAGGATATCATTGACGGGGGGATTGTTATTTTTCTTTTTCCTTTTTTTTTTTTCTTTTTCTTTTCTCCATGTTGTGTTATAACAAAACATCGTCAACGGGCATGGCATTCCTTCACACACCACACCACGGATTTCAATTCACTGTTCATGGGTGCGGCGCGCCTGCATATGTGCGCGCGCACACACACATATGCACACGTGCGCGCACACATGCACACGCACGTGCGCGGCCGCGCACACACGTACACACACACATACCACCACCACACACCAGTACATGACGTACACACTGACACGCTCTCTCTCTCTCTCTCTCTCTTCTCTCTCTCTCACGGCGGGGCGAGCGAGGGCTGCGCGCACACACCACACACACACACACACACACAGCACACCACACACACACACACATCTCACACACACAAACACATCGCACACAACACACACACACACCACACACACACACACACACACACACACACACAACACCACAGATACATATGTGCTATAGATAAGCGCATGCACTGACGGGCCATAGGTGCGCAGTGATGCACACACACGTGGGCACATGACACGTTTCACATTGCAGCACGCACACACAACAAACGAAACGCCACACACACGTACACACACAACACCATACACATCACACACAATCACACTGGGTTACCACACCCATCATTGACTCTCTCTCACCTCACATTCTCACCTCAACCTCTCTCTCACTACACACACACACCCAATTTTTTCAAAACAAACTCCACAACACACAGAATAAACACACTCGTCAAAACACAGGCATTCACACACAAACACACTAACACGGAAACAATTCATTGCTCATGGGTGCAGAAGACGCCAGGAATAGGTGAAGAAAAAAAAAAAAAAAAAAAAACAAAACAAAAAAAAAAAAAGAAAGAAAGAAAAAAAGAAAAAAAAAACACGAAAAAACAAAAAAAAACATAAGAAAAACAAAAAAAAAGAAAAAAAAAAAAAAAAAAAAAAGAAAGAAAGAAAGAAGGAAAAAGAAAGTGAGAAAAGAAAGAAAAAAAAAAAAAAAAAAAAAAAAAAAAAAACAAAAAAAAAAAAAAAAAAAAACAAAAGAGAAAGAAAAAAAAAAAAAAAAAAAAAAAAAAAAAACAAAAAAAAAAAAAAAAAAAAAAAAAAAAAAAAAAAAAAAAAAAAAAAAAAAAAAAAAAAAAAAAAAAAAAAAAAAAAGAAAAGAAAGAAGCAAAAAAAAAAAGAGAAGTGTTGATGATGCCCAAGAAATCGAACCCGACAAGGTAAATAAAAAAAAGATAATAAAAAAAAAAAAAAATCAAAAGAAAAAAAAAAAAAAAAAAGGAAAAAAAAAAAAAACACGAAGGACAGTAAGAGGAACAAAATCAAATCGAAATTTTTAAACGTTAAAAAAAATAAGGACTGATGTCACAAATTTTCGAAACGCGCCAATCAACCGCACCCGCAATGTAAAACAAGATTTCTCGTTCACCCCAGCGTTCGTTATCACGACATTGCCCCACTCCTCTGATGCATCAGCGGAGCAAGCACAAGTGAACGAGTGAGAAGCGAAGGAAAGGAAGAAAAAAAGAACAAAAAAAAAAAGAACGGAGGAAAACAAAAACATAAACAAGACAAACAACAACATAA
>JADBJO010002183.1:52500-85000 GCA_016801955.1 Conus betulinus
GGTGGGGGGGGGAGAGGGATGGAGTGAGGCTGATACTGAGAGAGATTACTTTTGTGTGTGTTCTTATTGCTTTTCACCGTCGCGTCTATAAGCAGTTTCTGGCTCCTGGCAATAGGGCCTGTCATGTGTTCAAATGAATCTAGATCCAGATGCATCCACACATGCACGCACGCACGCGCGCGCGCGCGCGCGCGCGCGCACACACACACACACACACACACACACACACAGCGGCGGTGTGTAGGCCCCTATGTGTGAGTGCATACTGTATGTCACCGACTTTTGTGTCAAAAGTGTGTGTGTGTGGGTGTGTGTGTGTGTGTGTGTGTGTGTGTGTGTGTGTGTGCGCTCATGCGAGCGTTTGCCTGTGTATGTGTGTGCGTGTGCAGTGTGTGTGTGTGTGTGTGTGTGTGTGTGTGTGTGTGTGTGTGTGTGTGTGTGTGTGTGTATGCAAGCGCGTGAGGTCTCAAATGTCAAATAATGTTGATAGCCATTAATATTTCTTTTAACTGTGCGAAGAGTTCAGTTTTATGGTATATACGGACGGACGGTGGATATAAACGTGCTCACAGTCAACAACAGCTGCAAAGTCGGCATAAGCCTAGTTGTTGCTGCTACTGTTATTACTACTTCTAATGCTGCTGCGGTTGTTGCTGCTGCTGCTTTTGCTGCTACTACTACTGCGGCTATTATTATCGCTGCTCCTGCTGCTGTTGCTACCAGCGCTAGTTGTAGGCTCGTTTATTGGACTAGTTTCACAGCAAATGTACGAAGGGACATAATCTATTTCATTTAGCTCACATTTAGAGTTATGTTTCCTGAAAATTTTCATTTATTTTCATTCATTTTTGTGAATTCCGAATGGATTTTTTTTTGCTCCCAACAGCGAACACAATGAAACGTGTTTTTTTTTTCTTTTATTTACGATCGAGGGCAAAATATTAACTGTATTTCTCCTAACAACTTTTTTTTTTTTTTTGGTGGCTCGCCGTGGTACATTATCAATATCTGCAGCATGATTTCAAAATGGCGACGCCCTTGACGAACATGTTGAGTGGAAAGCAAAAGTACTGCTCTCCGTGGTTTTGTATTTACAGGCGATGTTTTGCATCAAAGCGCAAAAAAGATGTTAAGCCTGGACAGACAGCTAAAGTCCACGTTAAGTCTTTGTTCGAAGCGCAGAGGGTTGGCAGTAAGTAAGAATGACTTGATATGTTACCATGTGAGTTGCCCACACAGACACTCTTTTTTTTTTTTCGCAGTAAAAACTAAAACTGACAGTTTCAGTTTAGCAAATTTTTTATCAAGGAGAGTCACCAGGTGCGGATTTGTCCATTAACATTGCACCACCCGTGCTGAGCCACGAGGCCACTATGGATGGGTTTAAATGAATAAATGAACAGCAGAAGGCATTGTATGTTGGTGTCAGAACTGACAAGTCTGCTAAATTTGTTACTGTACACTACTACGTGCCTCATGAATCACACAAATCACTGTCTGAGAGAGCGTGTACCGTTGATTGTGAGTCATTACCTATGTCTTGTCAGGGTGTGTCTGTGTGTGATCTTGTACTGCAGGACTTTTTTGTTGTTTTTTTTTTTTTTGTTCTGTTTGCTGTTGTTGCTTCAGCTAGTTCTATTTTTCTGTGAACTTTCAGCATTTATTATTATTATAGAGGATCCTCCGTAACAGACTTTTTAAAGTGTATATGTCTCATCAATGCATACATGTTCATGTTGTAAGAAGGGGTCTTGCTATTGGATAATAGTATACCCAATGTAATTTAACTACAAGTCACTTTCTAAATTCCAAATTGTTGGCACATTGGTTTGTATACACCTACCATTCACACACTTGGCCCTTGTCACCAACACTACACATCATGGTAGTGGTTCAAACTTGTGTCTCCACGTCCTTTGTTGCAATGAGCCAGACACATAACAGGCTGTAACTATAAACTGTTCTGTCTTGTCCTAATTTGATATGATTTTCATAAGTTATGTATCTAGAGCTTAGTATTTTCCTTCTCTTTGAAAGAGGAACATTACCAAGGTCTGCTCTTTAATGTTATGCTTTTGTGGGTTTTTTTTTGTTTTGTTTTTTTACCCCTGTGTTGCTTGGTTATTGAGATAAATTGGATGGCTGTGATTTGTGGTCCGCCTAATGATTGTAGGTCAGTTTTGTCCAGTTTCACCTCCCTCCCCCTAAAAGTGTGGTGCTGCCTATGTAGAAAAGATTCATCGTCATGATTGTTTAATAAATCATGATCTAAAATTCAGAATATCTTTTTCATGATCAGTGAGAATAACTTTGCTTTGCATGGTAAAGTGGACTGCCATAATTCGTGAGTGCTGATGGATGGGTTTGCAATTTTCAGCCACACAGCAAATTTTTTCTCAACTTTTATGCATGCAGTGGCTTCTTCCTTTTTGGTCAAGAATGTAAGCAGTGAAGAGTAAATAATAATGGTCACACAGCCTTGAAAAAAAACAAATACAGGAAGTGTGCTGAGGGAACATTGCTGACGACTTATATTTTATATTGATATATGGTTATATATAGACTCTTTATATATTTTATATATTTCTTTTATACCTATATATATATATATATATATAGATATATATAGAGATAGAATTGTTTCAGCACACTCCTATTTGTTTGTTTTCCCCCATTCACTTGCATCACTGCATTAATTGTTCATATATATATATATATATATATATATATATATATATATATATAAATATTGTTAACCTGCACTTGTTTATATATATGTTCATATATATATATATATGTGTGTGTGTGTGTGTGTGTGTGTTTCCCCATGTATATCTGTCTTGTGTGTGTATGCATGTTTTCATGTGTATGATAAAATAAAAATCCACTGTCATCACTGTTGTAGGATGTCACAATAAATTTTTGCTCTACTTAAAAACTGGTTGGCCAGGGTAGCTTAGGATGTTCTTCTGAAAAATTAGTGAAGAGGATGTTTTCTATCATCACTGAGACAGCTGTCTGAATGTTGACACCTTAAACTTGGGACAGAGAGAAAATAGACGTGTAGATTATTATAGGTGTAACAAAGGCACTGAGCCCACAGAACAACAGCAAAAGATTGTCACAGCATCAAATTTTAAACTTATTTAAGTTATTTAACAGATTGTCAGCTGTAACATCAAATTTTTAAACTTATCTGCCAGAATTCCTAGCAAAGGTTGGACATGCAAGCGGTTGAACTATTTGGTCATGGATGTAGACATGCTAAGTCTGTAAGTGGCGGACTGAAGGATGTATGGGAAATAGGGGGTTTAGGGGAGGAATGCGGTAAGCATAATTAAGAGGGTAATTCTCAAAGTTCAACTTTCGATCGTCAGACATGAGGGCTGTTCTGTTTGGTGTTGTTTATAAACAGGCCTGATTGGTTAATTTCTGTCGTGGACAGACAAGGTGACGACGGAAGAGGAAATGCCAGCAAGGAGCTACAGAGGCATGATGGATCATCGCCATGAGCAGGCCTGCAGATCAGTGCTGGTGCGTGTGCCCAGTTCCCCACAGGACGTGTGTGACAGTCTCCAGGCCGTGGGACCCATTCACAAGGCCTTCTGTCTACACAATGTCAAGGTAAATCAAGGCACCCTGTCAAAATGCTTACAGTATGTATGTTGTTAAAGTAGGACAGGGAGACCCATTCAAAATGCTTGTTAAAGTCTGCATATCACCAAGGGAGAGCTCATTCACAATGCTTACATTCTGCATATTGCTTAGGTTGGACAGGAGACTAGTTCACAATGCTTATAGTCTGTATATTGGTAAGGTGGGACAGGAGACTCATTCACAATGTTACAGTCTGTGCTATATGTTGTATATTGCTAAGGTGGGACAGGAGACTCATTCACAATGTTTACAGTCTGTATATTGCTAAGGTGGGACAGGAGACTCATTCACAATGTTTACAGTCTGTATATTGGTAAGGTAGGACAGGAGACTCATTCACAATGTTTACAGTCTGTATAATTGCTAAGGTAGGACAGGAGACTCATTCACAATGTTTACAGTCTGTATATTGGTAAGGTAGGACAGGAGACTCATTCACAATGCTTACAGTCTGTATACTATATTGCTAAGGTAGGACAGGAGACTCGTTCACAATGCTTACAGTCTGTATATATGCTAAGGTGGGACAGGAGACTCATTCACAATGCTTACAGTCTGTATATTGGTAAGGTCAGTCTGTATATTGGTAAGGTAGGACAGGAGACTCATTCACAATGTTTACACTAATTACAGTCTGTATATTGGTAAGGTAGGACAGGAGACTCATTCACAATGCCTACAGTCTGTATATTGCTAAGGTGGAAGAGAGAGCACTCATTAAAATGCTTTGCATATTAAGAAGGTGCCCTGTGGGTTGCGCAAAGAATAGACCACTGCCTTGCCATGCATGTCGTAAGAGGCGACTAAGGCAGGACCACCTCGCCCGGAAGAGAAAGGGGTTTGCGTAGGGCTAACAACCCTACCTGTAAAAAAGACCAGTTACAGGAGCATCAATGACAACGAACCAAAACATTCACCTAGGCAAGGAAGGGTCTCCACCCCGGGAGAATCATGACGCAGTGCAGTGAAATGTCCAGAACAGCCCAGAACAGAGTGCGATGGCGAACGGTTGTCGATGGCCTGTGCTCCACTGGGATCAATGGGCATAATGAATGAATGATATTACCAAGGGTAGGACAGGGGATTCAATCACTACCCTTACAGTCTGCTCGTTGCCAAGCTCAGACAGGGGACTTATTCATAGTGCTTACAGTCTGCTATTACAAGGTGTGACAGGGAACTCATTCACAGTGCTTACACTTAAAAGTCTGAGTATTGCCTGGGTAGCACAGGTGCAACTGTTGGTGGAAATTTAATGGGAAAAACACTAATGTCATTCCTTTGTTTCCTTTGATTTTCATAACTGTCTCTCAGTGGAATTTAGCGAATGAACTGACGCTATTCTTTTGATTTTCAAAACTGTCCATTTGGTGGAAATCATGGCAGAAATGATATTGTTCTTTCTTTTTTTTTTTTCCCCTGTGATTCAGGACTCCTTGCTGGTGAGTTCAAGCACCAGCACACAAGCGGAAGAAAAGCTAAGCACCAGCACAGCGTGGAAAAGCTGATGCAGCACGTCGGTTACTTTCCTGATCGTCAGGTTCCTGTTCGCAGCCCGTCTGTTGTACGCTATGAACTCTGTGCACGTGCAGCGCCACAGACCAGGCTCCTCTGTGGTGCCACATCTGGTCACCAGCAAAGAATTGTCAGCTGATGACTACATGGCTGCTGAGAGTGTGAGTGTATATTCTAGGATCAGGAAAGCTGGAAGGGAAGGGGGGAGAGTAGAAAGGTGGTTTGGGGAGGGAAGGCAGGGGTGGGAAGGGGGGGGGGGGGGGGGTAGAGGGAGGAGGAAGGAAGTAGTATGTCTTTGTGCATTTTGTGCCTGTACTGTTTTTATTATTTTGTTATCTGTAAAGAGACTTTTTAACTGTTTTCTAACTCGGCTGAGCAAGAATAATGTGGCGAAGCAGTTTTTTTTTTCCTTCCTCCTTTTGTAAATAGAGTTATGGTGCGGAAGGAGTGGGGGTTAGCAAACGCAGGCAGGGAAAGGGAGACAAGTGTGGGGGGGACTGAACACCATACTTACATGCTTTCCTTTTCTCTGCAGGAGGAAAGAGCTTCCATTAAGTCAGTCTGTGGTAACCCTTACAAGCACGAAAAATTCGCCTTTTTTAGTGGATTCACTTTTTTGCTTTTTTTTTTTTCAATATAGTGCAGATACTGTTAGGAAAAAAAAAATGAATCTGGATGACATGTAACATGAAAAAAAACATTTTTGTGAAATGCTTTTTAGTGTTTTCAGAAACACTTGAATTTCCAGTTACACCAAATCGAATGATTGTACATGTGTGTACATGTGTGTGTGTGTGTGTGTGTGTATGTGTGCGTGTGTGCGCTTGTGAGTATGAGTGTGTGTGTGTGTGTGTGGTGTGTGTGTGTGTGTGTGTGTGTGTGTGTGTGTTTGCGTGTCGCTTTGAGGAACCAAGGGCAGGAAACAACCTAGTAAACAAAAATTAGCATCGACCAGGCATTGTGGTGCAGTGGCTAGCATCACACGCGACCTGGCTTGGTTCCATTGCTATCAGAACTCGATGTTGTGTTGGCTATGGGCTTAGCTGGGACGGCTGGCACCACCCAGTGAAAGATTGATCCACTGAATGGGCATGTCTCTGACAGTGTTCTTCCAAATTTCATGACCGATACTGCAGTGTCTGTATTTCTTGGGCATGGTTGATGGTGGTATGTAGTACGAAAGCAAGAGTAGAGTGTAACGCTATCGTGCAGTGTCAGACCGGAGCGGAACTCCAAAGCTTCATCTCCATCATCATTTTTTCATCATCATCATCATCATGATCGTCGTCATCGTTGTCATCATCATCGTCATCATCATCATCATTGTCATCATCATCATTATCATCGTCATCATCATCATCATCGTCAATTAGCAGTTAAAAAAAAAAAAAAAAAACAGGTTTTAAATTCTGTGGCCTTTCATGCTCTGCTCTCATGGTGACCTCGGTTTCGATTTCATCTTCACATCCATGAGCATGGTGAGTTTGTGTCTAGGTCAGCGGTATCACTGTCAGCATATCAGTGGGGATTGGGGCTGGACAGATATGGGGGTGCCTCCAAGAGGCGGATGTTCACTCATTCTTGCTCCTTAGCCAAGCAGTTATTGACATCAGCAGGGGATACCTTAGTAAATGATGATTTGGATATGTTGGATCAAGGTACCAACAGGTATATGTTGGACCAGAACAGGTACCAGCAGGTATATGTTGGATCAGAACAGGTACCAACAGGTATATGTTGGATCAGAACAGGTACCAACAGGTACCACTGAATACAACTGAAGTGACTCTGCAATAGTACAGTGCTTACTCCAGTTCGACGCCCCATGGCAACTTGACGTCGACTATTTCCTGTGGATTGCTGAAGCCAGGACTGCTGTGGAACAAGCCAGGGTATGGTCGTGGGTGGGAATCCGATATCAGCGGGGTGGGAGAGGATGCAGAGGGAGGGGGGATGCCTGGGAAGAGGCACAGAGATACGAGACAGTCAAAGACAAAAAAATACAGTTTATTGTTCCATGCCGTCTTGAAAGCATTGCTCTTATGCGGTCCATTCCACACAATCAGTCACATGCGGACTTGTCCTGTTACATTAGAAGCGATGTAAATTGACATCACCACGAACACGGATCATTAAGAACCATGAAATCGGAAGCTTTTTTGATTGGTCGTTTGTCATCAGTGATGATCACCTGGGCATAGGAATGCCAGTTTGCTCTGACGATGCTACATGTCTGGCTCATGGCTGTACTGTACCCACCTTTTCATAATATATCATGGTATCAACCAGGCCCAGGAGATACAGACACTTGCAGTCCTGGTCTGGAAATTTGAGCAAAACTGTCGTCTCAGAGACACATAATTGAGAGGACAATACTTGGCTGTGGCACCGTCTGGTTCCATCATCCCAGTTGAATCTGTAGCACTCCCCATACAACTCCAGATTCGAACCAGGCGGAGGTGAAAATATAAACAAACGTATCCTCTGCTGCTGGGACTCACACCCACAGCCTCCTAGTCCACAGTCCATTAGGCTAACCACTGCCCTTTAGCAGTTAGTGGAATGAAATGCGTTTGCTTCCCCCTCTTCCCCCCAACCTGTCCCCTATCATTTTTGTCTCCCACCATTAGCACCAGGAACTAGGTCCATGTTTTGATGCACACATTTGTTCCTCTTTCGCCTGATTGTTCAAAACTCATCAGCAAAGTTTTAAAAGGGAATTTTGATTTAACTCTGCCAGTTAACATGGACAAACAAATTTTTTTAAAAAAACAATGCGTTTCGACCTGTTAGGTCTTCTTCAGGCAAGAGGAGCAACATTCAGGACAATGAAAATGAAGAACGAGCAGTCACTTATCTACTCAAATTCGGCACAAAGATTGGTGTACTTGGAACATTTTCATTGTCCTGAATGTCTTGTAATTTTGTTTGTCCATGTTAACCCTTTCACCGCCAGACATTCTATTTTGCATAAATCTCCATCGCCAGCCATTTTTCCAAAAAAGCTCTTATTGTATACCAGCATATGTGAAACGTGGATATCTCTGGAACTAAACACCAATTCTCATGCTATTTTTTGTAAATGGAGGAGATACACTGTACTTTTATTATATCATAACACATGTTAGTAATGGGTAAGTCAACAACAATTTCAATTTTTTAGTGATTTCAAGTGCAAAAAAAATGCAAAATAAAAAAAGAATGTTATGTTTCTTCTAAGCGTAAAAAAATAAAGAAAGAATGCCAACAAACTCTCAACAATGGAGGAAAAATACTCCACTCACAACTGAAGACCAGAAAGTATGGTATTTCCAACAGAAAAGTGCATGAAACAGCCACAAATACAACTACTCCAGTAGCAGGGAGCACACACACACACACACACACACACACACACACACACACACACACACACACTCTTATGCCTAACTGGTACACATGTAAGAAAGAAAAAGGGAACTCACACACACACACACACACACACACACACACACACACACACACACACACACACACACACACACACACACACACACACACACACACACACACGCACACACACAACCCACACACACACGTCCCTTTTCACTCTCAACAGTAATATATATATATTTTTTTTTTATGAACACAAAGTCATTCATGTGCCTGTTGGTCTCTGAACCCTTGTCATTCAGTTGATCTATATAATCAGCTGTACACCCACTCGAAAGACGTCTGTGATGATCGCCTCTCACGTGTCAGTTGGCCACGCCCCCTTCAACCTCGACCAGCGAGAGTGGGCCCCCAGCGTGTGTGTGTGAAGTTTGTTGCCTGAAGTCTTAGTTGGCTCCCTCACATAGAGTTAGTGAACAGTCAGTCAGTGCTGGCTGGCTCAACGCAAAAACACTGGGGCACACGCGGTAGGGTAGTAAGTGGGGTCTTATCAGCCTCTCATAACAAGTTGGCAACGGTCCAACGCTTCACGTTGGAATAATTTCGGTCAAGCCCCCTCACTATCGTTTTTACTTGTGACTGTCTGGGTCTTCTTCATCTGTATAGGAACAACCAACTGTCTATTCATATACTCCCAGCACTTGATCTGTGGTAAATGTACGGCAAGGTCGAGTACGTAAAGTGCTTGGTGGTGACGTCATAGTGAATGGAAAAACAATCGGAATAAAGTCAATAAACACTGAACTGAATAGTGTTCTGACAAAGCAAATGGCTGTGAGCATGGGCCAGACCATCCCCCAACTATGACGTTTATTGCTGGCTTTTTTATCTCATGAACTAGGATCGTGAGAGTATCAGGAGTTAGGTCACCCTACTTTGTCGCCAAAAGGCGCCCTTGGCTCTGCCAACTGGTGCCAAAAAGCGCCCATGGCGGTGAAAGGGTTAAGCGGATGAGTTACCTGAAATTTCTTTTAAAGTTTATTTCAGTTTCCGCCGGTAGTCACCTCATTTTGAAACCACAATCAACAAAGATTATTTCTGAACATGCTCTCCTGAATGAAACTGCAATCAACACAAAAATTATTTCTTAACATGCTCTCCTGAAAGACAAAAATCTATGCCACTATAAGCATCAGGCTCTGTGATAGATGACCAAAAAAAAAAAAAAAAAAAAAAATCAGGTTTAGAGAGGAGGGATGAAAATAAACGCTGTAAACTCCAGTGACATGTGCAGGTTAGTGACCAGATGAAGGCGCTGTACAATGCACGTCGCCTTTCCGACATAGGGTCACGTCTACGGTTTTTTCGTGTGCTCCCTGGTCGAAGATCTGGTTCGGGGCAGCATGCCCTTCTGCCGTATCGAGCCCTTCGGGTCATCGAGCAACAGCTTCGGATGGGACGGCTGTGATGTGGACATGATGATGAACTTGAAGCCTCCATATTCAGTGAGTGTTTAGTTTAAATGGTTTCACTTGGTAAGGTTTTTGGGTGTGATCATGAAAAATATAGACATGCAAAAAGTATCACATGTGCGAGTGAAATTGTGTACCATGCAATGTATTTGTCTTGCACAAGATATGTATTTGAATTTTTTTTCAGATAAACATTAGATCTGGCTGTAAGTGTGTGTGTGTGTGTGTGCGTGTGTTTGTGTGTGTATGTGTGTGTGTGTGTGTGTGTGTGTGTGTGTGTGTGTGTGTGTGTGTGTGTGTGATGTGTGTGTGTATGTGTCTGTGTGTATGTGTGTGTGTGTGTCTGTGTGTCTGTGTCTGTGTGCGTCTGTGTGTCTGTGTGTGTGTGTGTGTGTGTGTGTGTGTGTGTGTGTGTGTGTGTGTGTGTCTGTGTCTCTGTGTATGTGTGTGTGTGTTGCATATGGCTTGGGTGTGTTTCCTTTTGTCAATGTGGGAGACCTCAGAGAATGACGGAGTTCAGAAAGTTCTTTGAAATGACTCAAATGAAAAAAATTGTAAGCGATTTCGTTTGGAAATGTTCGTTGTGGTTTTGCATCTACTCTATTTTTTTTGGTGCAGCATTCTGGTTGTATGTCTGAACTCTTTATTTTTGTTTTATAGTGGTTCATCATGGTCAGCTTCAAGTCTGTTTATTTTTGTTTTGATAGTGCAGCAATCTGGTTCTTTTGTCGGATTGCTTATTTTGTTTGGTAGTGCAGAGCTGCCAACCATTCCATCCCGCTTTCAGAGGTATTTATTACGCTTAAACGCATGTCATTCCGTCTGATGTAAAAAAATTCTACTCGTGAAAAAAGTTTGCTTTATTTGCAGAGTTTGCACATCTACCATTCATGTAGCCAAAGAGCTGTTTAGAAACTTACTTCCAGTTCAGCTTTTTCCGAGAACAGAAGTGCAGTTCAGGTTGCTCTCTGCTATCATGGTGGGAGTGCTGCTGATCCCAGTCAGCAATTTGGCCCTGTGAAAGTGTTCAGCCTTGTCAGGAAGAACCTCACAAAGAAAGGAAATAGTGTCTGGAATGTCATACTTTTGCTTTGGGTGCAAGAGTGTATGTATTCCTCTCAACTGTCAGAAAGTCCCCCCAATTTTCAAAAATATTCCTCTCAAGTCTCTCCAGAGGTTGGCAGCTTTGGTAGTGGTTCATTGCCATTTAGCTTCATGTCTGTTACAGTGTTGCAGCTTTCCGATTCTTTTGCCCCAGTGCGTATCACAGCATGAGAGCAGGCAGTGGGGACGGGGGAGGGGGGGAGGGGTGGGGTGGGAATGTTGTGTTTGGTTTACCCATTTCTTCACCTGTTGCTGGTTGGAAATGTCCGTGTGCAGATAACTAGCCAAAGAATGACCAGTCTTTTGAGATCTTTAACATGCATGCTGATATTCTGCCTGCACTTACGAAGGTGGTTCAGTCACTAACAAATAAAGGAATATTGCCATTTTCTTTCTGTTTTGTTTTTTTTTTCTGCTGTTGTTTCCATTTGAAGACAAGCCATTTTGCCCCAAAACTGCCGCAGAAGTCTATGCCATTCTCAAAAACATTTAGGCCCAGTGGTAGATAACTTGATCCAGGAGGATGGGAATGTGGGGTGGAGGGATGTGGTGTGGAAAGGGGGGTCCGTGTGTGTGTGTGTGTGGGGTGCGTGTGTGTGTGTGTGTGTGTGTGTGTGTGTGTGTGTGCTATCAAAAATGTTAAGTGAGAGGAGAAAGGCCAGGGCATATGGAATGGAGGGCATGTGTAGGGCTTCATTCATTTCATTTCTTAGAAGAATGCAGAGAGGGGCTGCTGAGTAGAGCATTGGAGAAAAGTTAAGCAGAAACTTTCTTTTAATTCTCAAGGTAATGTATGAAATGAGGACGCTCAACACGAACAAAAAACATAGATAAATGAATAAATGCATGAAAACAGAATTCTAATATAAAGTCTAAACCCATGGGAACTAACACTGCTCCGTTCTTGTCCACAGCAAATGAACATGGAACACATGTACAAAAAAAATAGATAAATAAAAAAAAATGCATGAAAACAGAATTCTGATATAAAGTCTAAACCCATGGGAACTAACACTGCTCCGTTCTCTTCCACAGCAAATGAACTCCTTCAGGCGATTCCGGTTTCTGACAAAGCGTGGATCGGAGGAGGAGCGCGTGTGTTTGGCCAGCAGTGCTTGGACGTGGTAGGGGAGATGATTCGCAGCCTGATGCCATCTGCGCTTAATGTCATCAAAGTGCTCAACGCCCGCGTGCCCATCGTCAAATTCCGTCATGAGGCGAGCATGCTGGACTGCGATCTTTCCTACATTAACTTGTGAGTTGCGGACGATTCTCATGGCAGAGTCAGAGGTGGCTAGCTGTGTTGTCGTAACGTTCTTTCATTTGTGACGAGTGGGAAGAAGAGTCCTGTGGTTGTGATTCCTTGGCTGTTTTTTTTTTTTCTTTAATTCATAGCTACTAGTGGTGATGCGGATCTACTTTTCTGTGCATTTGTGAATTGTGTACAGTAGGGTGTATCAATGGTCGTTTCTTCTATGTTTGTTATGGTTTGCCGCCATGGTGGCTGTATACCCTCTTCTATCCATTTGTGCGGGAATGTAATTTGGGGTCAGGGTTTGCGTTGGCTGGTAATTACTGGTTTAGATGATGAAAACACTGACAAAAATGTTGACCACCAGTATTTTGAGACAACTTAAGTCTTTGTTGGCAAAAAAAGAAAAAAACTCTTTGTTGGCAGTGAGGAAATGGACCTTTGCACTGGTGACTTTGACCAATCACTGTGACTAGGCTGTTGGTTTTATTTGACCCATTTATCTTAGCTGAGTTTTCCAAACCAGTTTTTGGAGTTACTGTGGTTAAAACTACAGATCTTGTAAACTACTTCTGAGTCAAAAGGTGTGACTGCCATCTTTCTTATATGTGAAGTTAGGTGTGGTCAGTTTAGGATCAAAAACGTTGAAGCCGTTGTCATTCGATGAATAATGATCTGTGCGATCAGGTCGGGATCCAAGATGTCGGAGCTGATGTATCTCCTGGGAGAGGTGGACCCCCCGTGTCCGCGTCCTGATGACCACCATCAAGCAGTGGGCCCAGTCATGTGACCTGACCCGCAGGCACCCGGGGCCTGGCCAGCCAACTTCACGCTGCTGAGCATGCTGGTAGTATTTCTTCAGAGCCGTTCCCCGCCTGTGCTGCCCTCCCTCCGCCACCTGCAGGACCTCGCAGGTCAGGGGATGAGCCGGGGATCACAGGGGTTCTAGGTTTGGGGAGGGATTTATATGTTGGGGTTTCCTCAACAGATTTCTCTGAAAAAAACTTCTGTCTTTTTTTTTCCCCGGTGTTGAAAACGGAAATCTGAAGATCTACAGGTGGTGCAGATGCTTACACTTGAACATTTATATTCTGAGCTGGACAAAAAGAGGGAAAAAAAAGTGAAAGAAGATCTTTTGAATGCAAGGTTCCTGTCTTTGCAACAGCTGTTTAGATAATCAAAATCGAAAGCAAACTGGTTGTAGAATGGGTGGTTAGTTTATTCCATAGTGTCCCAGTCATATATTTTGTGTGCAGGTTGTTTTTCGTTGTTTTTTTTTTTTTTTGTTTTTTTTTTTTTTTTTTTTGTTTGTTTGTTTGTTTTTTGTTTTTATTTTTGCATCCTTCCTCCTATCCCACTGTCAGTTTGTCTGGCAGAATGTTCTCCCTTAGTTCTTATTCTTTTGTGTAAGTTTCCACTTGTTACTTTGAATCAACAACAATGAATGAATGCACAGGTCAGACATCAGCTGAATATCATCGATAAACTCTCACCTACACTCTTTTTTTTTGGTGTCCTTTACTTTTGTAACATTTTATTTAATGTTATGATGTAAGCTCTGGAAGTGTTGTGGTGTGACAGGTGTGGTGTGGTGTGTTTGGACAAGAAAGCGTGCGACAATGCCATCATTATAGAACTGAAAATGAGTGGATATGTTGTGTATCTGTATGTCTTTCTGTCTGTTGTATGCATACACAAGTCAGTTTGATATTTTACAAATTATTTGTTTGTTATGTAAAATTAACATAAGCATCACTTTGAACCCTTTTTTTTTTTTTTTTTTTTTTTTTTTTTTGTGTTTCTTGTTTTTCCTGATCCCATTCTTAGGAAAACTACTCTGACATGGCAAAAGTGGGACTCTGTCTGCAGGCTTATTCTTCTTTTGATCAAATTTTGAAGCTGTCTGATGGAGTAGTACATTTTTTTGATACAGTTTGAGTGGATGAAGACAATGAAAAACTGAAAAGAGAGAGAGGAGGTAGAAGTAGATCAGATGGGAAGAGGGAGGATGATCCTTATGTGTTGTGCTCAAGTCAGAGAATCTGCACTTATTGTTTGTGTGCCAGTATGTGTTTTTGTGTATTGTATGTTTTTATGTGGTCGAAAGGGTGTGCATGTGTGTGTGTGTGTGTGTGTGTGTGTGGTGTGTCTGTGAGTGTGTGTGTGTGTGTGTGTGTGTGTGTGTGTGTGTGTGTGTGTGTGTGTGTGTGTGTGTGTGCGTGTGTGTGCGAGTTTGTGGTGTGTGCACTTGACTTGACCAAAATGAGATATATGTCCAAAAAAAAAAAAAAAAACGATGTTGTTTACAGATTTACATCAGTACCTCAGTCAGCAACCAACTTTTTATTTTCAGGTCCCAAAGATCACTTTATTCTCGATGATGTTGACTATGCTTTCGTCACCGATGTGTCCAGGTTGCCAAGTCCACCAACACGCAGACGTTAGGTGAGAGAGAGCATGTGTGAACATGTGTGTGCTGTGTGTGCTCCTACTGCTGGGAGGTTGGCTCAATACTTTAGGTGGACCCAGGAGATCAGAAAGATCCTGTTCTGCTCTTTACCTGCTGTACGCTGCCAGCATTCAATCAGCCACCAATTTTGGTTTTGACATAACATTCCAGTGCCTACCGTACTTTAGAGCTAAAAAAAACGCTTTTAAAGAGAACGTTTGAAAGTCAGTAAAACAAAATAGAAAATCACACACACACACACAAACAGGCACACACACACACACACACACACACACACACACACACACACACACACACACACCACACATACACACACACGACAGACACACACAGACACACGCATGCACACACACACAGACACATACAGACACACACATGCACACACACACACACACACACACACACACACACACACCATTTGAAGAAAAAACCTAAAAGTGACCGTAGTTTGCTTTGCATATCTATGTGTGCTGCAGCTGTTTCAAGCTGATCGTAGTGGTGTTTCGTTCAAGTTATTGGAATCTTTCCATAGCCTCGATGTTGACTGCCCGGTCTTCTAACACACTGCCATTGGACTTACAAGCAAGTGCCGATGCTTCCTCATTGTTGGCATGTGTTTTTTTTTTTTTTTCTGTCAGAATTGATTCAGCGATGGGATGAGCACTTGATGTCCACAGTAATGTTGAGCTGACAGTCATCTAACACTGCTACTTGTAGTCAGACTTAACATGAGTCGAAAGAAAAAAGTTTTAACATTTTTTTAAGCTGCATCAGAGTATTTTACAGATGACAGGTCATTTTTACTGTGGCTGTTATTCTCAGAAAGCAAGTCAAAATATTCGGAGCTTCCCTGATAATTTCTTGAAAAAATAGTGTGGAGAGGTCAGCCTCAGTATGCGGCATTGGACAGAATCCTACTTACCAGGGAATGGCGGACTGACGGATGATAGTTGAAGGATTATGAAGCAAGTGTTCAGCCCACTGGACCGTCATAGTGGCCTGTAAGTGATTAGGTAAAGAAATTCAGGTAATGTAAGTGATTAGGTAAAGAAATTCAGGTAATGTAAATGATTAGGTAAAGAAATTCAGGTAATGTAAGTGATTAGGTAAAGAATTCAGGTAATGTAAGGATTAGGTAAAGAAATTCTTGTAATGTAAGTGATTAGGTAAAGAAATTCAGGTAATGTAAGTGATTAGGTAAAGAAAAATGTCAGCGAATATAAAGAAATTCAGGTAATGTAAGTGATTAAGAAATTCAGGTAATGTAAGTGACTGGTAAAGAAATTCAAAGTATAAGTGACTAGGTAAAGAAATCATATGGTAATGTAAAGAAATGATTGAGTAAAGAAATTCAGGTAATGTAAGTGATTAGGTAAAGAAATTCAGGTAATGTAAGTATAAGTGATTAGGTAATGTAAAGCAATTGGGTAAAGAAATTCAGGAAGTAGCGAAGTGATTAGGTAAAATTCAGGTAAAAAATAAGTGATTAGGTAAAGAAATTCAGGTAATGTTAGTGATTAGGTAAAGAAATTCAGGAAATGTAAGTGATTAGGTAAGAAATTCAGGAAGTATAAATTCAGGTAAAATCAGGTAAGTGATTAGGTAAAGAAATTCAGGATATAAGTGATTAGGTAAAGAAATTCAGGAAATATAAGTGATTAGGTAAAGAATTCAGGAAATGTAAGTGATTAGGTAAGAAATTCAGGTAATGTAAGTGATTAGGTAAAGAAATTCAGGAAATATAAATTAGGTAATTCAGGTAAGTGATTAGGTACAAAAATTCAGGTAATGTAAGTGATTGAGTAAAGAAATTCAGGTAATGTAAGTGATTAGGTAAAGAAATTCAGGCAATGTAGGTGATTAGGTAATGAATTTAGGTAATGTCCTGTGGTGAGGTTGACTGGAAATCATGTCAGGGATAGACAACTTTTGTCATGCACCAAAATGTTGATATTCCTGTCCGCCCTCTACCTTCTCCCTAATCTTCCTCATGCTGTTATGTAAATGTGCATAGTTCATACATGCATTCGTACTCATCTCGGTGAACATTAATGTGGGCATACATGACATTTTGCAAGCTTACACATGTATATGCAAGAGACACACATGTGCACAATTGGCATTCACATGCATTCACACTCATCTCTTTGAACATTCACATGCACATACATACATGACATTGTGCAAGCTCAAGCATGTATGTATATGCGCACATTCGAGACGTACAAATTCACATATTGTACTTTTTTGTTTTGCATTGGCAGTTATTGTGTTCATGCAACTAGGTTCGCTTAGAAAACATGAAGTGCTCAAACTGAAATTATTTGTGGGATGAGGAGGTAGGCGAGGGATCACAGCTGTTCAGGATGTAACATGCGTGTTCATGTTCGTATTCAAATACTTTCCTTTCAGACGAGCTTCTCAAGGAATTCTTCCACTTCTTTGCCCACTTTGACTTCAGCAGCCAGGGCCTCTCGCTAATCGAAGGCGGCGTGTTTCCCAAGTTGGGCACCAGCCCCATGCACATTGAGAACCCCCTGGACCTGGGCCACAACGTCAGCAACAACGTGAACCCCAGCTACATCGCCAGGATGCAGGAGGCCATGATGGAGGCCTTGCAGTGCCTGGAATCAAACAGCGCCCCCGACAGAGCCAAACCCTGGGGTCTGCTGCGTCTGTTCGAGCCTCCCCCCAGACCCTCTGTATCCCCGACCTACAACGTGGTGGAACTGTTTGAAGGGGAGGGCGGAGACTTTGAGCAGCCTGGTGCTGAAAGTGGGGGTGACATGGACAGCGAAAGCAGATCAGACTTTGAGGAGTGAGGAAAACGTAGGCAAAGACAAGGGCGATGCAGGGCAACATGTGAGAAGGACAACACAGAGCGTGGAGAGTGAGAAAGGGTCAGTAGTGTCATGAAGATGCTCAGGTTTCAGTGAATGGCCATAGTGAGTTCAGCAGAGACAGAGGAAGCAAGAGTCATACAGAGCCTTGGGATCTTAGGAATAGTCGTTGGAACTGTGAAGGGGCCTTCTCCCTACATGGAAAAGTCCGGAAAAATTGGGTTGGCCCATTGTCTTGAATGTTTTTTTTTTTTTTTTTTTTTAAATCTTCCGGTTGCTTGGTAACAGAAGTTAGCTCTAAAGGAAGAAGGGGAGAGAGGGGGATGGGGACACACAAAGGTGGGAAGTAGTGGGAGGAGAGAGGATCAGTATTGTATGCTTAGTTCTGTTGCAGATACGGGTACTTTTTTTTTTTTACCTTTTTTTCTTTTCTTTTGTGCTTCCACATCAAGAGAATATGTTCAGTGTGCACAATCTGTTCCAGCACTGGCTGCAGTCATAGCACTGTGCTCCATCTCCATTCAGTCTCTAAGTGAAGGACACTGTGTTTTCATCGAGGGTTCCAAGCTGGACAATCGGTCTTTGGTCATCTTTCCAACTACAAGCAAAATAAACTTTGCTGTTGTGAAGATGGATCCTGAAAAAAAGTTTTTTTTTTTAAATGCTGGAAAGTCCTGATAAAACTTAAAGAGAAAAATGGAATAGTACTTATTCAGGGCTTGTACAAATCCTTTTCTCATTCAGAATCTCCCAATCCAGCACAAGAACTAGATTATTTCAGACATGAATTTTCCCCCTTTTTTTTGATGATATCCATCAGTCTGCATGTGGGGGGGGAGGGGAGGGAAGGGGTCAAGGTGAAAATTAAAACAATCTGCAGAAATAATGAGAAAGCCTAGGTAGGTGAGGTGTGTTGTCCCTGAAGAAGAAGGGGTGCATGAATGCTGAAAACTGTGTTATGGTATGGTTGAGAACCCACCACCCCTGGCTTTACAAAGATTTGGAAGATGAAAAACGTCCCTTCCGTTTCCAGCAATATTTCCATTTTTTTGCCTTGCTGAAGATTTATGCAGGCATCTGATGGTCACTCTAAAAAGAGTTCACAGGAAAGCAGTACACCGTTCAATCAATCTTATGACACACACACACCGGAACAGGCCAAAATGTTGGACTTGGATATTTCCTCAGTCCCACATGTGTGCTGTTAATGTTTGACATGGAGTCTGAAAGTCAGGACAATTTATTAGTGTCAACTGCATCCTAATTTAAGCTTTGCACCACTGATACAACTCAATAATATCAGGCAACTAAGGTGACAAAAAACCATCACCATCCCTCTGCATTATAACAGAGCTTGCAACGTTTTCCCTTTGGTCCAGTTGCATGATGAGCTTCTCTGTTCAAACATCTTTCCTGAAAAAGTTGAACATGAGCAGCTCACTTAAAACCAGATGAAACTTTCCTCTTGTGCCTGCCTACCTGTACGTAGCCTGAGAGTTAGTCGGAAAGCTTTCTCTTGTGCCTGCCTACCTGTATCTAGTCCGAGAACTGGTTGACAGATTTCTGTTGTGTCTACCTACCTGTATCTAGCCTGAGAACTAGTTAAGATTTCTCTTGTGCCTGCCTACCTGTATCTAGCCCAAGAACTAGTCGACAGATTTCTCTTGTGCCTGCCTTCCTGTATTTAGCCTGAGAACTAGTTGAGATTTCTCTTGTGCCTGCCTACCTGTATCTAGCCTGAATACTAGTTTGTGATTTCTCTTGTGCTGCCTTCCTGTATCTAGCCCAAGAACTAGTCGACAGATTTCTCTTGTGCCTGCCTTCCTGTGTTTAGCCTGAGAACTAGTTGAGATTTCTCTTGTGCCTACCTGTATGTAGCCTGAGAACTAGCTGAGATTTCGCTTGTGCCTGCCTTCCTGTATCTAGCCTGAGAACCGGTCGAATGATTTTTCTTGTACCTGCACGAGTTTGCTCTTGTGTTGGCATACCTGGCTGGCCATACCTGTGGAGTATCAGAAATCAAACACAGGTGAGAGGACTTTGAAGAAGAAACTTGCCCAGTGTGACCAAGGTCTTGACAGGAAACATAGGGTCACGGTCAGCAATTCCTTTCAAAATTTCAAGAGTGAGAACCATAAGTGAAGAATTGACTGTGCAGCTCTGTGGCTTTTTGTTGTGTGGGACGGGCAATCATAGTCATAGTGATGCAGCTCTGTAATGATTGATCTTGTGGTAGCGTGGTCCAGGAGTACAGGTCGAAGCATGTGCGGCACAGTGCGATTTAGATGAGAAGTTTGCTGAATTGTCTGAATGTGCATCTGAAGATGAGCGAGGCGTGTCCAAGATTTGTATTGATTCATGATATGAAAGTGTGCCTAGATATGTTAGTAGATGGTCTGAATGTGTATTTGATGATGAAGGAATTTTTGGTCTGTAGGATTTGTGTAGGTTGACGATGTGGAAGTCAGACCTGCCAACCATTACGCATTTTGCATAATTTATTACGCCCAAGTGATGAATCTTACGCCCTTACGCATTTAGCCAAAAAATTACGCATTGAAAGTTTAAAATAAAAAAAAAAAAAAAAAAACGGACGAAAAAATCGGCTTATGTACAGACACGCACGGCGCCGTGCGTATAACCAGTAATCTTCAAGAAGTGTTTCCGGTCATGCGCAGTTCGTTTCACCATCTTTACCATTCAGCGAAGTTGGCGTCCTTTTGAAGTTTGAAGTTACGAAAATGTCGAAAACGTGGAGCAGAAAGTTCTGGACAAGATGCGAAAAAGAAAAAAACTTGGTCAAAAGTCCCGAAAAGAATACTCAGAAAAATTCCCCTGCATACGACCTTCGGCTAAAAGTGTAAATTGTGCACGGTGTACCACTTGCGAGTCCGACTTCACAATTTCCCATGGTGGATGTGAAGCTTCACCTGGAGTCACGCAAGCACATTCCTCTAACGTGCCGAATTCTTCCAGTTTCACACATTTTTTTTCAGACTGTAGACACCTCAAACGAGGATGAAATGGGGAAAAGGTTCATTCGGGCTGAAGCATTGGTGGCCGGATTTTTTGTCGAGTACATCATCGCTTTTAGCGCAGCCGACCATGCATCCCAGCTTTTTAAAGAAGCGTTCTTAGATTCGGAGATCGCCAAACAGTTCAAGAGCGGTCGAACGAAGACAACACACAGTGTGGACCCTTGCCATGGGGGACTGCAGAATGGACCGTTTGTGTTGGGGACTGATGGAAGTCGGGGGGGGGGGGGGGGCAAATTCTTTCCTGGGGTGGTGCGAGACTTACAAAATCGCCACTGAGCTGATAGCCAACTCCACATGCACAGAGTCAGCAACAGGGGAGAACATTTTTGAGGGGGGGGGGGGGGGGGGGGGGGGGGGGGGGGGGGGGGGGGGGGGGGGGGCAAATTCTTTCCTGGGGTGGTGCGAGACTTACAAAATCGCCACTGAGCTGATAGCCAACTCCACATGCACAGAGTCAGCAACAGGGGAGGACAACATTTTTTGAGGTTGTTTCTGGCGCACTATCCAGCCTTGGTGTGCCATGGCAGAACTGTCTGTCCTTGGTTTGTGATAATACAAATGTGATGACTGGCAAGAACAAAGGTGTCATTGCATATGTTCGCATATGAGTTTCCAGTGTATTCTACATTTTCATAATTTGCAAAGATTTCTTGTGACACTTAAAAGAAAAGGTTGTTTGAAGAAAAGTAAAGTTCACATAAATTGTGCGAACAATTTTATCGCATCGTGTTTGTTTGAAAAAAGTAAGTGTCGTGCTTGATTACTCTTAGCTCTCTGAAATTACACATTTCTGCCTCACAGAGCTTCAATTCTTACTCATTGGTCTCTTAGGGGGTTGGCAGGTCTGGGAAGTACAACATTGTTAACTGAACATTTTTAATTTCCGTGCCATCTTCCCTCTCAAATCAGAGGCATTGTTCTACAGCGTCTCCGTACACACCCACACCCAACTCGTCCTGTTGTGATCACAGCTCTAGCGATCGACAGGGAGCAAACAATTTCAAGTCTCCGTCAACCCTCCAACCGGAGAAGACCAGCAGTGTTAACTAAACGCTTTGGCATCATATCGCACAAGACACTCCTGACTGTTCCTCTGTACTGATGGCAGTGTACTGTTTAGTCAGCAAGCCTAAGTGAGCCTCCCTAGTGGAATGAAGGCTACCCATATGTACCTCCAAAGACTGCCTGTGTATCGCCTCCAGTACCAGTCTCACATTTGTGCACCTGCCTTTGGGGTTTGCAAATGACAAACTCTCTGGGTGCTTGCAGTTCTTAAAGTCAGAATTTGATTTAAAGGACAGACCTATGTACCTGCAATATAGTGTTTGTTGTCCAAGGATGGAATATTTTTCTTACGGCTGGTGTACTGTGGAAAAGTCTTTGCCATCAGCAGTTTCAGAACTGAGAAGTGATTTTTTTTTTTTTAGTCAGAGCCGTCGGGCATTTAAGAAAAAGTGTTTCTTTTAAATTATTCATCAGGGTATCTTATATTCACAATAATTGTGAAGACACTTAGGTGTTGCAGGCATGTTTTTCATACACTGGACAACAAAAGACAAATGTAAGGGTGAATGTCTGGTAGAACGTTTCCAAGATCTTCCTTTTTTTTTTTCTCGTAGGACTGTGATACTAATATTGGTACAGAAGAGATAAAAAGAAAAAAAAATGGCTCTGCTTGATATGCACACCATGAAAAATGTCATCATCCAGCTAATTCAGTAATTGTAACTAAGACTGAAAGGTAAATTACATCTTCCGAGACTGTCATTTTGTTCTGGTTGCTTTCTACAAATTTACCAATGAAGCTGACTGTTAATTAATGATTTGCTTTTCACATCACACGATGTTGGAGGAGAACTGGGGTGTAATCTGAAACTGCACATGGAGAGTCCTCTGCAGGTTTCAGTGACAGTTATTTCTGTTGCTATCGCTCTGGCAGTGTTTCTGGTCTAACCAGTCATGCTAGTTGCACTGTTGATGTGGTGATTCACCCTGTGTGTGAATCCTTCCAACAGGTTGCAAAAAAAAAGTTAATGAGGAAACGGTTAAGGGCTAGGAAGTTTCTGGAATACTCTCATTTTTATTTTTTTCCAAGGAAGAATATTCCAACAGCAAAATTTCTCATTCATCATCTCGTGTGTTGTTTTAAGACTTTTTAGGTGCATGCTTGTATTTGTCGACATGGAGGAGAAATCAAAATTCCTTTAATGATGGTCACTGCAGAAGAGTATGCTGAGGAATCATGATCACAGACTGTACTGACGGGGCTTGAAAGGATGAGAACATGCATGATCATGCTCTTCGTTTGAAAAGAACCGTGCAATTCATGTCGGTCTGTGCTGCTGCCAGTGGAATTCAGCGTGCTTATGTGATTCATCTTGTAATTTCAGTGTGGTTTGTATGTAATTGTGTGTGTGTGTGTGTGTGAGAGAGAGAGAGAGAGAGAGAGAGAGAGTGTGTGTGTGTGTGTGTGTGTGTGTGTGTGTGTGTGTGTGTGTGTGCATGCATGCATTGTTCAGCACAGAGCAATACAAACATAATAAATCATGTAAATGTGTCTGTTTGTTTTTTTATTGTTATCAACTGTCAGAAACTGATCAAATTCATCATTAAATGCAAATGATTCACCATCAATCATGCAAACGCAATGCTAAAAAAAGGCAATGAACAATAGCCAATGAAAAAGCAGGTCTCATCGGCTAGCTAGTTGATCTGAACCAGCGTAAAAAGAACATCACAGCTCAACAGACTTTTTCAACCCATTTTCTCCAGAATATGTGATAACTGGGAGCAAAAAAAAAAAAAAAAAGAAAGAGCAAAAACACACATGCACACAAACACACACACACACATAAATTGGTTATAATCAGATATTATGTTATCCTTAGATCCCCTCCTTTCTGGCATTCTGAACAGATGTATGGAGAGTGCATGAAATGTTCGATTCATGCTAACGTTGGGTGTTTGATTTTCTCTCCTTAGCTTGTTTTCCTTCTTACCTACGCTAAATACACACACACACTTCTATCCCTCATGCGTCTCATGAGCATGTTTATTTCTAGAAATTGCCTCTTTAAACAACTGTTTAAACCAGAATTTAAGAAAAAAAAAAAAAACTTCCCCCCCCAAAAAAAAAAAAAAACGCTCATTCACGTACAAAGATCTACTTTTCTGGCTATAAATAAAGCAGAAAAAATATTCTGCTGAATCACCTGCTGACACTAAAAGAACAAATCTTAGATCTAGGTAAATATTATTACAATAAAGAAATTTCAAGAATGGATGTACCTAGATAGAATTTCTCATCAAGCTGGTTGATGAAAGTGGGGTGGCCGCAAACGGAAACTGAAAGAAAATGAAGGGGAGTGGAGGATAGGGAAGAGGAGGGGGGGAGTGTCAAAGTCAGTGTATTGTTATGGCATACACCAATGGATTAAAATGAACGAGACTGGACGCATTTTCCTTTCAATGATGTTACCCCCGCCATGGTCTGGGATTCAAAGGAACGCGGAACTGAAGAATGGCAATTTGGGTTAGGAACCTCAGCAGGATGGATGGGAGTGGCCCCCCTAAAAAAAAAAAATCTGAGGAGGGGTGTGGTGGGAGAGACGAGGAGGCTGTTGATGGACAGACGATGACCTAGGATGCCCCGGCAGGTGCTTGCTGAGCTGCCATCTGCTGTTGGACTTTGGCTTGTAAAATTTCCATCACCACTGAAATAACAAGACAGGTCATGTCATTCCTCTCAAGAATTCGGTCTATTATCAATTACTCATGCATCACAAGTAGGATTTGGACACCAAACAAAAACCAAAAGTTGTATAATGATTAAGTAATTGGTTAGTGACAAACTGATTTCTAATACTAAAGAACTGAAGAGTGGTTGGCAACAATTTCTTGAAAAAAAAAATGTGTACTTTTAGAAGCAAGGTACTTCTTTCAGTTTCACTTTTGTCACAGTTCATACTTTAGGATGCGAGGTATTTTGTATCAGTTTCAGTTTACTTATAGTTCAAATCTACCCATTAAAAAAACAACAAAAAAAATTAAGGACATCTATATTACACTATACTTAAAACCCATCCAATTTACACAATGTTGTTTTACTTTCTGTTTTGCAAATGATGAGGGTCAGTGATGTTCATATACAATCAGAATATCTTTTTAAAAGTATGCTCCACTTGACAATCCCAGAAACATGGTTTAAAAGAAATTGGGTGAAGGATTAAAGCAATGCCTTTTGTAGTGAAAAAAAAAAAAATTGTGTTACCAGCGCCATGCTGATGCTCACTTTGTAGCTCATTTCCAGTTTCTGTGCATGAACAAGCAGCCTAAGAACAGAGAGGAAAACTCACCTTGTTTCGTTCTATATTTCTCTTGAAGTAAAGGTTGAATCTTCTCCATCTGTTTGGTGATGAACTCCACTTTTCGCACAAAGTAGTCCTTGGCTTTTGCTGGTGTCTGGCAGAAAGCAAACATGACCACAAGGACGTCATTTCAGCAAAGTCTTCATGGCTCCATACCATTCCCTCAACTTAATATCACTTTTTTTTCTTTTTTTTTTCATTTTAGAAGTTTTACCCCTTCACATAAACTTCAGCACTCTGGTTCAAAACAATTAGCTTTCAAATCAGAAAAAAAAAGTACAAAAAAAGTACCAGATTGGAAGTACAACTGTGCCAGAGATACAGTTTGTAAAGTTCTACATCTTCTTAATCCAGGACTTCACTGACAATATGATCTAGTTCTCCAATGTCCTCTGACACAGTTTCCACTTAAAACCAAACACGTTTTCCCCTCTTTCTTTCAGACAGTCAGGTGTGTTTCCCTTTGCCCACACATGACCCACTGATATATGCGTGAGAGTGGAGGTGGGGGTGGAGGGAGTGGGAAGGAATCACAAAGATATACAAAACACGATTAGAAATGACACTTTCAATTCTGATAATTCACATTTTGGATTAGTATTCTGGATTAGGACCAAAAACTGATCCTTTTCATACTTTCCTCAGTTTGCTGTTCTGTTACCAGGAAGAAACCGAAAAAATTTAATGTTCCACGTTGCTATACACTCCTACTTCATTCCTTGATCTCTCTAACATCTACACATGTTTTGGATCTTCAGTTCCCCTCTGATCTGTGTGTGTTTTCATGTGCCTACACGTCTAGCATCGTCCATCCATGGTGTCCACATTAACAAAGAGAAGACATGGTACTTGTCTAAATGTACAAACCAGAAGAGCAAATGAAAAAAAAACACACACACAATCAGAAAGAATGACACGAAGATCTTCCAATTACACATCGCCGCCTGGAAATGCAACTGCTGTAACTTTTCTTTTTCTTTTTGAGATTTTTGGTATTCTATAAGAACAGACCAAGGGGCATAAGGCAGCCAAGTCCCAATCACATTATCCCTAAAAATAAATGCTGTTATCAAAAGACTTGCACCGTAAACTCAGCTCGCAGTATATCTTGTGGGGGATAAATAATCAGGTTTCTCGTCTCCAGTAAAATTTGATTTTCAGACTTGCAGCAGTTGTATTTCAAGGCAGCAGCAACATCTGAAGTTGTCAAAAATCCACCACTGTTCATTATTCACGTCAGCCACAGGGGGCTGTGGCCCTGTCCCACGTCCCCATTCGTTTCGTTACGACATTTATGTGCACTTGTGCGTAGCTGGTCTCTGGTTAATCCTGCCTGTTGCTGCTCTCTCTTTTTTTTTTTTTTTTTGTTTCTGTTTTTTTTTTTTTTTTTTTCAAAATTAGAAATATCTCATTCGCCCTCATCAATGTTTTTAATGTTAGAACCTTCTGTCTGTAATCTTTCAACATATCAGCAGGGACGAAATGCTTTTAATGCCGTCTACTTTCTTCACCCTAATATATATAAAAAAGAGACTCCATTACCTAACTAGTCAGTCATAATTATAGCCAGTCACTTTTTTTTTTTTTTTAAACAGCCTGACCAGTACTTCCATTTGATTTGGAAAGGCCTGATGATGTTCTGCTGAGCATGTTCCAGCAAGGCACAAGTTCTCAACAGGCCAGGATCCCTATCAGAAATCCTATGAGAGTGTGGTAACTTGAATGACTAATTTTTGTATTCCTTGGTCCAAAAAGCATTTTCAGGACACAAAACATATTTCAGGACTATAAAGACAGTTTCCAACACAAAAATTTCCATCTAAAGCTTTCAAAAGGCATTTTACAAAATGAGTTTAACTCAAAATGTTTAAAAGTTGTTTGAAAAAAAAGAACATTTTCACCACAAGTGTTTCAAAGGCATTTCCCTACCCAAGAGTTTCAACCAAAAGAGTATGATAATGCACCTTCCAACATTTCCCAACACAAGAATTTCCATTAAATGCCTTTAAAAGGCATTTCCCAACACAAGAGTTTTTACTTAAACTGTCAAAAGGTACTTTCCAACAAAGCAGCTTTACCCAAAGTGTTTAAAAGACCCTTTGGAATATAACAAAAACAAGATGTGTCCTTCCACAATGACATCATATAGGAGAACAGTCAGAGAATTCAGAATCTATCCAAATCCGGTGTGATGTTATTTAGGCTTTTAGATTGCACCCAGTTTTGTGGCGGAGTTGCATGCATGTAATTCTGTCTTTGCTTCCATGTCGGAGTACAATTTCTCGATCAGCTTTCATTCATCACAAACAAATGGGAAGGAGGGGGTGGGGGCACGTCTATCATATCTCAAAATTAGAAACAGCTTGCAGACATGGCTTAAAGGGTGTGATTACATAAAAGATTGAAAGACGGGTATGAATGAGAACTGGATAAAGGGCAAGAAATCTCTGAGCTAAATACACTCCGCAGGAGTGCAGGGTCCGCTCTCGTGAGTTCCCTCATGGCAGCGTGACACCGGCTGCTCCCTGTGAGCTGCTGATGCCGAGGCTGTGTGTTGGGGATCTGAAGTGAGCAGCATTTTGAAGAGCTGAGAAAATCAAAGCAAAATGAATAAATTCATAAAAATTAAAAGCATACAGAATAATGCAAGCAGCTCACCATGTCAACGTAATAGCCTGTGCCAATATCCACAAGGACATTATCAACATCACTCAGCTGACCGGGAACATACATCTGACGGCGATTCAAGGAACTTTTCCAGTGCAGCTCATCTCTGATTAACAGCATCATGTTTCACTGGTAGTTTGTGTGTATTAATGTCTTCAAGAACAAGTACCAAGTACCAACATCATAATAAGATGCACAGAATATGTTGTTATACATAATCACTTAACATTGTATGTAAATTTAGTTCAGCATAACAAGTTTCACATTTAGTTACAACATAAATCTGTGAAAAATCGAAGTATCTGAAACTAATCCATAATCGAAGCAGCCGGACATAATCCAATGCTGTGATGCAATAATGAACATTGTAGACTGCAACCTGAAAGTCAAACAGTCAGTCCTTGTATACTGGGATTTTTAGACTGCCTGAAAGTCAAACAGTCAAGTCCTATCAGATACATATGTGTGGGATTTTTTTAGCTTTGTAGAAGCCCGCTCCTACATACAATGGCTGAATGTCTTTGAGAGAAAGACTAGGCCACAAGCAAAGTTTCACCCATTCAATGGTTGCACAAAAAAAAAGTGTTGCTCAAACTTCCTGATCAAAACTTCAGGGATCTATTTCCTTTGGGCTTGGTTGACATGGAATGCTGTATATTATGGAAAGAAAAGTTGTCATTGTAGTTTCAGACCAATATATAAGTCCATAGCATTTTGGGGATTAACAGTCTAAGTGGAATCGGTCGACCCATCACAGTGAATTGAGTAATACTGGTGACAAACAACACTCAAGTCTGTGACATTTATTTTCTGAAAAGATGCCCTGGAGGATACTGGAATACTGCACACAAATTAGTGCTTAAAACAGATGCAGAAAAGAACAAGTCAGGAATCCACTCCTCAGTATTACACCATTCAAACCATTATCCTTTTCAATCCCAGTATATACACATCTGATTCGTCACAAAGTGTCTCTCTCTCACTCCACACCCCTCAAACAATGGGCGGAAGGATACAGAGCTGGTGAGGGGCACTAGGATGGTCTTGCCCTTGTTCTCAGGCGTGATGCGTCCCACACACTCCTCCGACTCCATGAACTTGCCCTGCGCCATCTTCAGTTGGTTCAGGGAGCTGGTGAAAAACTCTATTTCCTGAAATGCACCTGCAAACACATCACCCGTCTGCACATGCACAGAAATCATCACCCCTTCTGGGAAAAAAAAAAATCGAGACTTGGCACCTGCAGCAAGATGATGATAATGTGCACCTTGTGTGGAAGAGTTGTACTATTCTCATCAAAACACAGCACCCAACTCTTACAGGGGTGAAACAGAAAAAAAAAAAAAAAACAACCAAAAAAAAAAAAAAAAACATGTTTCCAATGCTCCAGACAGATGTTTGTGATTAAGAATTAACATTTTTCTTCAAAAAGCAAATTAAAAGAGAACACCTGTAAACCACCTTCATTGTGAGTCCGAAACAAGGTTGGTGCAGTGTGTGGCTACACCAAAGCAAATAGATCTTTCATCGTGGTGGAGGGAAAAAACCTGTTTTACGCTTGCTCATCCAGACTGCCTACCACACAAACAAACTCCAAAATTCCAACCAGTGCAAGAAGAAGTTCTATGAAAGTGGTGAACCACTTCTATCAAGCAAAGAACTGATTTTCAACTGACAATCTTCAAGAGGAAAAGATGGATCTGGAAAGATACAAAATCTTTGGAAATATCACTTTAAAAGAAGTCTACAAGATCATTTGATCATTCAGGACCATGCTGCAGTCTATTGCATGGCGACTTCCATTTCAGTTTTTGCTGCAAATCATTTTTATCATTTAGGATCATGCTGCAATCAATTGTATGAAGACTTTCAATTTCCTCTGCAGGGTTCAGTGAGGCAACTCTGTCACAAAATCAGAAAAGACAAAGAGGATCCCTTGCGGCAGTTGTGAGACCTTAAGAACATTCATTTCTGTGGTCTAAGCTAAAAAAAAAAATTAAAAAAAAAAAAAAAAAAGCAATAAAATCACCAACAATCGGGTTATCTCACTAGCAAATCATCTTGAACTTGTCATGACGTATCAAACTGTTAGGTATCCTGTTACATAAAAACTCTCGAGTGTCCCACCTAATATACTCAAAATTTTCCAGTTTTGGCAGCCCACAACTTTTTATGAATTCTATTTCTGGAAAATTTTCCAGAACTGGGCAAACCTATTCATAGATCTTAGATTTTATGAATTCTTGTTACAACAATTCCTTGCCCTAAAAAAAGACCATATTTATAGTTACAAACGTGACACTGAAAATTAGATACTTATCATAAAACATTATCAGTTAAAAAAAAAATGTGACTCACAATACAGTAATGCATTTATCAAAAATCAACCACTTCACTTTAACAGCTTCAGTTCCATCAAGGTGTTGCAGTCTGTAGACTAGTCCACATATGCTATATCACAATCAGCTAAGCCATGACACTACAGTACATGGGGCTAGGGCTTACAGCCAGATCAACTGATGACCAAAACAGTTTACCAACAACACTGTTAAGCAGCATATAACAAATCCCAAGATCATCAAGCGAAATATGATTCCAAGACAACAGAGCTTTTAAAGTCAAGTGCTCACAAGTGCATAAAAGAAGCTGCTGCTTAACCCATTACTATGTACTGAAACATTAACCGGAGATATGAGCCAATACAATGAAGCTTCAAAATGGTAGTAGTGAGATACTTTGATGGAATTCTACCTGATGTATGCAACAACATAGTGGAATATCTGTCTCAATGTCTAAATGTACAGTTAACTAATAGATTAAGTCCCTTCAAAGCTATCATGATCAACCTTTACTTGCCAAGAAAATAGAAGTTAAAAAAAAAAACAAAATCATTGTGCTGTGCAAATCAGAAATGTCTCCACCCATCCTATCCTTTGCAAACACTACATGTCCAATGTAATGGTGTGTAGTATTCACAAACTCTAAGCCTTCCAAACGGAATTCCATGTGTCCTACAAGTAACAAACGAGAATGTATACTGTTCCCTGCAGGTTTAGAAAAAGTTTTTTTATGGAAGTAACCTTTTATTCTGAAAACAGTTGCTCTGCAGTCTACAGTATACTCCTTACAACATCAACAGAAAAAAAAAAAATGCAAGCCCTCAGAGACCTGCCCCACATTCTACCTGCACTCATCTTCTCCACACAAAACACCAACACCACCTCTCTCTCTAATCTAACCATAACATATTACTAGCTAAACTTTTAAAAAAAAATCAAGTATAATGGCTATTGTTATAGTCAAACAAGCCAACAAAAAATACAAACAGTAACAGCTGAGCAATAGGAATGAAAAGTCATGGCAATTAAAGCAGTAACACTGGCACACTTAGATGTACTGATGTTCATAACATTTAAAAAAAGTTGCCGCAAGCTTTCAAATTTGATAAACATTACTGACGTCCTCCCTTCCTCTTTTACCTCAATTAACTATGATCCCAGCCATATTTCCATACATATGTCCCTATATCTGATTGCAAGAAAGAACTGGTTGATGCTGAGAAAGTAAAGCAAAATGACAAAAAAAGTACAAATGGTAAAGTTAACCAGACAGCAAGAACATTCTAAAACTTTATCCACTATATGGGGTGGGCATGATGGGGCAACTATGCAAAGTCTATGGTCTGTAATGTAACTTATATGATTTTTTTTTTTTTTTTTTTTTTTGTAACCTTTGAATTTTCTTAGTATCAGACTATTGGACTGTTGACTGTTGTCCACAGCATTATAAACACATGGTAAAAATAGTAGTCTGTTGATACAGATGCATGGCGGCTTCTTTTCTGGCAAGAGCAATACTGATTAAGCATCTGCTGTGGAGAAGTAAATGTTACACGAGTTCTTTTGCTAATGTCAGATAATCATCACAACAGCCAGACACTTCGCTGCGAGAAACTACCACATCAAGTTCTTTAATAAATATGTGACAAGTGATTCATTAAATGTGAAGGCATTGTACATCAGGATGGACCATACTGACTGTCTGCTTTTGGCTGCTTGTTGAAAAAAAAAATGATATTTATATGTGTGCTTGCTGCATGCGTGCTTGCATGCATGTCTGTCTGTCTGTCTGAGAGAAAAACTGCAATATATGTAGTTGCATTATGTTAAGGCAGTGCATTTTCCTGTTTCTTCATCATTTAGTACTTTAGAGAATTCAACATCATCGCCAACTGATGGGCGGCTTCATTTGCTTTGAGGGCAAGTAAACCTTGTCCACCTACCCCTGTGCGGATCAGAAAAAAAGACTAATTTTCCTGACCATTGCTTATGTTTATCCCAAGCATTTGAAATTATTTTCCAGACCATACAATTTGTCTTATTTGTTCACTGTTCATCTCCATGTGTTAATCACGTGTGTCACATGCCGTAAATATCCTGCGACTGTGTTCAGACGTGTCAACCAGACACGTGTATGCTCCATGTGTCTCATTGTCTTCAGGTCTATGTCTACAGTGTGTGTGTGTGTGTGTGTGTGTGTGTGTGTGAGTGTGTTACAGCGTAACTGTGCTTGGTGACAAATAACGCATGTGGCCAAGTATGTTAGTTCTCTCCCCCCCTCCCCCCAAGATTTCTCTCTGCTTCGTCCCTTTCGCTTTCACTACTCGTTTGGTACCACTTTCAAATTGATTAATTAATCTGTAATATATTCATTTTCACTCATACACAGATCAGTAATTAATTCATC
>JADBJO010002183.1:90000-95000 GCA_016801955.1 Conus betulinus
ACTATTTAATTGTTCAGATATATGTATGTGTACATGTATACACACACACACACACCACACACACACACACACACACACACACACATATATATATATATATATATATATATATATATATAGAGAGAGAGAGAGAGAGAGAGAGAGAGAGAGCAGAGAGCACGCAGGCACTCACGTCCGCACGCGCACACCACACACACACACACACACACACACACACACACACACACATACACACTCACACACACACACACACACACACACACACACACACACACACACAGGAAAAATGGGTCACCAAAGGCATAAAAACAGTGGAAGACAGTACGAAACGAGAACAGACACAAAAAGGGAAAGAGAAAAAAGACAAGAGATTAAAAGGACAGAATAATGGAGTGTGACGGAAGTGGAGAATAACAAAACACAGCATTTCCACACCGTAGGTGCAAAATTCACATTGAAAAAGCAGCCAGCATCCCTACGGAGTATATAAATATATTGGATCTTTGCGGTTTTCAGTCATACCTCTGACGAGAGCTCATGGAAACCGCTTATGTGTTTGGAAGACACGGACATTTTTAGCCAAAGACAGAGGCGGATCGCCACAGCCAGAAGCAGGGGGGAGGGGGGGGGGGGGGGGGGGGGGGGGAGAGAGAAGGGGGGACTGCAATTTGCGCGGTTTATCACACAGAGTTTTAGTTGATTAACTGGGCTTAATTAAATGGTGCCTAGCTGAAGATGTCACCTCGGCCAAAAGTTGTCGAGCGGAAGGTGGGGGTAGGAGGGAGATGGAGGATTGGAGGGGGGGGGGGGGGGGGGGTAAGTGGGGAGGGGTGTGAGAATGTGAAAAGCGGAGGAGGCGACGGCGCAGTCTACAACTAACCCGCGCACTGTTTTCGTCATTTAGCGGAAGAAATGTTGATAACTTCTTTTTATGACATTTTTTTTTTTTTTGTTTGTTTTGAGTTTTTGAGGGGTGAGGGAGGGAGGTGTGATGAGGTCGGGGAGGAGGGTGGGAAGGGATGGTGGTGGTGGTGGTGGTGGTGGCGGCGGCGGCCAGAAAATGCACAGAGGTTGGCTAGAGAAGACAGAAGTGAGAAAAAAAAATGGCATGTGAAAACCAATGGATATTTTATATACGCAGCAGCAAAGTCGTTTCAGTGCGTTGTCAGTATGTCCAGGCCGTATTTCCACCATATGATCGACAGGAAAACAAACGCATTAACCCTTGTACGATGAGAACAAGAAGAAGAGAAAGCGAAAAATGATTAACCCAAAGGTACCACTGAGACCCAGGGGAAATAACTCTCCTCAACTGTCGAACCAAACCAGCGGGGAGCAGTCCTGCACCACCCTTTGAACCCTGCGCTGTGTTGACAGGGGGTGCAGGCACGCACGCACAGGGCATGCCGTGAAGACGTCAAGGGACATAACCGCTCCACGGCAGATGCCAGTGTGTGGGGGCCACCAGACGCGATACAAACGAACCTCTCCCCATGACGCCACTAACCCTCTGTTCCGCCTAATCTTCCTTGACGTAACCTAACGCTTATAGTGGGGAAGGGGGTGAGGGGGGGGGGGGGCTTTTGTTTCGTTTCAAACACACCCCTACCTCCTCCCCCTCCCCCTCCCCACCGCCCTTCCACGCCCCTTCCCCATCTACAACCCTCCCCCGCTCCAAGCGCACACCCGAAATCTCACACCACCCCCCCCCCCCCCCTCCCCCCCCCCCCCCCCCCCCCAGCCCCCCCCCCATGTATGGTTCCCCCCCACTCTCACCCCCTCATCACTTCTGGTTCCCTGTCCTCCCCTTACCAGTGTCTTTGCGGTTCCAGCGGGTTGCGTTTCTGGCAGCCTCTGTTGGTCTGCATGATGTATGGTTCTGGAGGAATTGAACGAATCACGCCACATCACTGGGTGTGATGTATGGTTCCCTTGGGATACTGACCCAAACTCATGGCTTTCCACAGTGATGTGTGATCCTGACGGATTTATCCGGAATACAAAACTTCTCTGACTGACGCACGGATCTGGTGGATTGGCCGGAACACGTGACTTCCCTGACTGATATATGATACTAATGGATTGGCCGGAACACGTGACTTCCCTGACTGATGTATGATACTGATGAATTGGCCGGAACACGTGACTTCCCTGACTGATATATAATACTGATGGACTGGCCGGAACACGTGACTTCCCTGTCTGATGTACGGTTCTGACGGATTAGCCGGAACAAACGGCAGTCTTGACGAACTTGCTGTCTTTAAAGACTTTTTTTAACTAGGTTAACCTTCCAGATAACCCCCTTCCCCCCCCCCCCCCCCCCCCTCTTTTTTTTTTTTTTCCTTTTCGCTAAAAGAGTTTTGTATATACTATATTTATCGCCGCAAGAGAGGCTCTCTTCTTTAACTGGAAGACTTAAGGGGGTATTCATCAAGAGGTTGTACTGTGACAGTCAAAATGAATTTCAAAACGTACAGTTGCGTTGGTCCGTCAGGTCTGTAAAACATTCTATGAACAGTCTTTTTGTTTTTGGAACACAAACTCGGAGTGATAACGCACCCTCACCCATCGGGCAAACACCATCTGCTCTACTCAGGATGCCAAAGACCAGGAAATGGAACACCAACTGGTTCTCACCATATCAGGCTATGAGAAGTGGGCGTGGAACATCCCGGCTAGCAAGAAGATCACACCGCATCCTACCACAAAACAAGACCAAAACAGGGCACAAAGGACATGTCACCATCCCCTATGTCCGCGATGTGACTAAAGCCTTGAGCAGGAAGATCAGGAAAACTGGCGTCGTCTCCGTACATCCCAAACCTATCAACACCATCCGCAGCCAGCTGGTCGCCCCCAAGGACAAAACTGACAAACTGGACAAGTCTGGAGTGATCTACCAAATAGACTGTCGTGACTGTGAAGAGAACTATGTCGGGGAAACTGAGAGAAACCTTCGAAAACGCTGGACAGAACACAAAAGGGAATCATCACCAGTAGGCGCCCACCCCACACACCCAGCAACATCAGTTCTATTATGAAAACATCATCGTTCTCAGCTGTGACAATAGATGGTTTCAGCGTGGGGAAGTGAAGGAGGCTATACATATTGCTGCCAACAACCCCACACTCAACCGGGACCGGGGCAGACACACCTTGCCTCGGTGTACAACACCCTCATTGTTCAGTCACATGACCAGGGTTCGACACGTGGTCGTTAGCACTGAACGCCAGTTCACCCAGTAACAACACCACCACTGAAGAAGACAGACAGAGGTCTGTCGAAAGCTCCAAGTAAGTGCTATTCCTAGCTGAGTGACCTGTTCAAATCCGGTAGTCGTTAAGTCTTTTGTGTGTTGTTGTTGTTGTTTGTTTGTTTTTTGTTTTTGTTTTTCCCGCCGGCTTTCAACGAAAAGCAGGGCACAGAATGACAACAGAGTTTCGCATCCATTCTTCAGCATTCATGAACGGCCATGACAGCTCATTTGTATTCATGGAGTGAGGCAGGAAATGTTTTTCCAATGATCTGCCACAACGCTTTTAAAGTGATGTGTGAGGTGATTGCCGCTGATAGATGAGTTCTAAAGCGTTTTTTTTGTTTGCTTTGCGTTAATGGCTATGGCTTCGTTTAAACACTGACAAATTGTCAGTTTTTTTTTTTTAGAGATTCCTCCTCTAATGATTATGCAACATGATGCGATACATGTTTGGCTATTACTCTTTTACATCAAATCAAAAAGAACGGATTGACGTAACCGGTATGCACTACAAATTGCGAGGGGTTTTTTTTTTTTTTTTTTTTTAAATCACAGCCGCATAAGAAATAAGGTAGAAGAAAGACACTACCACCACAACCCTCACCGCCACAACCGCCACCACCACCAACAAGTATTAAGTCTCTTCTTTTTTTGTCTCAGGTACTTGCGTAGGTCGTTTGAATAAATTTGTAGTAAACTTTCGTTGTCGTTTATGTGTGTAGCCATTACGACTGCTTGTAGAAATAAGCTCGGAAAAAAAAAAAAATAACGGCAAAAGCACCCAGCTATCCTGCATTTAGAAATATTTTTAACACTTAAATGTAACGTTTTCTCAGAAACTGCTATCAGTTACAAATTGGTCTGTGATCTAAAAGAAAGATACTAGTTCATACATAATACAAACATCGCAGTAAATGTTTATCATCTTCTTTCTAGATAAGCCCATTTAATATGATTTCTACCGAGCAATTGATCCAATACAAATAAAAAAAATCTTACCAGACGGAAACAATGGTAATGCTGAAAAAAAATAGTAGGGGAATACAAGTGTTAGTCGACAAACAATTCTTACATCATTATGACGACAATGACGTTAGAAAGATTTAGAAACAAGAGAGTCATTCTGCCTATTTGGCTCACGCGTAAAGAAAATCTCCACAGCACAATGAAGAACAAAGGATGGGAAACGGTGAACAGAAAAGTATGTAATTCCAATTCCATCAACTTTTGCTATAGAGCTAGTCACAGTAAGCAAGTGTAAAACGTGTCACTTCTGGGAGTCGATGCTGAAAAAAATGGTAAAACAAGAAATAACACATAAAAAAAAAAGATAACTAGCAATTGTCTGACAAAGATTGTCTTTGTCATCAGAGTAGTTCTCGCTAATACACCCGACGACCAGCACAGAATACGTATGCAATAATAATAATAGCCAGCACTCCAAGGTCAGTAGGGTGGGGTGACTACCATCAGGAGACTACCACCCTGTCTCTACCACCTATTTCAGTGTATGAAGATTGTTGCAACTCCTTTCCTCTAGCTGCCCATTCTGCCCTATACTTGTAAATCTGTGACTTACAAAACTCTGTGTGTGTGTGTGTGTGTGTGTGTGTGTGTGTGTGTGTGTGTGTGCCTAGGCTTGCTTGCTTTTTTTTTTTTTCTTTTCAATTTTATACCTGTAAAGCTATGGCTGTACTATGTTGTCATTATTTCATCCTTATCCCATTTTTGCTTTGATTT
>JADBJO010002183.1:107500-110000 GCA_016801955.1 Conus betulinus
TCAGGCCCTCAAAAAAAAAAAAAAAGCAAAACCACATCACAAATTAAACAGAGGCCAGAAAAGAGCAGTAAGAGTATGTTAACAATAATATCAGCTATGACAATACAGGAAATAATATTAATAAAGAAAGGATCGGTTTGCAATAAAATAAAAACCCAAGGGGCAGAGTACATTATATAAATAAAAACATAACACACACACACACACACACACACACACACACACACACACACACACAACACACACACACACACACATATATATATATATATATATATATATATATATATATATATATATATATATGTGTGTGTGTGTGTGTGTGTGTGTGTGTGTGTGTGTGTGTGTGTGTGTGTAAACGAGTGTTGATTGTAAAGCGCTTAGAGCTTGGCGTCTAGCCGAGAATAGGCGTCATATAAGTATTCATTATCATTATCATCATTATATATATATATATATATATATATATATATATATACACGTATACATGTACACTTACCTACTTGTACATATAAATACAACCGAAAGAGAGAGAGAGAGAGGGGGGGGGGTGTCATTATCTTCTGGTAATATGAATAAATTGCAAATATATGCCGTTTACATGAACAATAAACAATGGAATTATAATTATAATAGCTTAATCTTGGTAGCAGCTTTTGAATGATGCCAAGGAATTCTTTGATTTAATGCCATCAGGAATTTCGTTCCATTGTTTACCCGCCTGAGTATATAAGAGAAGTCATAGACAGATCAGTTCTAGGACGGGGAAGTTGTATTCTTTCTTTGTCTCGTAGTTTAGTCTTTCGGAGTTTTTCATAGAGATATGATGGAGCAAGTCCATTAACTATTTTGTAGAAAAAATGCTGCTTTATTGAATTGACATCTCAGTTGATACGGAAGAATATGTAATGTTTTGTAGTCATGAATTAGTAGGAAGATGATTTTAGAAGTATGAGCTTGATAGAACGCTGTAAATGCTTTCTAAGGGTTTAAGACAGTTTTTACTAACCATATCCTATATTGTAGATGCATAGTCGAAATCTAGTTGTGAATATGCATGGAAAAATAATTTTCTAGTGTTGATCGAGAAAGTGCTTTATTCTGTGTTAAACTGAAATAATTTCTTAGAAAGTTTACGCGTGAGTGCAGAAATGTGTACTGACTAGGAAAGATTGTTGTCAATTGTTAGACCAAGCAGTTTGTGAGAGCCAACCTCTTCTATAACACTGTCGTTTACTTTGATTTTGCTTAAGTCAGTTTTTAAATTTTGGCGATTTTGTCCAGTGGTAATTATCATTAACTTAGATTTCTTAGGATGTTGTAGAGCCATATGATTTAGTTTACTCCATGTTTCCGGTTTTGTAAGGTCGTTCTGTATATCTGCAAGCACTGAATCTGTGTTTTTGTTTTTGATATGCATTGTACTATCATCTGCAAATAGTTCACAGTCAGATGAGACGTTTAACGGAAGATCGTTTATATAGACAGAAAATAAAACTGGTCCTAGGACTGACCCTTGGGGGACACCATAGTTTTATAGGTTGAAAGATTATTTTTTACAATCCTGGAAAACTAATTGTTGTCTGTTGGTTAGAAAGGGTTAAATAAGATTTATTGCATCCTGTGATAAACAATATAATTGTTTTTTTTTTTTTTAAATAAGGAGATTAGGTCAATGGTATCAAATGCCTTAGCAAAGTCAACAAATACTGCCCCAGTAACAAAGTCGTTATCAATATTTGTGTGCCATTGTTCTACTAGGTTTGAGAGTGCAGTGTGTCAAGAATGATTTTTTCTGAAACCACTTTGGTTGGGATGAAACAAATGATATTAATCAAAATGGGACTGAATCATTTTTTTTTTAATGCTTTCTAATGGTTTTGACAGAACAGATAAAATTGATGTGGGCCTGTAGTTTGAAGCATCATTTGGGTCACCAGATTTAAAGAGAGGAATTACCTTGGCATCCTTAAAAGCTCGACGAAAATGACATTTTTCAATACACAAATTATTAATATAGGTTAAATGTTCCGCAATGATTGGTGCTGCCGTTTTAAGTATTCGATTGTCCAAATCTTCCCATCCGCGAGATTTAGACTGACTTAAGGAACATAATTCATGGTATACTTCATGAACACTTATGAATTTAAACTTAAGAAAAGATTTTACATTTTTCAACGCACAAAAATATTAAGTAACAGCAAATCATTCTGATGAGTGTAGTCTTCCTTGACAATCGAATCAGAAACTGTTCAGAAGCGATTATTCAATTCGTTGTTTAATAGGCTTGTAGATGGAGTGTTTGAAGATGCTTTGTTTTTTCCTGATAGTTGATTTGCTGCTTTCCATATAGATTTTAGTGTTAGATTTAGAAGCGATTTATTCGCTAAAGTATTCTTTTCAGCAGCAGCTCTTTTGTTGGCTTCTGCGGCATGATGATTGAAGATGACATCTAACAGAAATTTTCTAGTGAAAAAAAGTATAGTTTATATTTTAAGAC
>JADBJO010002183.1:112500-132500 GCA_016801955.1 Conus betulinus
TTTTTCTTTGTCCTCCCATCCCCCCCCCCCTCCCCCTTTCACACACACACACACACACACACCACACACACACACACACACACACACACACACACACACACACACCTTTAACCCGGCTGGAAGAAGTCGGCGTTGTTTATGACGTGTCTTCTATGGTTGACTGGTGGAACGGCATTGTTTACACACGCTTTGCGTGCGTACGCGCGCGTGTGTGTGTGTGTGTGTGTGTGTGTGTGTGTGTAGATGCACACCCACATGCAAGCGCGCACGTACACCCGCACGTACACCCGCACGTATGCCCGCACGTAAGCACTCAAACACGGAATGAAAGGGAGACAGAGAGAGAGAGAGAGAGAGACCGAGAGAGACAAAGAAAAAGGAGGGGATTAAAAGACAGGCTGGAACAGGCCGAGACTGGAACTACTGAGGTTTTACTGAGGTATGGAGGCGTAGGGTGTAGAGCACAGAGGCTTTGATGTCGAGGAGAATTGGGGGGAGGGTAGATAAAAACAAAATGATGGCTTCGTACAGGTGATGTTGACAGTGGCGAGGTCTTGAGGTTCTCTCTCTCTCTTCTTCTCTGTGTCTCTGTCTGTCTCTTTTTCTCTGTCTCTGTCTCTGTCTGTCTGTCTGCCCCTTCTCTCTCTCTGTCTGTCTCTCTCTCTCTCTGTCTGGCTCTCTCTCTCTGTCTGTCTCTGTCTCTGTCTGCCTGCCTGTCCCCATCCCCCTCCCTCTCTCTCTCTCTCTCTCTCTCTCTCTTTCTCTCATGACTGACATCTCTGTTTTGTTTTCATTGTACAGCTTAACTTAGAAGAGGACTGAAATTTAAAACAAAAAAACAAAAAACAAAACCCCACGGCGCATGAGTGTCTATTATCCTCGTAAATATTCTCTCTCTCTCTCTGTCTCTCTCTCTCTCCTCTCTCTGCTCTCTCTCTCTCTCTCTCTCTCTCTCTCTCTCTCTCTCTCTCTCTCTCTCTCTCGCGACTGACATCTCTGTCCGTTTTATTTTCATTTTACAGCTTAACTTAGGGGAGGACTTAAAAAAAAAAAGCGGCGGCGCATGAGTGTCTATTATCCTCGTAAATTCTCTCTCTCTCTCTCTCTCTCTCTCTCTCTCTCCTCTCTCTCTCTCTCTCTCCACCTCTCTGTCTATCTGTCCGTCCCACTGTCTGTCTGTCTGTCTGTCTGTCTGTCTGTCTGTCTGTCTGTCTCTCTCTCTCTCTCTCTCTCTCTCTCTCTCTCTCTCTCTCCTCCCTTCACCTCTCTCTCTCTCTCTCTCTCTCTCTCTCTCTCTCTCTCTCGAGCCATCTGTGCACGGAACAAGAAGAAGGGTGGGTAGGCGGGAGGGGGAGACCGACCACAGCCAAAGAGCGGAGAGCGGAACGGACACTGAGGCGGGTGTGGCCAGACGACATGGGTCATTCTGTGGCAGGCCTGCAGACCATCCACTTATCGGATCGATCCGTCTGCTGGGACGGGGGACAACTGATGACAGGGGGGATAATTGGTGGCAGGTGTCATGTGATGACAAGGGGGATAAAATTTGGTGACAGGGGACGATCAATAGGAGTACAGTTGATGTCAGGAGGGACCATCAAAAGGGGGACAATCAAAAAGGGAGATAATTGTTGACAGGGGACAATCAAAAGGGGGAGAATCAGTAGGGGAAACAATTGATGACAGGCGGATAATTGATGACAGGGGATGATCAACAGGGGGACAATTGATGACAGGAGATGATCAACAGGGGGACAATTTATGACAGGGAACAACCAATAGGGGGACAATTGATAACAGGGGACAATGATAACAGGGGATACTTGACAAGGGGATGATCAACAGGGGGGGACAATTGATAACAGGGGACAATTGATAGGGGGACAAATGATGACAGAGAACAATCAACAGGGAAACAATTGATGACAGGGGACAATCAATAGGGGGACGATTAATAACGGAAGACAATCAATAGAAGGACAATTAATGACAGGGGACCATCGGTACATGGACAATTGATGATGGGAGAAGTAATGGAGGACAATTGGTGACAGGAAACAATCAACAGAGGGACAGTTGATGACAAAGGGACGATCAATAGAGGGACAGTTGATGACAGGGGATGATCAATATTGGGACAGTTGATGACAGGGGACGATCAATAGAGGGACAGTTGATGACAAAGGACGATCAATAGAGGGACAGTTGATGACAGGGGACGATCAACAGAGGGACAGTTGAAGACAGGGTACGATCAATAGAGGGACAGTTGATGACAGGGGGACGATCAATAGAGGGACAGTTGATGACAGAGGACGATCAATAGAGGGACAACTGATTACAGTGGAGGGGGGGGGGGGGGGGGGGGCAATTAATGACAGGGAACAATCAATGAAAGGGACAATAAATGGGGGACAATGGCTGACAAGGGACAATCAATAGAGGGACAATTTGATGATGGGAGACGATCAACAGGGGGACAACTGATGACAGGGGAAACAACTGATAACGGAAGACGATCGATAGAAGGACAGTCAATGACAAAGGATAATCGGTAGATGGGCAATTGATGACAGGGAGCAGTCAATAGGGGGGGCAATTGATGACAGGGAGCAGTCAATAGGGGGACAATTGATGACAGGGAGCAGTCAATAGGGGGGCAATTGATGACAGGGAGCAATCAATTGGGGGACAATTGATGACAGGGAGCAGTCAATAGGGGGGCAGTTGATGACAGGGAGCAATCAATTGGGGGACAATTGATGACAGGGAGCAGTCAATAGGGGGGCAGTTGATGACAGGGAGCAATCAATGGGGGGACAATTGATGACAGGGAGCAGTCAATATGGGGGGGGGCAGTTGATGACAGGGGAGCAATCAATTGGGGGACAATTGATGACAGGGAGCAGTCAATAGGGGGGCAGTTGATGACAGGGAGCAATCAATTGGGGGGACAATTGATGACAGGGAGCAGTCAATAGGGGGGCAGTTGATGACAGGGAGCAGTCAATTGGGGGACAATTGATGACAGGGAGCAGTCAATAGGGGGGCAGTTGATGACAGGGAGCAGTCAATTGGGGGACAATTGATGACAGGGAGCAGTCAATAGGGGGGCAGTTGATGACAGGGAGCAGTCAATTGGGGGACAATTGATGACAGGGAGCAGTCAATAGGGGGGCAGTTGATGACAGGGAGCAATCAATTGGGGGACAATGATGACAGGGAGCAGTCAATAGGGGGGCAGTTGATGACAGGGAGCAGTCAATTGGGGGACAATTGATGACAGGGGAGGGGGGTCAATAGGGGGGGCAGTTGATGACAGGGAGCAGTCAATTGGGGGGACAATTGATGACAGGGAGCAGTCATAGGGGGGGCAGTTGATGACAGGGGAGCAGTCAATTGGGGGACAATTGATGACAGGGGAGCAGTCAATAGGGGGGCAGTTTGATGACAGGGAGCAATCAATTGGGGGACAATTGATGACAGGGAGCAGTCAATAGGGGGGGACATTGATGACAGGGAGCAATCAATTGGGGGGACAATTGATGACAGGGAGCAGTCAATAGGGGGGCAATTGATGACAGGGAGCAATCAATTGGGGGACAATTGATGACAGGGAGCAGTCAATAGGGGGGCAGTTGATGACAGGGAGCAATCAATTGGGGGACAATTGATGACAGGGGAGCAGTCAATAGGGGGGCAATTGATGACAGGGAGCAATCAATTGGGGGACAATTGATGACAGGGAGCAGTCAATAGGGGGGCAGTTGATGACAGGGAGCAATCAATTGGGGGACAATTGATGACAGGGAGCAATCAATAGGGGGGCATTTGATGACAGGGAGCAATCAATTGGGGGACAATTGATGACAGGGAGCAGTCAATAGGGGGGCAATTGATGACAGGGAGCAATCAATTGGGGGGACAATTGATGACAGGGAGCAATCATTGGGGGACAATTGATGACAGGGAGCAGTCAATAGGGGGGCAATTGATGACAGGGAGCAATCAATTGGGGGACAATTGATGACAGGGAGCAATCAATAGGGGGCAATTGATGACAGGGAGCAATCAATAGGGGGGCAATTGATGACAGGGAGCAATCAATTGGGGGACAATTGATGACAGGGAGCAATCAATAGGGGGACAATTGATGACAGGGCGCAATCAATAGGGGGACAATGATGACAGGGAGCAATCAATATGGGGGAACATATTGATGACAGGGAGCAATCAATTAGGGGAACAATTGATGACAGGGAGCAATCAATAGGGGAACAATTGATGACAGGGAGCAATCAATAGGGGAACATATGATGACAGGGAGCAATCAATAAGGGGAAACAATGATGACAGGGAGCAAACAATAGGGGAACATATGATGACAGGGGAGCAATCAATAGGGGAAACAACATATGATGACAGGGAGCAATCAATAGGGGGGACAATTGATGACAGGGAACAATCAATAGGGGATAATTGATGACAGGGGACAATCAACAGGGGGACAATTGATGACAGGGAATAATCAATAGGGGACAATTGATGACAGGGAGCAATCAACACAGGGGAGCATGATGACAGGGAGCAATCAACAGGGGAACATATGATGACAGGGAGCAATCAACAGGGGAACATATGATGACAGGGAGCAATCAACAGGGGAACATATGATGACAGGGAGCAATCAACAGGGGGAACATATGATGACAGGGAGCAATCAACAGGGGAACATATGAGACAGGGGAGCAATCAGTAGGGGGATATATGATGACAGGGAGCAATCAACAGGGGGACATATGATGACAGGGAGCAATCAGTAGGGGGACATATGATGACAGGGAGCAATCAACAGGGGAACATATGATGACAGGGAGCAATCAAACAGGGGAACATATGATGACAGGGAGCAATCAATAGGGGGACATATGATGACAGGGAGCAATCAACAGGGGGAACATATGATGACAGGGGAGCAATCAATAGGGGGACAATATGATGACAGGGAGCAATCAATAGGGGAAACATATTGATGACAGGGAGTAATCAATAGGGGGACACATTCATGACAGGGAGTAATCAATAGGGGGACAATTCATGACAGGGAGCAATCAATAGGGGGACAATTCATGACCGGGGGGGGGGGGGGGGGGGGGAGGGCTATTGATGACAAGGAGGCAGTGAATAATAGGGGACAACTGAGATGGGGACAATTAATGACAGGGGACAATGACATAGAAATAATGGGTGAGATGGGACAATCAGTGGGTAGACAACTGATGACAGAGGATAGTAATGTTTGAAAGGACATAGAAATAATGGGAAGAGATGGGACAATCAATGGGTAGACGACTAATGACAGAGGGTAGTCATATATGAAAGGAGACAACCGAGGGCAGGGAACAATGAATGTCGGGGACAACCGATAGAGGGACGATCAGGGATACAGTTGTTGATGACACGGGACGTTCGATAGGGGTGGACAGTTGATGACAAGGGGGCAACTGATACTGAAGGACAGTTAAAAGGAGGACAAAAACGACACATGAAAGATCAGGACAGGTACAGAGGGATAGTAAGGGGTGGGCATTGCATACTTACTTACTTAGGCCCATTGCTCTTGCCAGAGCATAGGCCATCAACAACTGCCCGCCAACGTCCACGGTCCTGGGCAATCTTTTCTAATTCACCCCAGCTGTAACCCATCTGCCTGGCGTCCGCTTCCAGGTCCCACCTCCAGGTGTTTCTTGGTGTTCCTCACTTCCTTCTGCCTTGGGGATTCCAGGTCAGGGCTTTTCTGGTGGTGGTTGCCAGAGGGCTTTCGGAGCGTGTGTCCTATCCACCATCTTCTTTTGCGGACGTCTTGCTCTACTGGCAGTTGGTTACTTCTTCCCCACAGCTCTTTGTTGCTGATTGTCTCTGTTCAGTGGATGTAGAGGATCTTTCACAGGCAGCTGTTAACGAAACGTCTGCAGTTTTTGAATGGTGGTTTATGTGGTTCGCCAGGTCTCTTATTCATTCATATAAGAGGACGGATTTGACGTTTGAACTGAAGAGGCGGATTTTCGTCCTGGTGGTGATTCGTCGAGATTTCTGGGCATTGCATGGCAAAGGAAAAATTGGCAACGGGCAGCAGTTGATCAAAGAAAGGGGGTGGGGGGAATGGGGGTGGGGGGTGATTGATCATCCTCGTCTATCGCCCATCCTAGAGTGTGAGCCACCAGCCCTGTGTACTCTAAGCCCACCACTCCAGCTGTCCCCAACAACTGTCTGTCATCTGTGTGGTGACCTCACCAGGCGTTGGCTTGTTGTTTGGTCGGCCTCACTTCCGCTTACCCCGGGAGTTCCACTGCAAGACTGATCGGATGGCGACGTCCGACGCGCAGGCGTCTCCTGGGGGCGTGTGCCACACACCTCTAATGCAAAAGTTCAATGGTGTTGTGTCTGATGATGTCCTTATTATCTTCTCTTGACTTCGTCATCGGCTGGAAGCTGGTGCGGTTTTTGTTTGTTTGTTTGTTTGTTTTGCCAGAGATCAATGCTGCTGATAGTATCTGGGCGGCCAGCGGATCTGGAGGCTGATTCTGATGCAATTGTTTGATGAATGTCTGCACCTCTCTTGATCCGGTATAATTCAAAGGGTTGTGTGAATGAGTTTTGAATGGCGTGTGAGTTGACTTCAATGCGGTTTAAGCCCTGATGTGGCCCTTTGCGGTCGGCTGGGCAAAAAAAACATTACCTTACCATACCTTACACTCTCTTGGTGGTTTTCTCCGTTTTTCGTCAGTATCTCCGCTCCGTGCACTAAGACTTTACTTCCACGAAGACATTAGGTCAGTCTTGTCGTTGCGCAGGAAGTGGGGGGGGGGGTTACTTTTGTTTGAAGTTTCTGGTTGTTCATGCCACCTCGTTTTGTCGGTTGTCTCCCATTATCAATGGTTTATATAGGACGACACCAGGGACAATCGACGGAACGGGACAATATCGACCACAGAGATTAACTGACAACAAAAAGCCAAACCAAAAAAAAAAAAACAAAAAAAAAATGGTGGGGGTGGGGGTTCCGCACTGCCGAGCTGGTGAATTGCCGAGGAAGAATCGTTTGAGGCTCGCTGAAAACAAACAAAGAAAGAAACAAAGAAACAGAAGAATTACTGCAAAGGACGGGCAGGCGAGTGGGGTTGGTGCTCACCTTCCCTCCCCGCCTTTCCCCCTTTTCAGTACCTTTTCCCCCCCCCCCCCCCCCCTCTCTCTCTCTCTCTCTCTCTCTCTCTCTCTCTCTCTCACTCTCTCGGTTAATGCTTACCTTTCCTGGTGTAATTTGCAAGTGAAAATCACTGTTTTCGTCATTTGGTGTGTGTGTGTGTGTGTGTGTGTGTGTGTGTACGCGAGCGCGCGCGCGCGCGCGCGCGTGTGTGTGTATGTGTGTGCACGCACGCTTGTGCGTGTATGTGTGTGTGTGTGTGTGTGTGAGAGAGAGAGAGAGAGAGAGAGAGAGAGGGAGCATACACGTACACGTGCGTGAACTTCTTAAAAGCCATTTAATGCACTTTTGTGTGTGGGGGGGGGGGGGGGGGGGGGGGGGGGGGGGGGCAACTGTTTCAAGCCTTTGCCTCTGGTGCCACAAAAGCTCTGACGTCACTGCCTGATGTGAAGAGGGTGATGAAGTGATTGGCGTCATGGGAGGCAGGGGGGGGGGGGGGGGGGGGGGGGGGGCGGCGGCTGCTTCGTGTTCTCACTCATCAGGAAGGCGGGGGGGGAGGAAGGGGGGGGGGGGGGGGGGGTAGGGGGGGGGGGGAGAGGGAGGAAGGGGGGCAATGGAGAAAGAGGCAGAGCGTTGGTGGGATGACCACAAGTTGTTTACGACTGGCTGTTTTTGTGCGTTTTTTTTTTTTTTTTTTTTTTTTTTGTTTTTGTTTTTTTTTTTTAATTCTCGTCGTGCGTGCGTCCCAGACACAAACTAAGCAGCATGTTTACAATGCGTTCGTCATTGTTGATCGGTGGAGCGGCACCACCAAAACTGGTTTAGGTTCGCATCCAAATCACGCCATGCATTATTTAGAGAGAGTCAGAGACAAAGAGAGACGGGGGCAGACAGACAGACAGACAAACAGACCGAACAGAGACAGAAAACAGACGCACAGACAGAAACAGATGGACAGTCAGACACAGACAGACAGACATAGACGGACGACAGACAGACAGATGGACAGGCAGACAGACAGACGGGCGCACAGACAGACAGATGGACAGTCAGACACAGGCAGGCAGACAGACGGACGGACGGACGCACAGAGAGACAGACGAACAAAGCGAGACCGAAAATTCAGAATGTTACAGACACAACTAGGGCTGTGTATAAACATATTGTGAAGTGAGGAGAGAAAATAGCGTGTGTGTGTGTGTGTATGTGCAATGTGATTGGCAATAACCAGCTCCATTGTTTTATTTTGTGCATTTGATATTCTTCATCGATTGATCGATGCCTGTACGGCCGCTTATGAGTTTACATTTGGTGGTAGATCATTCAGGCATGCCCCGCTCCTGCAGATTTGACCTGAATCGATCCAAACGTATTACTGGTGCTGTCAGTTTATTTGAACTTTCTGTTGATGTTGACTGGGAAAAGAGAACAAACGAAGGAGTGTGTTTACAATCACACACACACGCGCGCGCCGCGCGGCGCGCACACACACACACACACACACACACACACACACACACACACACACACACACACACACACACACACACACACACATCATCATCATCATCATTGCTTTGGTATGTTCCAGTTTGAATTTAAAAGACAATAGTGGATAGTCCACAAATATGGCCCACTTTTCAAAAACAAAAACAAACAAGAACAATAACAAACAGACATCCCCCCCCCCCCCCTCCCCCAACCCCCCCCCCCCCCCCCCCAAAAAAAAAAAAAAAAGAATATTGCAGGCCTGTGTAATTAAAGAACACAAAGACGACTGTTGGTGCGCGCTCTTCTTGTCACCAAACGCACTACATATCAACATTTGAGCAACAAGAACAAAACCAAACTGAAAATAATCAGAATTTCATTTTTTTTTAATGTTTATTCCATATTGCTTGACATGTTTACAAGTATGCAGTATAATACAGGCCACGGTTATGCATATCAGAATAAGATTTTCTGAAGCGACTTGCAGAGAAAGACAAGACTAAAAACTCTCTACAAAAAAAAATGATTACAAAGACACTGTGTATGGCAAACAGTTGAACATGTACTAAAGAACGAAGGATGTGTTTTTGCTGTAATTCAATGAAGCAAAAGGAACACATTTTCTTTGCTCAGCATTGATTCTCTGCTTTCAGACACGCAGCTCGCAGACGTAATAGGCACCAGTTGTCCGTGCACAATTTTCATGCACCAAAGAATGCATCGCCAGCAATGACTCAAACTGGCAATCCGGCACTTGGCACAATTAAACCTATTGCAGACATTCACGTCATCTCTTTTCTTTTCTTTTCTTTTTCTTTTTTTTTTTTTTCTTTTTTCTTTCTTACTGTATGACGCACAAAGGCTGCAAGCTTTCTTTTTGGCCATTCCTTTCTTTTTCACACGGTTCATTCTCAAACCCATTCCTTCTTTCTTTCTTTCTTTCTTAAAACTGCTTGCTGCTTTTTCTTTCTACAAAGCCTTCGTAGAAGGAGTATCGGTCAGGATTTCAGAGTTCTGTCCCATCTCTCTGTTGCCTCTGTCTGTCTGTCTGGCTCTCTTGCTTTATCTCAATCTCTCTGTCTCTGTCTCTGTCTGTCTGTCTCTGTCTCTCTCTCTCTCTTCTCTTTGTCTGTCTGTCTGTCTGTCTGTCTGTCTGTCTCTCTCTCTCTCTCTCTCTCTCTCTCTCTCTCTCTCTCTTCTGGATTGAAAATGAATTTCACCTCGAAATAATGATTAAAAAAAAAAGACGGGTGAACTTTAGTTCCGGTGCCTGCGCTTCCTGGATCTGAAAGTCTTGGAGTTCTGTGTTAGACGCGCAGGGTTTATCGAATCCTCACCGGAAAATAAAAAACAGTGCTATCACATGAGACAGTGATTTTATAAATGATCCTGGCTGTTCTCTAGATTTCAACGTCTTTAACGTGGGATGCAGGAGTGAGTTACTTAGCATATATTTTACTGTCTCGACTCTAAGTATTGGGTCTGTCTGATGTATCCTGGCCTTAGAGCATTTGAAGCATCTGTTATATGCTGAAAAGAAGCTCGTCCATATTGAATACAATGTGCCCCCCACCCCCACCCCCGACCATGTTCTTTGTGATTCGATCAGCCTGGGTCGTATCACGGACATGAAAAGATGGGTCTGCATTTCCGTCGGCCTTTGCAATCCGTGCTTGTGGCTACTGTATTTCTTCTTCTTCTTGAACACTCTAGATGGGACGCCAGCTCCCCTGACGAATGCTGCCGTGCGCTGTAGGTCCCCAAGGGCACCGTAGAACTTCCTCTCCACTGATGTCTGCTTCGTCCATATCTGTGTTGTCTCAGAGCTTCGTGCAACGGGCAATCCTGCAGTAGATGTGCTGTTGTCATACTGCCGGTCTGGCATGGGCACTGGTCTGACTGACCGATCCTGAACTTTGTAAAGAGGTGATAGTTCAGGCGGTTGTGGCCTGTCCGCAGCCTGAAGATGGCCACCTGCTCTGGTCTTGTTAGCAGGTGGTACGGGTCATGTCTATTGAAATGCGGATGCTCCTGCAACCACTTGCTCTGCTGTCTGGCTTTGATGATTGTCTTGGCTTCCTTGAAGGTTGTGGACCTGTCTTCCTGTTTCTTTGTTGCTCCCTCCTTAGCCAGAGTGTCAGCAACCTCGTTGCCTAGTACGTTGCAGTGGGAAGGGATCCACTGTAGAACGACTGTTATTTTAAAAAAGCGAACAAAGAAACAAGCAAAACAACAACAACAAAAACTCGTCCCTCTCAAGAACAACAACAGAGACTGGAGGTGTGGAGTTCATCAAAGGACTAGATGGAATTTGGTTTGAAACAGATGAACCACACTTTCTGGAGGGTTGTGCTGAATCTGGGTTGGACAGATGGACTGGGTGGGTGGGTGGGTGAGTAGAATGTGAGTGGAAGCAGATGGGCAGTATCCTGAAGACGGCTGAAATCTGGGGTGAAATTGATGGAGGGTTGATTTAAGGGCTGTGTGGATTCTGGATTTAAGCAGATATACAACTGTTTGAAGGGTTGAAGTAGATGGACAGCTAAAAGGGAAGTTATATGGACTCTAGGTTGAAGCAGATGGATAGCTGTCTGGAAGGTTGCTTGGAATCTGGATCGGAGCAGATGGACAGCCGTATGTAGGGTTGAGAAGAATCTGAGCTGAAGCAGATGGACAGCTGTCTGAAGGGTTGAATGGAATCTGGACTGAAGCAAATGGACAGCTGTCTGAAGGGTTGTATGGAATCTCGACCGAAGCAGATGGACCGCTGTCTGGAGGAATGTATAGATGGACTGAAGCAGATGGACAGCTGTCTGGAGGAATGTATAGATGGACTGAAGCAGATGGACAGCTGTCTGGAGGAATGTATAGATGGACTGAAGCAGATGGACAGCTGTCTGGAGGAATGTATAGATGGACTGAAGCAGATGGACAGCTGTCTGGAGGAATGTATAGATGGACAGAAGCAGATGGACAGCTGTCTTAAGGATTGTATGGAATCTCGACCGAAGCAGATGGACCGCTCTCTGGAGGAATGTATGGAATCTGGACTGAAGCAAATGGACAGCTGTCTAGATGAACGTATGGAATCTGAGCTGAAGCAGCAGATGGACAGCTGTCTAAAGGGTTGTATGGAATCTGGATTGAAGCAGATGGACAGTCATCGGAGGAATATGTGGAATCCGGATTGAAGCAGATGGACAGCTATCTGGAGGAATGTATGGAATCTGGCCTGAAGCAGATGGACAGCTGCTTTGAGGAATGTATGGTATCTGGATTGAAGCAAATGGACAGCTGCCTGGAGGAATGTGTGGAATCTGGATTGAAGCAGATGGACAGCTGTCTGGAGGAATGTATGATATATGGATTAATGCAGATAGACAGCTGTCTGGATGGTTGTGTGGAATCCGGATTTGAAGGCAGATGGGCAGCTGTTTGGAGGAATGTGTGAAGCAGATGAGATGAGGGATTTGTAGAATCCGAGGAAAACAGATGGGAAGTATTCTGGAGATGGCTTAAATCCTGAAATCTGGGTTTATGAAACTGATGGAGGGTTGATTTGAGGGTTGTGTGAATCTGCATTTAAGCAAATGGACAACTGTCCAATAGGTTGAATGAAATCAGGGTTGAAGTAGGAAGACAGCTATCATGAGAGTTGTGTGGACTCCGGATTGAAGCAGATGGACACCCGTCTGAAGGGTTGAATGGAATCTGAGTTGAACCAGATGGACAGCGGAATGAAACGTTGGGAGGAATCTGGATTGAAGCAGATGAACAGCTGACTAGAGGATCATAGGGAATCTGGATTGAAGCAGACTGACAACTGTGGAGAAGGTTGTATGGAATCTGGATTGAAGCAGATGAACAACTGCCCAGAGGGTTGTATGGAAACTGGCTTGAAGCAGGACAGCCGTCTGGGGGGTTTCAACGGAATATGGGTTGAAGCAGATGGGCAGCTAAATGGATGATAGTAGGGGATGATGTAGGGCTGATGATGCTTGGCTCAATGAAGGTTGGGGACAAAGCGTCTCTGCCATAAAGATGTCTGCCGTCACTGGGGGGGGGGGGGGGGGGGGGGGGGGGCAAAAGAAGAATCAAACTCAAGATCTCCCGAAACGTCTCTTGTCCCGTAGCCAGCTTCCACAAGGAGGCAAACCCGTTAATACCAGATGATCTTTGGATACCTCTTAGCAGGCTTCACTGAAAAGGGGCTTCACTTGGTACACCACATGAGGAAATGGAAATGGAAACAGCAACGCCCAAATTCCAACCAGGCTGACTGCTACAACCACCTAAGCAGAGAAGATCAAGTGCTACTGTTCAGACAAAAGGCCTTGACGTAACAGACTGAATGCACACATGTACAAAAGGTACAAGATTGGCAATTCTGCGATGTGCCCATGCAGAGAGGCCGACATGGACGCCGAGCACATACTACAGGACTGTCACCTCCATGCTACTGCCAGGCGGTACACATGGCCGGAGCTAGTGGCTCTGAGGGCCAAGCTCTACGGGGACCTGGCGGACCTTCGGAGGACAGCCAACTTCGTGCGGGCAACTGGCATCACCATCTGAATGTTCCAAAGAAGAATGCTTGGTATACTGCCAGAAGGTATTTGCAGCCACTACCCCGCGGGCCTGATCATTAAAGAAAGTCTGTGGAGGTCAGAACAGTGATCAGTCTGGTGGATGAGGTTTGTGTGGTAGGGATGACAACAGAATAAGGTTGGTTTCGTGAGCAAGTGCAATGGATTGGAAGTTCCTGGTATGACTTTCTTTCAGAATAGGAACTTTTTTTTTGAGGATCCACTTCATGTGGTCACTAGATGACCTATCCTGGCCGGAATAGCTCAGTGGTGGAGCGCCGGACTCGTAATCTTGGTGATTTTGGGGCTGCTGCGCATACGAATCTCCGCCGGGCCGTTTCGGTACACGGGGATTTTTCCCTCGGAGTTGACAATGGTTCTGACTCTATTTCTCAAAAAGTCCTTTAAATGAGACTATAAACGGAGGTTCCGTGTGTGAATGCACGCATAACATCTTGCACACACGTAAAATCCCATCACCAACTTTCGTAAGCGAAGGCCAGTTTGGCCGTTGGTATGGATGACACGTTACACATAGCATGCACCCTGCGTGAAAAATTGAAAGATTGAAGGCAGGAGACTGAGTGAATGATACTGACGGAATTACACGGGTAACGAGTCACTGAAGCTCCGGCAGGCAGCCTTGAGCCGACTTTAGCCAGGTAGGCAGCCCGTTGTGTAAGCAAGAGCGCGGATCGTACAGCGCCTAGACCTTGGTCTCTAGCCGAGGATAGGTGCTGTATAGATACTCTGTATAATAAATGATGAATATCAAATAATAATGATAACAGTACTCATGATGATAGTGATAATGATAATATCCTTTGACAAAGTGCACTACCATCAGTCCAGGCTTTTTCAGTGCCAGTCACAAGGCTTTCATGCACTCTGCCATCATCGGGCTCGACGGACGGGGGGGGGGGGGGGGGGGGGGGGGGGCAGTTGTTTCCTTTTGAAAATAGTCATAGAATGCATATAGTTGGTGCTTGAAGCATTCACACAACACGCTGCCATCCACTCTTCGGAATGCTTGCAATCGATTCCTTTTTTTTTTTTTTTCCCAACCATTTTGTTCCAATACGTCATGACGCCCTTTCAGTACTGTGGTGGATCCACCTTCATGGCTGTTCGTTCTTTTTCCTGGCGGTCACCTCATTGTTTCCAGTTCTACGTTCAAGCAGAGAAAAGTCTCTAGGGATACTATCTCTGCTGAAGCCCCTGGCACGAGGAACTGATGCGGCTTCCAGCAGCTTCAGGATGATGTCGGTCGGGGAAATCGTTTCAGAAAATGGTGATCACCGTTCTCCAATACTCCCTTGTTTGTCTTGTTAAATGTTTGGTCGATAATTTCTTCTCTGCTGCTGCTTATAGAGTGGCAGGCTCGTCCGCTCTTTGCTTGTCAGATTGAAGACCATTCCCACCAACCGAAGTGTGAGATCATGCACTAGAGATTAAGTGGTCTTTTTTTTTTTTTTTTTTTTTTTGCGTCCGCTATCAATTTTGTTTCTTCCACTCAGGTTTCTCTTTTTTTTTTTTTTTTTTTTTTTTTTTTTTTTTTTGTATTCTATGTTTTAGGGCACATATTCTGCGTCACAGGTCTCCATTTCAGATACTGAAGGGGCAATAGTCCGAAAGACTAAAGACTCAAAATCACCCTAACTGCCGTGTGTTGTCTAGAAACAGGACGATCCATTAAGATAGCTATTCCAATTCGCGGAATCTTCCTACCCCACTCCTAACCCGTGTAAGATTATAGTTGTTTTTTCTCTTTCCACCTGACATCTAAATTGAAAACAAAACAGAAAAAATAGTTTTGTAGTGCTTTTTTGTTTTGTTTTGTGTATCATTTTACTGTCGATCACATTTATTCGGATACAATCGGCTTAAGAGACGTAGGATTAAGTTCACCTTGTGTTGCAAAACTGATGGACGCTTTCTTGAAGACCAGAAGACAAAATCCTGAAAGAATTCTGATCGGAATGAACTGAAGTGTCAGTCGCAAATATTTTGCATATAACTATAATATAGCCGGAAAAAGGACAACAGTGAATCGGAGAGAGAGAGAGAGAGAGAGAGAGAGAGAGAGAGAGAGAGAGAGAGAGAGAGAGAGAGAGAGAGAGAGAGATGAGATGATAATCTTTGATGATGATAATCTTTATTTCCAACGGTAACAGATAAGCAAAACACATGCTTTTTTTTTTTCATCCGGCCCTTGCCCCGTTAATGTACTAAGTATGACTAGCGACTAAGACTTACAAAACTTTTAACAAACACACATATCTTCACAACATTAAAAATTTCATTAACATTTAAGGCATAGATGACTTTAAAGAGAAAAAAGAAACGATTAAAACAACAAACAAGAATAAAGAAATTGATTACAAAGAAGAAAAGAATCAGCACACACAGATATGGAATAAGCGATCCTCCTATCGAGGGGGGAGGGGAGAGAGAGAGAGAGAGAGAGAGAGAGAGAGAGAGAGAGGAGAGAGAGAGAGAGTTGCGTTCCTTTTGTAAAAAAACTGACATACAACAAACTGCTAAGGATGATAATTAGACAACTACAATGCATCAATAATATCAACATTTTTACTTTCTTTTACATTTACATGATGTGGTAACGAGAACGAACGGTACTACAATCAGTTATCAGTAAGCAGCAATGCAGAGAGAGAGAGAGAGAGAGAGAGAGAGAGAGAGAGAGAGATGTGTGCAGAGCAGGCGGAGACTTGCACCACAATGCCATTATTTACTAAGGGAATAACGGTGGTAATTTATATCTGGCACGGAGATTTGGGGTGATAAGGACGAGGTTATGCGGGGACTGGACGGAATGAAAGCAACACCAAAAAAAAAAAAAAAAAAAAAAAAGAAGGGGGGGGGGGGGGGGGGGGGGGGTGGAAGAGAGGGAGAGGAGTAAATGTTTACGGCTTTGAGCAGACTATAGCAAGAAGAGCTAGATGATGGGATGGGATCTCCCCTCTCTCTGTCTCTCTCTCTCTCTCTCTCTCTCTCTCTCTCTCTCTCTCTCTCTCTCTCTCTCTCTCCCCTTCTCTCTCTCTCTCTCTTTCTCTTTCTCTCTTTCTCTCTCTGTCTCTGTCTGTCTCTGTCTGTCTGTCTGTCTCTCTCTCTCTCTCTCTCTCTCTCTCTCTCTCTCTCTCTCTCTCTCTCTCTCTCTCCGAATAAATAAAACACTAAAAAAAAAAAAAAAAGTCGATTATTCCAGGTTTGTGTGTTGCTGTCCCCGTTTTGTTGCTGTTGACGAAGTCCTGATTTGCACATTGAAAAGTAATTTTGTGACTTCGCAGATGTATTGATTCGTAGATTCTTCGTTTAACTCTCTCTCTCTCTCTCTCTCTCTCTCTCTCTCTCTCTCTCTCTCTCTCTCTCTGTACACAGAGAGACACAGACAAGAGAGAGGCAGGGTAGGAAAAGAGAGAGAGACAGAGTGAGAGAGAGAGGCAGGCAGAGAGACAGACGGACAGAGAGAGAGAAAGAGTGGTAGGGTGAGGTAAGGAGGGGGAGGCTGGGAAGGGGGGGGGGGGGGGGGGGGGGGGGGAGGGCGGGGGCAGGAGACAAACAACATCCGTTAGTTTCTATGACAAGCTGGAAGTCGTCGATATGTCGGAATAATCGATCGGCTGCCAGGTGAGGTGGGGAGGGGTGGGGGGGGGGGGGGGGGGGATTAGGGGGGGGGGGGGAAATGGATGACATGGACGACAGGTAAACCATCCTTTGTCCTCTTTAGCCAAGCCTCCACCGCTCAGTCTTCGCCTGAGGCTGACAACAGTTGAGAGATTGTTCTCTTCATGATCACCGGTGCAGTGGAACCACCACCACCACCATCAGAGATTGGAACAACGCACTGCCCGCAGCAGCTGTGGCAGCAGTAGACGCCCTGGACTCTTTTCAAGTCGAGGGTGTGCCATAGACACGTATAGACAGAACAAGCCAGACTGTAGTCAGTAACAGGAGTGAGGTGTACGTTGTCCCTTTCCCCCCTTCTTCTGTTCCTGGAAGATTTGGTCTTGTTGCTGTTGTTGTGGTTGTTGTTGTAGTTGTTTTTAGTTCATTTTTGGGTCCAGTTCTGTGTTTAGGCGTGCCGGGATCCAACTGATCCTTCGGGGTGTTGTTGTTGTTGTTGTTGTTGTCGTCGTACCCTGGCTAAAAGACTCCAGGGATCATCCGAACAGCCGAAATACTTGAACACTATCAGCTCGGGGTGAGAACATTACGTGTGTGACCGTTCTTGATTACGCTTCGGGATGAACAACGAAAGCAATAGCCTGCTGATATCAAACTTACTGGAGCAGGGTAATGTTTTCATCTTCAATGTCTTTGGTCTTTTTTTTTCTGTCCTGTTCATGGCGGTCTATACATACACAGCCCCAACAAGCGGCAGGGCAATCAGCAAGATGATGGTGACCGTCTGATGATGGATGGAGATGAAGACCTCCCACCTCCTTCCCTTTGTCCTTTGTGTGAACTTTTGCTTTACCAATCAATGAATAGATTCATTTATTAATTAATCAATTTCAATTACGTCATCAGACTTCCACCGGATGTGACTTTTGAGCTTTTGAAAGAAATACGTATTTTTTTATGTGATCTAATATTTCAGGGAAATAAGATGTACAAGCAAATTGTGCACGATTTGAGCAAACAGGAATGTTCTTTCTCTCTCTCTCTCTCTCTCTCTCTCTCTCTCTCTCTCTTGAAATAATTGTAATTTTCTTTCTTTCTTTCTTTTCTTTTTTTCTTTCTTTTTTTCTTTTTGTTTTTGTTTGTTTATTAACTGATGGAATAGACTTCGACGTGCGGACAGCCTCGATTTGAACCCTCGTGGTCGGCTGAGGCATGAACAACATCAACATGAATTGAACTGAATTTCAGTCAAACCACTGATGTAGCTGAATTCCGTCTTCATGGATGACGTCTTAACACGACAGCACTGTGCATGCTAACTGCGTGTGTATGTGTGTGTGTGTGTGTGTGTGTGTTCCATCTCTCCGGGACATGATGACGTCATCTTCTAGAACAGACAGAATAAGAGTTTACGATCGTGCAACGATATCCCTTGTGTTTATTTCTTTTATTACTTTATCTTTTGAATTTTTTTTTTTTCGTAATGCATTCACACTCAACACCTCGCTTTAACGAGGTATCCGAAGGACCTCAAAGAATTTGGAATCTGCTCAAATTCTGACTTTGACGACAAAGTCTTTGCCAGTCTTTACTCCGAAGAGAAAATCTCTGCTGTACGGGATTCCACAGAGAAAATCTTTGCTAATCTTGACAACGAACTAAAAAATATGTTAGCAAAGAAAAAAATCCAAGCCAACGTTGTCAACGAAGAAAAAAATCTATGCTCACCTTAACAACAAAGAAAAGAATCTATTCTGACCTGGACTTCAAGAAAAAAAATCTCTGCAAATTTCGACAACGAAGAAAACAAACTATATTTGATTAGACTCCGAAGAGAAAACATGTGCTAACCTGGATTACAAAGAGAAAATCAATGCTAACCTTGACTTCGAAGTGAAAGTCTCCGCTAACCTTGACTCCGAAGAGAAAATCCAAGTTACCCTTAGTACTGAAGAGAAAATATCTGCTAACCATTACCCCGATGAGAAAATCTCTACTAGTCTGTTGTAAAGAGAACATCTCTGCTAACCTCGACTCCGAAGATAAAGTGTTTTGCCAACCTTGACAACAAAGACAAAATATCTACTGACCCTCATTCTGAAGGCAAAAAAAAACCTAACGGTGATCGCGAAGACAAAATACCTGCTAACTTTGACCCAGAGAGAAAACTCTGCTAATCTTGACCTCGAACAGAAAATCCTTTCTGTCCTGGACTCATAAGAGAAAATCTCTGGTAGCCTTTACTCCCAAGAGAAAATATCTGCCGACTTTGACAACAAAGAGAAAAATCTATGGCAACCAGGACTATGAAGAGGGATTTAATGCAAACATTGACAACGAAGAGAAAATCCCTGCTTACCTTGACTCCAAAGAGAAAAATTCAGCTACCCTTCACTCCGAAGAAAAATATTTCTAACCTGTACTCCAAACAAACAAAAAATATGTGCTAATCTAGACTCCCAACAGAAAATCTGTTACCCTTGACTCCGAAGAGAAAACCTCAGCTAACTTTGACCCCAGATAGAAAATCTCTACTAACCAGGACAACAAAGAGAAAATCTCTGCTAACCTGTCTCATGCGAGAATTGAACCCAGAGACCAAGTGAACAAAGCTTTATCCGTTAGGCCAGCCAGACCGCACAAACGAAGGCGGTTGACGAAGGACAACTAACGAACGGGAGACCACTGTCTGACGACAGTTGGCCGCGGGGGACAGTTTAGAAGCATCAGTGAAAACGATGGGCTTTGAAGTGGTCAATCTGCTTGCCAAGAGTGAAAACGATGGGCTTTGAAGTGGTCAATCTGCTTGCCAAGAGTGAAAACGATGGGCTTTGAAGTGGTCACTCAACATGTCAAGAGTGAAAACGATGGGCTTTGAAGTGGTCAATCTGCTTGCCAAGAGTGAAAACGATGGGCTTTGAAGTGGTCACTCAACATGTCAAGAGTGTGAAAACGATGGGCTTTGAAGTGGTCAATCAACTTTTGCCAAGAGTGAAAACGATGGGCTTTGAAGTGGTCAATCAACATGCCAAGAGTGAAAACGATGGGCTTTGAAGTGGTCAATCAACTTGCCA